>JAQISU010000229.1:4195000-4555000 GCA_029339505.1 Unio delphinus | reverse complement strand
AGAACAGAGAAATATTTCCTAAATTTGTATCATAACAAGAGTTTCAGGGAAAAATGTATAAATGTGTATAAGAGCTATTCAGAATCAAGCTAAACAGACACATGTGTTGGCCAGGTTTGTTATGATGTTACTTTTTCCTACATTATTGGTCGGTCAACATAAATTGGTCATTGTAATACTCTGTTAAATACGTATTATATAATTTATAATCAGGGAGATCAAGGACAATCACTTCTCATCGAACAGGGAAAAGATCCCAAGATCTTCTGATTTTATTATAGGGCTATTAGTTTTTCTGCCTCTGTACAGTTACCAGCTTTCTATTTTTGTTAAATGTGGTCCTATGAGAAACTGGAGACAACCTGAAATGAGTGATCAGTAAGCTATCAAATTTTGATACCTGTATCGTATTGACAGGTAATGCATAACCTAAAACTCTTTCGACTGATCATTTGCAAGTTATTAAGACTCACCGCACAATCTAACAAAATTGTTTTTTTTTTTTTTGATGTTTCAAAATAATGTAGAACTCATTTTCATTGTCAATTTATTAGTTTTAGTTGTTTGTTTTTTTTAAACTAACCTTTAGATGTCTTGTCCATGACCCATTGGAATTGCTTCAAGAAAACGTTAGACATATATCTGTCTCATAATCAGGAGCTATTGATGGCGTGGGCTGTCTAGAGACAATGTGAAAATGGTATAGGGGCTCCCTAGGGACAATGGTGAAATTGTATAGGGGCTTTCTAGGGACAATGGTGAAATGTACAGAGACATATCTATCACATCCTTTGATGTATCTATTAGACATGTTTGTGTGATAGATCTATGTCTCTATACATTTCCGTTTGTCACTAGAGAGTCCCAATACATTGCCGTTATACATCCCTTTGATAAATTTCCATTTGTCCCTCGACACTAACAATATATTGTCGCTGTACATCCCTTTGATAAATTTCCATTTGTCCCTCGACACTAACAATATATTGTCGCTGTACATCCCTTTGATAAATTTCCATTTGTCCCTCGACACTAACAATATATTGCCGCTGTACATCCCTTTGTTAAATTTCCATTTGTCCCTCGACACTAACAATATATTGTCGCTGTACATCCCTTTGTTAAATTTCCATTTGTCCCTCGACACTAACAATATATTGTCGCTGTACATCCCTTTGTTAAATTTCCATTTGTCCCTCGACACTAACAATATATTGTCGCTGTACATCCCTTTGTTAAATTTCCATTTGTCCCTCGACACTAACAATATAGTGTCGCTGTACATCCCTTTGATAAACTTCCATTTGTCCCTCGACACTAACAATATATTGTCGCTGTACATCCCTTTGATAAACTTCCATTTGTCCCTCGACACTAACAATATAGTGTCGCTGTACATCCCTTTGATAAATTTCCATTTGTCCCTCGACACTAACAATATATTGTCGCTGTACATCCCTTTGATAAACTTCCATTTGTCCCTCGACACTAACAATATATTGTCGCTGTACATCCCTTTGATAAATTTCCATTTGTCCCTCGACACTAACAATATATTGTCGCTGTACATCCCTTTGTTAAATTTCCATTTGTCCCTCGACACTAACAATATATTGTCGCTGTACATCCCTTTGTTAAATTTCCATTTGTCCCTCGACACTAACAATATATTGTCGCTGTACATCCCTTTGTTAAATTTCCATTTGTCCCTCGACACTAACAATATATTGTCGCTGTACATCCCTTTGTTAAATTTCCATTTGTCCCTCGACACTAACAATATATTGTCGCTGTACATCCCTTTGATAAACTTCCATTTGTCCCTCGACACTAACAATATATTGTCGCTGTACATCCCTTTGATAAACTTCCATTTGTCCCTCGACACTAACAATATAGTGTCGCTGTACATCCCTTTGATAAATTTCCATTTGTCCCTCGACACTAACAATATATTGTCGCTGTACATCCCTTTGATAAACTTCCATTTGTCCCTCGACACTAACAATATATTGTCGCTGTACATCCCTTTGATAAATTTCCATTTGTCCCTCGACACTAACAATATATTGTCGCTGTACATCCCTTTGATAAATTTCCATTTGTCCCTCGACACTAACAATATATTGTCACTGTACATCCCTTTGATAAATTTCCATTTGTCCCTCGACACTAACATTATATTGCCGCTGTACATCCCTTTGTTAAATTTCCATTTGTCCCTCGACACTAACAATATATTGTCGCTGTACATCCCTTTGATAAATTTCCATTTGTCCCTCGACACTAACAATATATTGTCGCTGTACATCCCTTTGATAAATTTCCATTTGTCCCTCGACACTAACAATATATTGTCGCTGTACATCCCTTTGAGAAATTTCCATTTGTCCCTCGACACTAACAATATATTGTCGCTGTACATCCTTTTGATAAATTTCCATTTGTCCCTCGACACTAACAATATATTGCCGCTATACATCTCTTTGTTAAATTTCCATTTGTCCCTCGACACTAACAATATATTGTCGCTGTACATCCCTTTGATAAATTTCCATTTGTCCCTCGACACTAACAATATATTGTCGCTGTACATCCCTTTGTTAAATTTCCATTTGTCCCTCGACACTAACAATATATTGTCGCTGTACATCCCTTTGTTAAATTTCCATTTGTCCCTCGACACTAACAATATATTGTCGCTGTACATCCCTTTGATAAATTTCCATTTGTCCCTCGACACTAACAATACATTGTCGCTGTACATCCCTTTGATAAATTTCCGAAGAAAGGCTTTAAGTACGGATTCATGCGACACACCAGCATGTATAATCATTTCTAGAGAATAGGTATCGTGCAAAAAGACCGTTAGTTTTATATTACGTAGGTGATTTTCAAACTATGTGTTTAGGTTACCAGAAGAAACGTATTCGTTCAATATCAACAATGAACTTCTTAGTCAGAACCGATCAAAAGTTATTGATTGATAGCAAAATGCATTGCTAGAACTTTTAAATTCTGCCAGAGTCATGGATATACTATAATACATTTCAAAATGTTGAAAAACAGTGATGTCCCCCGAAAGGAATCATTATTATTACTTACATAAAAGAAAGTTTTTTTCACGATTTAGTAATGCATGTTTCAAAATATTTTGCGACACATCTACGTAGAGATTGTTTTATAACTGGCAACGTCGTGGGGATGTTCCTTTCTGCAAATAGTAGGAATTTGGGCAAGCTCCCATTTATCTGTATATTTGTTTTCCTTTAACGAGTGATTGAAATCATTGTTAGTTATGTGTTTCCTTTTTCAACGATGGCTTTAAGTATTCTTTGCTTTATGCATTAAAACCCAGCGGAAACGGAATTTAAAATATCCAAAATTTCTTTTCAGAGACATTTATACTGTTTTTGGTACGAGACCATCTTTGTACTGGAAAAAAACTGGAGAACAACTGTATTGTCACATACACATATAATAAGTTTTCATCACAAATGTAACAATAATCATTTGTTCTGGGAACTTTAAGTTTTTCAATAAAATTTGAAAGCTTTACCTCTTTCGTAAGTGATTTTGCAATTTTCCAAAAATGAGGAGTATTTAGGTCAGAATCGTTTAAAGATTATGATCAATATTAATCTGTACGTTGCTCTTCTCCATACTTTTCCATTTTAGTTACTTCTTTCTGAGTTAGCCTACAACGATTTAAGGCAGATGTGCGTCTTCTGTTCTTTTTTCTTATAACTTTTGTAATATGGAATTACACCACTTGTTGCGTTCTGCAAAGGTTGGGGTGGGGTACTTCCAAAGTATTAATTAAAATATTATGAAAGTTCCACCTGGCTCGTGAATTTAAATTTAAATTAAAGACCAAATAGGTATACGGCTCTGAGCCCCCAGTCAGCACTGCCGACGGTTAAATTATATACATATATATATATATATATATATATATATATATATATATATATATATATATATATATATATATATATATATATATATATATATATATATAACACGAAGATGAAATTCAACAATAACAATTTAATGAAGCCCATAAATTTAAATGTCACACAATCACTCGTCTTTTAAGTGATAGCCTATTTCATCTTATGATTTACAGTGTGAGTTCGATTTTCCACCTGGCCTTTAGTTGTACTCATCTATTTATCCGATCCTCCCACTCCTCCTGGATTCTACCTCTCCCGACTTCTCTCCTCCCTTCACTTTCCTTCCGTCCTTTATCACGACTATTGGGACCACTTTCACTGGTCTGTCCCCAAACTTCCTCTCCAGATTTTCCTCTTTCCTTCTCTTTCTTCCGTCTACAACGGAGACACTGGGACACTCACTAGTCTGTCCCTCGAAGCTTCCTGTGAAAATCACAAGGCGTTAACATAGGGTTTATCACATCTCACCTCACACTAAATCGTCAATTAACCATCAGATAAGGCTATTACCTTTTAGGACACGCATACATACACATCGAAATTCCCACACACTCTTACAGGGAAACAATGGCGTAATAGCACGATATCATACATATATCCATACATCATATCACATAAGTATATCTAATATATCTATATATATCTATCTATCTATATATATATATATATATATATATATATATATATATATATATATATATATATATATATATATATATATCTATCTATCTATCTATCTATCTATCTATCTATCTATCTATCTATATATATATATATATATATATATATATATATATATATATATATATATTATAGGATTAAATGATCATGGTTGGGTATTTATTGATGTGTAAATTTTACCTAATCACTCACAAAGTAAATAAAGTCCGAAGGAATAAAGTCCGAAGGACTTTATGTTAACTTTGTGAGTGATTAGGTAAAATTTACACATCAATAAATACCCAACCATGATCATTTAATCCTTATAATTCCAATTTCATCATTTCTATCGTCAAATTAACTTATTCCATCAATAATGCATTCGAATTTACGTAGCGCGTAGTTACCTTTCATTCGGCGTTTCACACCGCCCCGTAATACATAACCTGTACAGAATCACACGAAGAAATTGACTACAGCCACAGTTACGTTTATTCATAAACTTCATCTTTTACATCATAGGCAATGGTTACCGTGGTTTTTAACACATTTTGTTTACTGACAACATTCTTGTTCAATTTTAGTCAGTCCCATCTGTTACGTCAGATGACCATGACCTTACATAATAACAACTGATACCGACTCAACAAGTGTGCTAAATTAAATTTCAATCAAACCTGAAATCATTATGGATTTTTTCAGTGAATACTTCCAATTTTTAGGGAAATATGAACAAGATGATGCTATCCCTTACTATATAAAGGTAACAATGAAATAAATTCTATACAAGAGTAACATTTTATGTCATTCTCAGCAGCGTTAATACTTAACAAGACCCACTCGGTGATCTAGTGAGAAATGAAATGACTATGTAGCAGACGAATGCTAAATTGTATAGTAAACTATGCATTTGAATCAAAGAATATTGGAAAAAGTATAAAAAGTGTAAAAGTTATATTTATTTGCAGAATTATATATTTTACAGATGACAAAATCGTTTCACAATAACGTGTCTGCAATGTTTATTTATATTTCAAAAACCGAAAGTAGTCCCAGAATTTATCGAAGTGTAAGCAATTCCTGATAAACATCACGTGACCGTTTACATCCAATCATATTACAGAAAATTCGTTTAATTCATAAAAATTGGAATTATATATATATATATATATATATATATATATATATATATATATATATATATATAATCTCATTGTACTTACAATACTACGACAGCCAGACGTATGTCTGTACACTACACTCCCACAAGCGTACACAAATATTCAAATATTCTTATTATTAATTTCTCACAGTGAAATCATTTCAAAGATACCACTCAATTTCTATAATTACATGGATAATGTGCTATTGTACCATAAAATAACCACATAGCGAATTATAATAGTATTAATTCTTACGACGGCTAGCAAGCAATACGATTCTTTACAAATAGGAACCCATTCTTCAAAATATACAAACATCACAAAATAATTACTCCTACTACGATTTTAGTAATAATACGTATATACCCGATCTACAATTAAATGCAGTCGCAGACAGCAAAGATCGAACAAATAGCTCACTGACCTTTTTAGAAGCTACACTTAGAATTCTGTTCCTAAGGTTTTGCCGCCAATTAACGTATGGCCGCCGGAGTTCCAATTCACGGTGCGTTCTATAACGACTATGGCAACTAACGCTCGATGATGATGATGAAGATGTGTTTATAATGTTCCGTCCACTAGGGCTCTTAACACTGTTTTATCTCCCAATGGGGAGTTATTTAATTTATCCTGAGGGTGGGAATAGAGCCGCGCACCCTGCAGGCATTTATGGGTTCAGAGAACCCTATTTAGTTTGGCCGTCACATCTGGCCAATAATTGTACTGGCACGGTGTGATTGAAAGGCCGTTTGGGAAGGTAGGAATAGAACCTACACACACTCACCCAATCAGTATTCTGTAGATGCCTAACCAATCTGCAATAGCAGTAAAGCAAAGCGAGAGTAAAATAGTTAAACTCATATCGCCTGTATCTGCGTAGTCTGGACGTGCAAGCACGAGAAATTACTGCAGCAGGTAGCAAGGGTGTAAAGAGCCAAGCACGCTCTTATAGATCAAATTCAGTCCAGTTGTACTAATGGACAGCCTTAACAACCAATAATGTGTAAGCCACCTATGCAATTAACCAAATAACTAAGTTTTAAAATATTATTTAACATCCTAACGAAAATAGGGACTAGTACGAAAGCGTACATGTGTAAGTCCCTATTGTATTTAAATTAAAGTGTCTAAGCGACACATAAGAGTGTAGTCAATGGCAAGGGATTTTGGTCATAAATTTGTTGAAGGCGGTGCCAAAAAGGTCAAATTAAGCTTTTCAGGGCCAAATAGTTAGTCAAAGAGGGGTACTCGAATCCAAATGAGTCCTCTATTATTCAGGAAAAATGACTATAGCAATGGAATAACCTTCCATTGTAGGGCTCCTCGTGGTCCGGTGGTGGCCGCCATGCTTGTTAACCCAGACATTCATGGCGGTCATATCTTTCTTCCAGTCGTATTTAGTGTAAGAAGCCACCTCAATTTCCTCTTCATTTCCGTTTCTGCCGCAAAGCTGGTTCGGGACTTACGAAAACATCTATGTTGAGTCCATGGTGGTAGCCGCTGCTTTCCAAGTTACCCTCCATGCCGGGTTAAAGATATATATTTTAGAATAAATCAGGGTCCCACCCCTATTTCGATTCTGATTGGGTAGCGCTGGGACCCTATCCACTCGACTTATTCAATCTGGCGGTCCGTCAGCGTATCCAGAAGATAAGGCACGCCCACTCCTTCTGGCAGCTTCTTTGATGTACAAAACATCCTTCCAGCCCAAGGTGCTAATTACACTTCTGACGGGCTTTAGTCAGCTTCCTCTCTTAACTATGGCAAACTTACGTAAGGGATGGTGTTAGCCTGCGGTCATGTGTAACAATAAACAGTGGCTTGTCCGACTTACTTGATAACACATGGTTCTAATTTAATTTTTTGGTCGGGCAACGCCACACCACTGTTGATCCGTTGAGCGAATTATTACAGTTTAACAATAGATACACAACGTAACGCATTCTGTTAATTGGGTTATAAGTATATCAATACACAACGTAACGAATTCTGTTAATTGGGTTATAAATATATCAATTTTTTAAACATCAATATCTATTGCTGTTAACAAAATATCTACCCATGTAGTTCTTGTTATCAGTGCGTTGATTTATATAAAAAAATTCAGCATTACTTAGATAAATGGGCCATTGGAGGTACACATGACCACTTATTAGTATATTAGGATCATCATGGTCACTAAATGCTCTATACACTTTTAACATGTCAACGTGAAGAATAGTTGTACCACTACTTACAAAGACCAGATCAAGCTAATATTTGTTGTAGAATACTCCGAATGAAGTTTGTTATCACATTTCATAGACTATTTTTACATTATATACATTCAATCTGCAGAACAAGTAGTTCTAAGCAAGTCATTGTTATAGACACAAAGACACAGTGTTCCCTTTTAAGAGTGCTCTTAAAACTTACCTTTTGTGACTGCAGGAACAAACTTATAGACCTAATAATGTATAGTAGCTTAAACATTTTCAGCATGTTTTATGTTTTCTAATTTCAAGGTTTTTGGTATTTATTTTTTCTGTAGTGTAGTCATATCATTATAAATGTTTAAAAGCGCTTAGAGCTTCTAAAGATTAGGCGCTATACAAAGTCCTCCTCATTATTATTATTATTATTATTATTATTATTATTATTATTATTATTATTATTATAGTCCCCCGTAACAATAATAACCGTGCCACTAACGATATCAACTGGAGGTTGAAAATATTTCAACAAATTGCTGGGAAATTAGCTGAAACATTTCTCTGTCCTAAAGGTTAATTAATGCGAGGGTGATATAATGATAATGCACAGTATCTGATTGTCATGACAGCTAACTGTCGAATCGTTTCCACAATAACTTATTAGAAGCGTATACATTGATGCCACTTTGAAACAGTTTCTGTGTTTTATAAACAGTTCTTTAAAATTATCGAGTTTTAGAAAATAATTTCTATGATTAAATGTTCCTAATATTTAAATAATGAAAAGCGATTTCATTACACTTCTTAGGTCTTGGTTTGGTTCAATATCCGCAGAAAGAGGTAATAAGAGTGAAGTCATTAAAACGAATAGAATATAGTAACTGCATTTAATTGTTGTCATGCCTTTACCGCTAACCATTGCACGATTGTTGAATATCTTAATAGTGATTCTGCGCTACTTGATAAAGTTGTCTAAAGGTAATAAAAGCGATACGATATCTATATAATTTTCACATCTAATATACATTAATTAATATTGATCATCGCCAACCCAATTTTAGAAAATGACCGCACTTTTTACTTTGTCCACTTTTGTCTTCTATATAAAGTTACCAAATGTTTTTCGTTTGACATTTTGTGGAGCAAAATGAACATATGTTTTGGAATAATTAAGGTTTTCTAAAACTTGTTTATCAATCGTTGTTAAAGATCTCTTCAACCAGTGTTTTAATAACTTTTTATCATTTCTAAAAATATTTCAAAATTCATTTATACAATTTTTTTACACTGCATTTCCTGTTTTCTGTTTAAACCAGTTTCGGTTTGGTAATGTTAAGCTTCAGTACTGAAATCCTTGCAAAGACGTTTAATACTTCAAAAACAGAAACTCACGAATTCCAAAAGTTATCAATGATCAAATTGCAAACATTGTTACATTTAGCTTCATACATTTCTTTTCTTTTCTATCATTAATAATATATACAATATTTTCTGGACATAATAATAATCCATTTTGTAAAACCACCAATGAGATATTAAAATAAGTTTGATCATCAGATATTATTGCATTGATAACTGAATTAATGATGCTTATTTGCCTATAGCATTGATAAATAGTACACCAGTTCTTATTTGCCTGTAGCATTGATAATTAGTACACCAGTTACTTATTTGCGTATTGCATTGATAAATAGTACACCAGTTCTTATTTGCCTGTAGCATTGATAAACAGTACACCAGTTACTTATTTGCCTATAGCATTGATAAATAGTACACCAGTTCTTATTTGCCTGTAGCATTGATAATTAGTACACCAGTTACTTATTTGCCTGTAGCATTGATAATTAGTACACCAGTTACTTATTTGCCTGTAGCATTGATAATTAATACACCAGTTACTTATTTGCCTGTAGCATTGATAATTAGTACACCAGTTACCTGTAGCATTGATAATTAGTACACCAGTTACCTGTAGCATTGATAATTAGTACACCAGTTCTTATTTGCCTGTAGCATTGATAATTAATACACCAGTTCTCATTTGCCTGTAGCATTGATAATTAGTACACCAGTTACTTATTTGCCTGTAGTATTGATAATTAGTACACAAGTTACCTGTAGCATTGATAATTAGTACACCAGTTACCTGTAGCATTGATAATTAGTACACCAGTTCTTATTTGCCTGTAGCATTGATAATTAATACACCAGTTCTTATTTGCCTGTAGTATTGATAATTAGTACACCAGTTACCTGTAGCATTGATAATTAGTACACCAGTTACCTGTAGCATTGATAATTAGTACACCAGTTACCTGTAGCATTGATAATTAGTACACCAGTTCTTATTTGCCTGTAGCATTGATAATTAATACACCAGTTCTTATTTGCCTGTAGCATTGATAATTAGTACACCAGTTACTTATTTGCCTGTAGCATTGATAATTAGTACACCAGTTACTTATTTGCCTGTAGCATTGATAATTAATACACCAGTTACTTATTTGCCTGTAGTATTGATAATTTGTACACCAGTTACTTATTTGCCTGTAGCATTGATAATTAATACACCAGTTACTTATTTGCCTGTAGCATTGATAATTAATACACCAGTTACTTATTTGCCTGTAGTATTGATAATTAGTACACCAGTTACTTATTTGCCTGTAGCATTGATAATTAATACACCAGTTACTTATTTGCCTGTAGCATTGATAATTTGTACACCAGTTACCTGTAGCATTGATAATTAGTACACCAGTTACCTGTAGCATTGATAATTGTTACACCAGTTACCTGTAGCATTGATAATTATTACACCAGTTACCTGTAGCATTGATAATTAGTACACCAGTTACCTGTAGCATTGATAATTAGTACACCAGTTCTTATTTGCCTGTAGCATTGATAATTAATACACCAGTTCTTATTTGCCTGTAGCATTGATAATTAATACACCAGTTACTTATTTGCCTGTAGTATTGATAATTAGTACACCAGTTACTTATTTGCCTGTAGCATTGATAAATAGTACACTAGTTACTTATTTGCCTGTAGCATTGATAATTAATACACCAGTTACTTATTTGCCTGTAGTATTGATAATTTGTACACCAGTTACTTATTTGCCTGTAGTATTGATAATTTGTACACCAGTTACTTATTTGCCTGTAGCATTGATAATTAGTACACCAGTTACTTATTTGCCTATAGCATTGATAATTTGTACACCAGTTACCTTTAGCATTGATAATTAGTACACCAGTTACTTATTTGCCTGTAGTATTGATAATTTGTACACCAGTTACTTATTTGCCTGTAGTATTGATAATTAGTACACCAGTTACTTATTTGCCTGTAGCATTGATAATTAGTACACCAGTTACTTATTTGCCTATAGTATTGATAATTTGTACACCAGTTACTTATTTGCCTATAGTATTGATAATTAGTACACCAGTTACTTATTTGCCTGTAGTATTGATAATTAGTACACCAGTTACTTATTTACCTGTAGCATTGATAATTAGTACACCAGTTACTTATTTACCTATAGTATTGATAATTTGTACACCAGTTACTTATTTGCCTGTAGCATTGATAATTAATACACCAGTTACTTATTTGTCTGTAGCATTGATAATTTATACACCAGTTACCTGTAGCATTGATAATTAGTACACCAGTTACCTGTAGCATTGATAATTAGTACACCAGTTACCTGTAGCATTGATAATTAGTACACCAGTTACCTGTAGCATTGATAATTAGTACACCAGTTCTTCAGGTACTGCTATAGGTTATCCTACTCTGTTATGCAAGTTATACTGCATAGTTTTAAAAAAGTTGGGAATAATGAAAACTATCTGATCCTGGGTTTTGCTATTTTTCATACTTTTCAAACATTCAAATGCTCCTGTTTCGGTACCTTTGCAGTCCTATCTTATAGATATTTCTTTGCTAAGCTTAGGAATTTGATAATTGCTGAGCAAGTCCTATTGATTTGATTTTCTGTCTCTTCTTCCATATGATACAGATTTTTATAATACGCTTTCACTTCCCCAAGAGGGTCAGTTTCACTATTAATTATTTCCTTTTCATTCTTATTTAATTTTTAAACTTTAGTTAGAAACAAATTTTTGTTTTCATGATGGGAAAACTCTTATTAGTGTGTCTCCGTCTTCTATACATTTTATTCTGTATATATTAATACTTACGCGAAGCATGCCTTTTCTCTTACTTTAAAAACCTTGTTAGGCTCCAATGTTTCTAAACCATACGATCAGGAAGAAGGATTTTCTAAGGTCTTTATTTGCCACACAAGTTCGTATCCATGTTGCGAACTTACATTTCTTTTTATACAAATCACATGTAATGGTTATTACCACGGGTTGTCATCAACATTGTGTCTAGGAATAATTTATATGACATAGCCAAACATAGATCTGAATTCAGATAAATGTCAAAATCTGCACCACAATGGCACTTGCACTTTTTAACTCTTTGAAGCATCACATGCAGTGATATCAGTTGTTAAAAACAGCCATTCGTACTGGGCGAACTGACGTAATGACCTTTGGTCTTCTTTTCCGCGTTATTCTTCTTATTATTGTTCTTACTCAAAACCATGAACCTGACGTTAAATTTGTTCTTTTGAATATAGATATGCATTTCAGTATTTAGTTACAGTGGTGCTGTTAACTGTATAATCTATATAATCAGAGTATAATACACACATTTCTTGTATTTCATGACCCATAGATTGACCCTGAAAATATATGCAGAGTAACTGCAAGCCCCCCTCCCCCGCCCCCTCATCATTCCCCAGTTGAATAATGTCGATAAAATATTTTGTTTAGTGCATAAACGTACGCTCTGCTTTGATGGTGAAATATTAAGCATGTAGGGTCTACACATGTTGCATATATATTCGATACATTTTAAAACATGTTATCATTGTTTGTTTGGTTTGGGGTTTGTTTTTATTACGCATTAGCGAGTTTACTAACATTTTCTGATTCTGATGTGTAGACCGGTAAAAGGTTAAAAAAATATCAAAGAAAATGTACATGTTTATTTCAATGTCTATTGTATATACATATCATAATGTTGAATGACTGTTTAAAAAATAAAAGAATGCATTATGTTCATTAAAGTTATGGTGCTGAAAATAGCAGCACTGGTTGATTATATTTATGCTTCATGGAAAATATATTTCCCTAATTAAAAGATGTATGCAATTACATTTGGTTGGATAGTAGAATTATATGCATATATTGATGGAAACATCAATACAAAACTGCTGTCCCTAATGCCAACAACCACCCTTAAAATGATACAAATTTGTACACACAAAAACTAACTATAAAGGAAACGAAGTAGATATAAATGAATATTACTGGTTTGAGCAAATTTATTTCGGACACACACACACACACACACACACACACACACACACACACACACACATTGTACTGTACACACTCATATAATATAGTAAAATATATCGGATATATAAAAACATTACATTAGCAGTGAGGAAGAGCAAATAAAAGTCACTTTATTTTTTCCTATATGTCGTGAATTACGACGTGTTTCTAAGCATCCATCAGTGTTTTGTTCGAAAACAATATGGCGGCACCCTGGCACAATGATGTCATGATCTATATAAGATAAGATAAGATAGATAGGAATACTTTATTTCAAACTACAAAGTCCATTCCTTTACATTCAAAAAAATTGTTTAAAAAAATAAATAAATAAAAAATTTTTTTAAAACAAATGTACATACATACATACGTACATACATACATACATATATATATATATATATATATATATATATATATATATATATATATATATATACAGCAACATCTACAACTATTAACTGGGTCATGCATTATTAATAATAAAAATTAAATGACACATTGAAAGAGTAATCTGTTCCATCTACTAATAATATGAGAATTTACGTGAATGTCATAGTTCCAAAGAGATTTCAAAATACAGTTCTTAGTATTAGATATTCTTGTCAACATTGAGAATACATACTTTCTCATAATTTCATCAAAACTGAATACATTATAGTTAACAAACATGTTGGAGGCACTGTTCCACCTTAAAAGACCTAATAGAAAACGAAGACTATTATTATGACCAATAACAAATTTCTTTTTGTACATTCTCTAAAGTGTGTCCACAGAGGAGCGCAATACATGGTGCAGCAATAAGATTTGAATAATCTAATTTTGATATGCAATGACCATTTGATATGCAATGACCAATTCTTGAATTTACACAGAAGCATGTTTGTTCGAGTACACAGAGATCGGTAATGTCTCATCAATATCTTCATTATCCGACCGATTGGATTCTAAAATATGACCCAAATACGTATAAATGTTGGAATAGATAAGAGCAATGCCGTTAAGATATATAAGGGGAGGAGATGGTAATTTGAAAAAAGCTGTCTGAAAGACCATGCATACTCATTTTTTTGTATTATACATTATATCATTCTCAAATGCGTATTGTTCACATATCTTTAATAATTTCCTTAAACCTGCTATAGAAGGACTTATCAATGACAAATCATCAGCAAAACTGAAATTGTTAAGAAAAAACACGTTTGGTGGCAGACGTAAACCTACGTTACACTGACTGAGCTTACGATTTAACTCGTCTATATATATATATATATATATATATATATATATATATATATATATATATATATATATATATATATATATATATATATATATATATATATATATATATATATATATTGTAACCTCAAGTGGTCTGGAAGTTTATTCCGGGATTTAAGCTGTCATTTTCAGACCCTGAAGCTACAAGGGTTCGTCTGACTCTAGAGATAAAACAACAATATAGAAAGATTAAAAATTCAGGACATATTTATTCAATAAATTCTCATTTGTTAAACAAATTACATCCTTTTACCAGATTACATATTCAAATTGTACGTAGTGAAATATATCAGTAAATAGAACCATAGTGGACATATCTCGATTATCTAAAACATTTCATAAATTACTAAAACCAAGTCCGAGTGTTAAAAATTATTTAGTGGGCATCTTATGCTCTTTTAAATTTATAAGATTTGAATTTCAGAATCCTACTTTGGGCTCTGAAATTCGGGTGTAGAAATTTCGTATGCTTATGAGCACTTGTACTTTAAAATCTAAGTTCCAAATTTCGTTTCTAAATTTTCATACAATAAATCTTTTTCCTTTAAACAATTACCTCTCTCATTTTTCTCTCCTTATTCTGGATATCAAATTCCACCAGTCCTTTTCCTATCTGTCTTCTACCTTTTTCCTTCCTACCCTTATCTGCCCTAACCCTATCTGGTACCGATTTGGAGCAGAGGCGCTCCTTATATACAAGTTTGGCACGTGTAAACATTCTGGTAAACAAAGCATGGATTGGTGGGTATTGCAATCGATCGACCAATCCAAATCGACCATGCTGGCGGGACATGACGTCACGACAGAAGTACACACAACTCCGTATTTGAATTGTCCTAATTTAACATAATGTAAGACGATATAATCAGTCATGACAAATCTATCGGAATATATTATTCTCATCTTCGAATATTTGTGCAGGTACTTCAATATTAAAATCTTGCATTGTTGTACAAAATACGCGAATGGGTAACGAGCATATCGATATACGAGGGGACATCTCAAAATGGCTACGCTCGACCACAACAACGTGCAGTCGCTAGAATCAGCTGATCGAAAGATACATGAAGTAAAGACATAGCAAGATATATATATATATATATATATATATATATATATATATATATATATATATATATATATATATATATTGAATAACAAAGGGGACAAAATTCCCCCCTGCCTCACCCCATTGGTTACATTAAAAGCGCTGGATATTACACTTCCCCATCGCACACAATGCAACTGTTTCCCATACCAGTTAACTAAAGTATGAACTATGTAGACAGATATTTTAATATCAATCAACTTTTTAAAGAGTGTCCAGTGATTGACCCTATCAAATGTCTTGCTAGCGTCTAAAAAACATGCAAACACTGTGCTGCCATTTTCTACATAATAGCTGACAGCTTCCTTAAAAACATATATGCATAATTCGGTTGAATGCTGCTTTTTAAAGCCAAACTGATTATCAGAGATTGTAACTTCACATCTATGCAGAATGATGCATTCATATATTTTTGAAATAATAGTAAGAGCTATAGGTCTGTAGTTATTTTTGTCCGCTAAGTTACCAATTTTGCTTTTTAGTAGCGGTATAATGGTAACTTTTGTGAAATCATCTGGTACAAAGTTATGCACAAACATACAGTTAAATAAAATCATCAATAACACATGAAGTCTAGTATCTGAAAATTTTAAATGTTCCACATATAAAAAATCTGAACCTGGGCATTTACCACCTTTTTGTCTTGCTATAGCAAGTTAGATCTCAGATAATGTGATTACTTCAATACGAGCAGAAGGTGCATTCAATGCTGAAAGTACATAGTTCTTATTCGATTCATTTTTTACACTATTGAGTAAGTCTTTAAAATGATTTCTCCACATATTGCATATATTATTTTGACTATGGTTTCCATCAATGCAAATTGGTAATTTATAGGAAGTTGTGGTGATATGTTGTTTAACATGCTTCCAGAATTCAAGTTGGTCGACATTTTCAAATTTTTGTGCTAGCGAGTCTGCTCTATGTGTTACTTCCTCTTTCTTACATAATCTAAGAGCATACTTAAATTGTGCTCCTGTTTGACGCATTTGATTACTAAGATGGCCGTGACGAGGTTTACCGTTATCACGCCACATAAGGTATATTTAGGAAAAAGTAGAATTTGGTACAAGCGCCATTAGTTGCAGCGTATTGTGAATTTATTCTCTTTGTGTAATTTTATTTCTCATCAAGATATATTTAATCAACACGTAAATTCAATTTAAATTGCCATGAAACATATATAGCATGTGAATGTATTTCAAACAAATGCAATATTATCATGGAGTGTTCATACTTATCAGGTTTTCCTAGTTTATGGATTGAGATGATTACCGACTTTGCTATCTTATTGTTTTAGCTGTCTGTTCTTTTCTTTATATTTGCACAGTCGATGGTCTTCTTAGTTCTCTGGAATTAATTAGGGCTTTTTTCTTTCTAATGGCTGCTTGGTATTTGTATGTGTATTGATGCGCTGTTTGGGGTATTGCGGCTTCTGAGATTGTTGTTTATGTTTCGCGTAAGATGCCATTAAAGTTGTCGATTATTATAGTTGTGTATTCCGTTGGCGTTGATTGTTTTCACGAGCTGTTCGGACATTCTCCTGTTGGGTTCCTCGTACTTCTACCTTGATAGGGTTTATGTATTGATTTGATGGGATTGAACTATCTTCCTTTGTTTATGGGAAAGTGGTCACTACATGGTGTCCTTATTGTCGACTTGCCCTTCTGGCTGTATCTGCTTTTTGGGCGTGCATAGTGAGAGGTTCATTGCTAAGCTTTATCCTTTTATGTTGTGTTACTGGGTGTTGGAGCTGTTATGTTGGACTACTCCACATTTCACAAAATCACGACTTAATAATGTACTTATTTTTGCTTCAGCATTGCTAAGTGTGATAATTAAGCTTCCTGCATATTACTACCCTTGCACTTTATTCATGTCTTCTAATGTAAAGTTGCGTGTTTAATATCTTTGATACTGACCGTTTGTTGATTATGTGAGTGAGCTTTTAATAATTGTGTTTCCGAATCACAGGGTGTCTTATTTCCGGTAAGTCACAATTATCTACTTTTACATGCATCGCTAACCAAACACCACCAACTCCCCTAGCGAAAGGGAGGAGCGATGTTTTATACATTTTGTACTATATCCAATAATACTAGGGATGCTTGAAATATCGTTCGTGCTTCCTAAATATAAAGTACACCTGCGGTCGAAGAGTTTGTGTATTTTATTATTTAGTTGGTGGTGTTGAATCCTCGTCTATGCGATTTCCACTGCCTTATTATTATTTGATTTATTTCGATTCTGTGCGTGTTTTCTTCTTAATAAATTTATTTCGCTTACAGTCTCTATAAATATGTTTTGTTTGTTTATGAGTATCTTCTTCAATTGTTTATTCGGCATTAAGTTGAGGAGTTGAACCTTTCAATCATGAAGTAAATATTTAGTATTAATATTTGGAAGAATAGAGTAAATAACACCTTTTACAAAGACACAGATTTCAATGTTGATCAAGCTTGTAATAATACAAATATTTTAATTCTCACACGGAAATGACACTGTATCATTTCGATCGTATAATACGACCGATTATTGTTTTGGTGATCCCAAAATATTACAAATATTGACAATCTGGATAACTATTTTGTTAGAAACATTTTAGGCATAACACTTGTCAACATAGCAGATCCGGATGTTCGGATGATGGACCTCTATCATCAATGGTAAATGAGCCAAGTTATCCAGAGCGTCATCATCAAATACGTTGTAGGAGACCAATGAGAGAAATGCTATCCAGACCGTCACTATCAAATACGTTTTAGGAGACTGATAGCTAAGTTCTTCAGACCTTTATTATAAAATACGTTTTAGGTGACCAATGAGAGCCACGTTATCCAGACATTCATTCTCAAATACGATGTAGGACGCCAATTAGAGCAAAGTTATCCAGATCGTTATTATCAAATACGTTTTATGAGGCCAATGAGAGCCACGTTATCCAGGTCGTCATTATCAAAAAACGTTTTAGGTGACCAATGAGAGCCAAGTTATCGAGACCTTCATTATCAAATACGTTTTAGAAGGCAAATGAGAGCCAAGTTATCCAGACCATTATCAAATACGTGTTAGGAGGACAATGATAAACATCGTAAGGAATTTGATCACTGTTAGGAGACCAGACATCTTACGTTGTTAATGTATCGATAATCTGAAAGAAACAGAACGAATGATAATGAGAATCTAAATGCCTTTATATTCAGAAGACATCAGAAAAAGTGTACAGTTGTTTAAAACAAATTATAGGAATACGGAAAAAAAGTCTCCTTGTTGAAAACGGTGGTTGGGGTAATATATATTTTGAGGCAGGAGGATATAATCATTGTAGTAAACTGATATAGAGACGAGTATCATTACTTATAATGCGCCCAAAAATTTACAAAGGAAAACTAGCTTTCTAAATCGTTCTATTTCATATATTGCAAAGTTAGTATAAGTCACAAGACACCTGGACATGCTAACGTTCTCCGGCTAAATATTTACTCTAAAAATCAATACAATATCATGAAGTGTAAAAAACCTGTTGGGTTTGAAGTTCTCAGGTTTCATAACGACATACATTTTTTCTCATGTTATAGCCTTTGTACACACTATGGTGGTTACGGTATCTAGCATTCTCTTTTATCGTCATACATTCTATCCTAAGATGTTTTCTGTAGGTGTCTATGTTTTGATATTGTCTCAGACTTGTTTATAATTCCATTCTGACTACAAACGTTTAACAGTTTGAGATGTCATGTGTTTTGCCGTACGGTTTGTGTTGTGATTCTATACAAATGCAGTATGTGTGATATTCTCATATGTGATTCTTTTTTGGCCAATGAGAATGCAGTGTTCCACTCAGCGCGTTGTTCCTGCAATATTAGGCATGCACGATAACGGCCATGTCGAGCAAAAGCCTGATAAAATGGTCTGCTATTCCTTAAACGCATGATAGTAGGCAAAACGTTGGGTACGCATACAAGGTCGAATGCCTGAGCTAAACATAGGTTCAAAATTTATAACGCAACGCAAACTGTAGCTTGAAAAAACAGCCCGTATTTTTAAATAGATCCCACGAGAGAAAGATAGACGTGTACTCAATTGAATTGATTATATAGTACATGTATGACGGGTAAATTGTAATCAACAATACAAAGCCCTGTGGGTTATGCGTTATAGTAAAAGATATTTGCAAAACGAATATTAAATAAAATTGTGTTGCCAGTTGTTCATAACAGGTATATGTTCTTTATAAACGTGTACATCCTCTCATTTGACCTACAACTGCCTAATGCCGTATTCTCCACAGGGGCTCGTATCATTGCTTACATTTTACGTGTCATGCATTTATTATATAATAACGACGTAATTATTATATAGTACATGTATTACATGGGCAGTGCCAGATAATTTATCTGCTCAGGAAATGGAGACACCCGCCCATACACAAGTCTCCTGCTCAGGCCCGCACCTGGGGGGGGGGGGGGGACAACCATGGCACCTGTCAGGGACCCGAGCTAGATAGGGGCTCGCCCTTTTTCGAGTTTAAAAATATACGCATATATTTGAAACACGAAAGAGGCCCGAACTCTGTCAGCTGCCTGGGGCCCAGAATTTCCTAGGTGCGGGCCTGTCCTGCTGTTTAACAGGTCGGCTTTGGTTAGCTAATGGCTAAGGGAGTTAACCCTAAAAGAAAATCCAAGGTGGAGACCTTAAGGCAGTTGACCGATGTGCTACATCCCCTTCTGGCAACTCCTTGGTCTGGAGAGAGATGGGCTTCGAAAGAAACCGTTTACCCAATACACACTAATAATGTTGGATAAATTTGTAGTTACCTTACCGGATCGGTCATCACCAGGGTCAACAAGGACCGAGCTTGTCATTTCCACCAGGACGGAGGTGACATGTGTGCTACTGATAATTTGCATTAAATCAGAGCTATATACATTAACGCCATCGTCATCTTGCATTAGAAGTCTGGCGCAATTCGGAAGACTCCAAGAGTTGACACAATAGATATCAAACTACACATGACACATGTTGGGACTATGTGAAGTCCGATGGAAAGCCCTAGGAGAACACCAAACTGAAGATGGGCATATATTCTACTATATTCGAGAATTGGACAAGTCTATAAATGGAGTATAATTCTATGTAAACAAAGCCATCAAAGGAGCTATGCTTGAATGTTAAGAAAATTACCAAGCCAAAGAAAAGCAGGCTCAAATTCAACCTTGAAAAACTGAAGGACCCCAACATAGACAAGTCATTCCAAGTCACAATTCAATTGAATGACACTTTACTCCACTCCTTATGATGGATGTTGATGCTAAAGTGATGACAGACACTTTCAACACAGTCTTGACAACAGCTGCCAAGGACATCATTAACCTCTGTCGCCCAAGAAAAAAAACTTTGCGTTACAGAATATATTTTGAATCTGTGATGAACGATAAGACCTCAAAAACACAAGACACACAACAGGGACAATGGAATACCGAGAAATAAACAAGACTATCAGCAAAGACTTGAAGAAAGCAAAATCAGATTGGATTGGACAAAAATGCACATACATAGAGAAGAGTCTGATAAAGAATAATAGCAAAAATACATTCCAAATTGTGAAAGACCTCATTAGACAGAAGCAACCAAGAGCCAATACCATTCAAGATGAAAATGGAAAAGGAAAATACATCTAAAAAGCTCTACTACGATCCGTCCACAGAAGACCGAGATATGCCTAGGCTTCCAAACTTCTCAAATGATGATGAGAAGAAGTCTAGTCAGCAATAAGAGTACTGAAGAATTGGAAGGCAGCTTGAGTAGACACCATACCAGCTGAACTTATTAAGAAGGGGGTGGGGTAATCAGTGATTGAGCTACTAACAAAAGTCTGCAACACGATCTGGCAGACAGGTAAATGGCCTACACAGTGGACCCAGTCACTGATTATAACACTCCCCAAATATAGGCACTCTCCAGCTGTGCTAAAATTATCAGTTTGATCAGCCATGCTAGTAAGGTGATGCTAAAGGTCACCTTGAACAAACTGAACTACAAGGAGAAGAAATAATCGCTAAAAACAGGCAAGGTTCCAGAGTGGAAGAAGCACAACAGAACAAATATTTAATCTCAGGGTTCTGTGTATGTATGTATGTATGTATGTATGTATGTATGTATGTATGTATGTATATATATATATATATATATATATATATATATATATATATATATATATATATATATATATATATATATATATATATATATTTGATAAATTTATTTTTTAATTTTATTCTTTGTTTGTTTCATAGATTTTTAAAAATGAATTCTACTTCATGCTACTGTTTGTTTTCCAGTATAGAGTTCAGATTTTTTTTAAATTTTAGACGTAAGCAACGTTAATAGTTAATAATGGTTGAAACATTCTAGTTAATGTTGACCTAGATCCGTACCTTAATTCAAGGTTAGAAACAGCCAGGTAAACAAGTTACTGTATCATTTACTTTTATTAAATAATAGCGAGATCGAGACTGCATTGGATACGTGACACAGGACTTGTTAAAGGCTTTTGTCATGCAAACAACTTTTATTATTCATAGAATAAAATGATTTGCTCTCGTGACGGTCATGCTAGGCATATATATATATATATATATATATATATATATATATATATATATATAGAGAGAGAGAGAGAGAGAGAGAGAGAGAGAGAGAGAGAGAGAGAGAGATTTATAATAGTTGACCTTGATCAATATAAATCACATAATCAGTTGGAGGACCGCTCAGCAACTTATGCATAAAACACATGTGTGCATACAGTAAATCCCGTGGATATCTAAAAAAAAAATCAAACTCGGGTGATTAGCTTCCATGCAGTGAACATGTACACCATTTCAAGACGGATACAATCCAACATTTAGGCTGATACCATCAATACTGAAATTGTACACTGCATAGTACATAATGCCGTTACCTGCTGCTCATTCCGACAAGGTACCTGTTTCTTAAATATTAACAAAAACATTTCTCCTCAGACTTACTGTTCGGTGTTAAACAGTTTAGATCAGCCATAACCCATTGGTATTAAATTTATTGTATGTTTTCAAAATGTTTAGTAACATTGGCCTAATGTATTCCTCTGCTTTCCGATGTAGAATGATTTCCCTGTTTTACACTAATATACTTCTGTCACAAAGTATGCTCTAAATATCTCGTGGGTGTACGAAGTGTTCAATGAAACTGGAAAATTAAACGTTACGTACAAAGTTAGAACTTGTTGATAATTTCATTTAACTGGTAATCCCTTTAGTAAACACACATACAGCAACGCTCCCTTGGGGATCTATCTTGTATCCCTATACTACTCGAATGGTTCTGCTTGCAAAGGTAATAACCCTTTTGAATTCAAATATATCATTTACTTAGTAAGTACGTCTTTTAAATCACTTTATTCTTTAAAGTTCTGGTATGTTTACAGTAACAATCATCAGTTTCAAACTCCTATTTTCCAATCTCCTACATTATATTTACTTCAAAGATTCACTAAGAACAATACAGTATTGTTATCATAAGTATTAGTCAAAAACTAATATTTGTTTTGGTATTATTTTTAGTTTAATCCTAACATTACACTCCACGTAAATGTACAATATCTCGATTTCGTTTCGAATGTGCAAACCAATGTAGGAACAAAAAGGTTTGTGCGCTTTAGGTCTTCCATTCTTTCTTTAAGTGAGTAAAAACAAAATCATCAGGAATTAGTTTCATTCGTGCAAAAGGATAAACATTAACATAGTCGTGGAAATCTTTTGGTATTTCCAAATCAAATACTAAAAGTTCCCAAAGCCTCTCATCATCTCTACGCGACATATCTTCGTCGATTAGTTCTATTTATTTTGTGATTGTCTTTTACGTGGAAATGCTGTCAAATTAAACAATACTATAAATTATTGTTTACATGTACATACTAAATGACCATTTTTGACCATATACTAAAATTGTAACCAAATGACCTTAACTGGTCATGTTCTAAATTGTTATAGCTTGCGTTTGATGTCTTATTTTAGGATCAATCAATATGCTGCTAATTAGATAGTATAGCTATTTGACAATTCTGATAATTCTTCTAGTTATAATTTTAATCACTCTAATAACAAAAGCAGATCTGCATCATCTTATTTGAGATCTGATGGACACAAAAAATCTGTCAGATTATGTTGACATTGTGTTTCACCAATCGTATGAAAACTTTCAAATGTTGAAAGTGATATGCGGCACTCTGAACATATCGTTACTAACTCATTCTCTTAAACACAAATCTGCAAAGTATTATCTGAAAACTAATAACAAAAAATCTACTGGGATTCCAAATGTCACCAATATCTGACAAATTCGTATCGGTGCATAGGTGTTTTTAGGCACAAATTTTAATAATGCTTCCTTAGAAACCCAAAACTTTCTTTTCCTTAAGATGTTCTCGTTTCATAAAAAATCAGTTATCACTGAAATGTTCAAGAAAATTAATTTATTATTGCACATATCAGCACAGTTTGCAACAATATCCTCAGAAATGAATTATAATGAGTTGTACCAATTATTATTTCATGATTATTTCATGATTTATACCGTCATCAAGTGCTAAAACCAAACAGAGAGTTACACCCTCATATTAAGACAGTGAGGAATTCAGCTCAAACATTACCTGCCGAAGCCCACTCAAAATTTCATGAGTAGGCGCAATATATATCATTACTGTCTGTGATGAAAATGAGGCATAAGCAATTACGTAATGGCCTCAACAAATATTTTGCCTCTTAAAATTTTGTAAAGGCAAAATCTACTCGATTAACTAAAATAATCGATACAATCGTTCAAATGAGTATCATAAATATCATAATGACGTCGTGGGCAACATTATAACAACTGTAAAATGTAATGAGACGTAAATTTTCACGAAAAGAAGACAATAAGTAGCAAAGAAAATATATTGGTTGCATGGACAAGGTCGTCGCTAAAATAAGTTTAGTGGGAACGTGAAATTATGCAATCATGTGAAGAAATGTTTTTTTTCTATCAGGCAGATTTAGATTACGAAGATGTAAATACGGTCTTCAAGGTGGGGATAAAACAACTAACCCAGGTAGGGGTTATGAAGCAGCAGTACAAGAACCCAGCCCATCAAAGTGGAAAGCACAAATAATTGCAGAGGCTTATTACATTCTGGTGTTTCAAGCATTGCTTTAGCATGCAAATACGGATAACGTCGCAGCCGCTGTCGATTATTTGGAGTAGTTAGGAGAATAAGTAAGGATACCTCTTTACGCGGATTTGCTCACGGAAATAACCAGAAACCGGGAAATAATTTCGGTATTATTCCACCGGCTACAATAGAGCGGCGAAATAATCATTGAAGACATCAATTTAGATGTCAGCATGGTTGAACGCAAATTCCAACGTTATACCATATCATCTTTAAAATATTTACTGGTAAATATAACTAGAAAATGAGGAAAGAATATGATTTAAACCAACAAAAGGAGACATGACCAATAAATCTTTTAGAAAATCCGGACCGTGTAATGTCATCAGCGACAAATTGTATGGATTTGTGATTAATCTCATCCGATTTCTCTGCCATCTGTTTGGGCACATATTCAGTCTCGAGATTGATGGTGACCATAGGACGGACAGGGCCAAAAGTAATTGCGCTGCCTAGTCCGGCACCATAATGTTCACGTTGTGTGACCGACTCCAAGTGTTTTAGGCGGGTGGCAAGTTTTTTGCTGTTTACACTATCGAACAAATAACTAACAGGGATGATCCCTCCGTGAGCTTCAAAAACAAAATGGTGCCGATACGTCCTAGTGCGTATTATCCCTTCTCCGGAAACACCAATCAACACATAACCCATATTGATGATGTTTAATGCTAATAGCTTCGTTATCACGTGACGAACATCTTAATTGGTAACTTCATAATAGGTAAACATGGAATGAACTCTTCAGTTTGACGTGATGTATATAATAACTATTTTAATTTTACTTGTTTAATTGATTCAATGTTTTCGCTAACCTTTGACAAGGCAAATTCAATGACCATAGAGCCATTTTCTGTACGGTCTGCGTGGTGTTTGTAAAGGGCAATTCATTTAAAAAGAATATAAGCCGTGATGTTTTTACCAAGGCAGATGAAATAAATCTGATCTTATTTTAAAATTGGATGGTCTTATGGTGAATAAAATCCACCCGGTCAGCCTGCTCCCCCAAAATAAAAAAATATCTTCCATTAAAGGAATTAAAAGAAGGTATTTGTACATCCCAAAATCCCGGTTATGATCTTTTTTGTCATAAAAAGCGAAAAATCAATATGGCGATACGAGCAATTTCTAAACACTGCATCTATTTTCTTTTTAAAATTTGCTTGTATAGCAATGGTGGACACAGTAAGTTCTGATAGCACTTGAGGTTAATGACACTCGGGTATTGTTCCTGTGCGATGCATAAACGGGCGTTTGAATTCCAGGAGTAAGCTTATATTGTTTGCCACCATGCAATCTGATTTAATATCAGCTCTCCGTTCTTCACATAAAGATCTGACAGCAACCGTTTGGGAAACATGTTCTGGTAACATATGCTATTATTGTAATCGCTAATTTTTTCTAACAATCAGATGAAGTCTTATCTTCGGATACCGAATAATTTGATTGACTTTCAGATTTTTGAAAACTGAATTTCCATTCACTAATTTAAAGGTTTCCAGAAGCGGTCGTCCTTAAATCTTCATTTAGGCATTGGAGATCTGATTTTTATCAGACTGTGCCACAATTTAACCATCGGGCGAATTTCGAAAACCCAGGAAGTTATTGATCAAACCATATGATAACCAGCAAATCTACCGCCAAATACTGTGATTTTGTATTTTCTGAGTACGGGCTCAAAAAAAAGAAGACACAAATAAACAGATTTCCTTTTGGGTGATATTAGTTTTATTCCCGATCGAATTGATATTCCCAAAAGCTTAACTTCATATAACCCTAGCAAATGGCGATCATCTGATGATCGCTGTCATTGACTGATTTAATTCGACAGATTTCGACAGAAATTCATTCAGCTGTTAATGCAACTCTTTTATTTTTATAATGATGATTTTTTTTATATAAAAAAATGCCGTAGGAGTGTTAAATCACCGATGTAATATTAAAATAATCATTGAAAAGGACCGATCACCACAGTAGTTTGAAATAATGTGAATATGTCTGTATTATCTATGCCAGAGGAGTTGTAAGGTAAAATGGGATGGTAATAGATGGTGGTAGGCAAGACTTAGTATTTGATCAAGCATTCGTACTGGTGAATCTTTTTCCACGTCGAGGTATTCTGTCAGCATTTGTGCGTGTTTTGCTGAGAAGTGACAATATCTATACACCTACGCATACAGTGAACACAGGTCCATGTATTTGATATCTTGTTCTTTTGTCTCTTGCGCGTGGTACAGGCATCAAGTGGCATTTGTTCGTCCTCCATATTAAGTGCTACATGGGTGAAGAGCGTACACTAGGTTGTAACTTTCCACGATGCGCTTAATCTCGGGATCGGTTTCAAACGTTGATCGTACTTCCACTGCCACATTTAAACCATTTGGTATCCTTCTTGCTCTAACTATTGGCGGCGATGATAAGTTTTTATGTACAAATGTTCCATACTGATTTGTATAAATTCGCTTTTCGTGTGATTGTAACAGGTCGGGCATCCGTGAAATAAGCGATTAGATTCCCACAATATATGGGAGTCTTCTAAATCCCAGCTATCAACCGAATATTTTCCAATGGCCTTTTGGACTCCTCCTATTCCAGCATGTTGGATCAATTTCGTACAAGTAATGTAACTAGCGCAAAGCGGCCATCTACGTCTGATGAAATCCTAAGATGATGTATGACATATAGAATTTTCTGATCCATTGAGGCCTTTTGAACAACTGTTTGCTTCCCTAAACGTTTCAAATCAATCAAAATATTCGTAAGGATATAGATCTTTGCCCATGCATTTAAAAGTTTAGTTCTGTGAATTATCATTGAGCGTTTCTACATCCGGGGAGAAAATATAATTGGAAGTTTCAATTGTACTGCCTTTATCTGGATTTTACCGATTTGGAATAATTAATAATTGGATATGCTTCTAGTTATAGTACAACTTCATTTATCAGTAATGATGCGTATTTAGAAAACGTTCTTGTGACTGATAGTGTAAGTATCTCAACCAAATACTCTTAAGATAGTAAAACCGTTAGCGACTATTGCACAGATGTTCTCAATATATAAATTCAGACGGAGTTATTACTTAATGTGGACACCTACTGGATTCTGTCTTTTCGTAACACTATGCATGTCGAACACATGGTTTTGCTAACTAGCATGAAAGGAGAGCGCCTTCGAATGTTGTGAGCTATTTCAGGTTACACGTACAACCATGTCAGACCCGCTTAGAAATATGTCAAGAGAAAAAAGAGAAAAGACTATGGAGTTTATGTGAAATTATTATTCAACTTTTTTCGTTAGGTACAGTTTGAGTGGATTCTGATGCCATTAGCCACATAAGTTGACATTTTCCACTCGAAAGCCCCATGTAAATGACATGATCGTCGAAATGCATTCATGGTCAAGTTTATGAACACAACTTTGTAAAAGATCATACCGATGCTCTGCTATTTGAGTCGGGTCAAAGAAATTAAACTTAGCATGTGCTACATATGTGTTCATACTGGCGAAGTTTTTGTATTGTATTATATTAATATATAATAATAATGAGGACTTTATATAGCGCCTAATCTTTCGAAGCTCGAAGCGCTCTACACCATCAATAATGATATGACTACACTACAGAACAACAATGACAAAAACAATGAAATTGGAAAACATAAAAACATGCTGAAAACATATAAGATACAAAACATGATTAGGTCGCTAAGTTTGTCCATGCAGTCGAAATAGGTGAGTCTTAAGAGCACTCTTAAAAGGGACCACTGTGTTTTTGTGTCTAATTTCAATGGGCAATTCGTTCCACGTCGCCAGGCCCTGGTGTGCAAACGAACGTTGTCCATATGACTTTGTTTTCACCTTGGGAACAATGAGTATACGATTATCAGAAGAAGAGCGTAAGTATCTAGCTAGTGTATACACATGGGTGAGGCTGGATAGGTATGTTGGACTGGAGTCTGTCATTGAAACACAGCACAGAGAAAAAAATTTGTGTTTGATTCTGTATCGAATTGATAGCCAATGTAGGGTACAGAGCAGTGGTGAGGTGTGCTCTGATCGAGGTACTATAAATATGAGCTGTGTTTTGAACTTTTTGAAGTTTCTGGAGTAAATATTGTGACGAACCAGACATAATTGAGTTACAATAGTCCAGTCTTGAAAGTACTAATGAACACACAAGTGTTTTAGTGGCATCAACTGAAAGATATTTACGAATGGAACTGATGCGTCTCAATTCAAGATATGCAGCCTTGCATATGTTCATGACATGTTGGTGCAATGTGAGAGTACTATCTATAGTAACGCCTAGGTTCCGTACTTACTGTGAGAATTTAATGTTGGTGTTGCTGATATGTATTGTCTGAGGTAAAGGATGTGAATGAGAAAGTATTTGTGTTGTATCAGAATAGCCTTAGTTTTATCATCATTTATCTGCAGCTTGTTACATGTCATCCATGATTTCACATCAGAAATGCACTTCTGTACTCCATGGATGGTAGCATCAACTTCAGTTGGGTGGCTAGACTTGTATATTTGTGTGTCATCAGCATACAATTGGTGCGACACTGGGTGATGATCTATGACACTTGAGAGCGGCTGAGTATACAGAATGAAGAGCACGGGTCCAATAACATATTCCTGTGGAACACCACAACATACGTCAACTGGGCTGGAGTGTATTCCATTTGCATATATAATTTGTGTCCTGTTGACTAAGTAGGACTTGAACTACTGTTAGGCCATATTCTGAATGCCAAATACATGCTGGAGACGTGAAGTAATATATCATGGTCTATTGTGTCAAATGCTGCAGATAAATCCAGGAGAGTGAGGATATTTGTATGCATTACGTGTTTCTTAATATAAGTCATACTTGTCTCTATTCATTACATTTCTCATATTATTAGTCATTTAGGTCTATATCCATCACGTGTTACTTATTACACGTCATATATATCTATATCCATCAGGTTTTTCTTAGTTCGAGTCAGATATGTTTATATCCATCATTCGTTACTTAATACAAGTCACACATAATAGATAACTCTCACCATCATATCACTCGTATGATATTATCAGGTTTGTCTTGCAATTTATTTTAACAAAGACATACATCTCAAGATTGTTGTAAAGGAGAACTATTTATTCCGTAAATTAGGCCAGTGTAACCTCTTAAACAAATATGATAATCCACAATACCTATTGTTCCGGTTCTTATTGCGTTTATACATACTATATTAAAACATGTTGGCTTCATTTAAACTTTTCAACAATAGATAGCACTAGTGTGGATAGCGAGTTGAAGACATTTCTACAACATCAGCCGGTATTTAATACATCGTACACAAATAAAAAGTATATGTGGATATCTTTTCCACTCCCAAGCAATTGGTTTTAGCAATTAATACGTTGTAGCTGTTTTCTTTACCCGAGCGTCCAGTATATGTTTTGCCTTTGTCCAAACCAATTTAGGGTTGACAAATTAGTTCGCAGAATTGTAGTTACGCACATACAATTTTTGCTTACTGTACCCCCATTTCTGAAACCAATGATATTTGTTTATTCAATTGTATAGCAGATTCCAGCATTATGTTAGAGCATCTAAGAAAGATTAACGAAACACACAGGTGTGAAAGTCCATAAAGTTCGCATATTAAACCTTAGATTTAGGATCGTTGTCAGATTGATGTTAGTCATTACCGCCTGATGTCCCCTCATATACATCTGTTCACATTTTTCATCCCCACTGACAGAAGATTTTTGTTTTACTAATACGGACGAATATCATCGACAAATATAAAACAGAGAATGTAAATATATTTTTGTAAGTAAAACTAAGCTTAATATAAATGCTGGAAAACTCAATTGAGGAATCAAAGGTTGATTTTCAAAACTTAACCTCTTTAGGCTTACACTGTCATAAATAGAATATAGTTTAATTCCTATGATAATACCTGATACATTGTATCGTTTGGTACTAAGCAATGTCATATTTTAACGAGTGTCCCAGCCAAGAATTTAAATATATAGTACTTTTGTACCACAAGATAAAATACATCCAGTATTAACGTAGGTTAAGAAACCTTTACTTTTTATATACCAAATTTGCTCCAGAATCGAGGTTAACAAGATTAAATTCGCTCTTCGGCACAATTGATTCACCCAACCCCCAACCCCACCCACCCCTTTTGATAAAATTATCTCACTTTCAAAGGCTGAGCAAGTAAATATACACGTCTTAAATGTCCAATAAATTTCAAATATGTTTTGGTACAGAAACATTATTTTGCTGTAATGGGTACCTTTCTATCACGTCTCAGGTACATTTCAATTAACCTGTTCGTCTCGTGTTTACGTACAAGAATCATGGGTTTGGTCGTTTCATGAATATCCATTTATTTGTAAGGTGAAGTTTAATTGTTTATATTTTCAGTTTACCTGCTACATGTCATAGTTCCTTCAATATTTCACAAGCGTAGTTAAGGAAATTATTTAATAAACAGTGATACATTAGCCATGTGCAGTTCAGTCACATTATGTTATTTTTTATTACTGTATGGTCTTTAAGTAACAAAAACAAGCGAAATAAACAAATCAGTAACATTGACAAATACATTTATTTACATAAGTTTAAAGGTAAAAAAAACGAGGGACTTAAATTATTGCATTTAAATCCAAACTAGTAATACAAGAAAAATAAAAGTTCTAATATATAGAGTGCTCTGATAAAATTCCAATAATGAATGAGCTAATATACCAATAGTCTTTAATGTGCTAATGTACCAATAGTCTTTAATGTGCTAATGTACCAATAGTCTTTAATGTGCTAATGTCCCAATAGTCTTTAATGTGCTAATGTACCAATAGTCTTTAATGTGCTAATGTCCCAATAGTCTTTAATGTGCTAATGTTCCAATAGTCTTAATGTGCTAGTGTACCAATAGTCTTTAATGTGCTAATGTACCAATAGTCTTTAATGTGCTAGTGTACCAATAGTCTTTAATGTGCTAGTGTACCAATAGGATTGAATATATTGATGTGATAACAGTCTTGAAGTATCACATAGATGCAATCCTGAATGGTTTAAATATATTTTAAATAATTCCCAAACAGTGATCTCGTCCAAAATATCAATAAGCACTTCGTACTTCCAATGAACAATTTTTACAAAATGTATAGCTCTCAAATTATATCTGAGCACAAATGAAAATGATTCCCAAGATATTGATATTAGAAAAGGAATGAATAAATTAGTTAAACACAATTAGTTATCTATATATATATATATATATATATATATATATATATATATATATATATATATATATATATATATATATATATATATATATATATATATATATATATATAACAATAGTATGACCCGTATGTGGGTCAAAGGCTTTCTACCAGAGCATTTTAAGCTGTTCATTTGGCTAGACCTTGAACTACTCTAACGTCAATCGTGGACAAATGTCAGGCAATCAAACTACTAATATGCATAACACTAGTGTGTTCACCAAAGAATGATGTTACTTGCAAAAAGTGTAGGGAAAGACGATGGTTTTGTTGGAGTGATTTGATCAGACAGAGGAACATAATCCTTTTAGTTTTTTTCCTTTCATATGTCACTAATGATGTTACTTTAATATGTGGAACATATTTACAAGTTTATTGCGATTTCATTTTAAAATCGTATCCTACTATTGTTAAAAGTAGGATCATCAGTGGGTCTAATCCAAGGGACATAATTACTATCAATTCATTTTTATGTATCAGAATTTGAGTTATATCCCTTTCTATTTAATAGCTATCAGCAAGCCGTGGATATACACTTTCTTACTAACTTAAGTAAATCATACTGTTTGTAACTGATTACAATATTTCCAAGCTTCATATATATATATATATATATATATATATATATATATATATATATATATATATATATATATATATATATATATATATATATATATATATCTGTGAACAAATTATATAAGGCTAGACAGAGATAGTAACTCTCCATCTCCTCATAATGAATTATTTTGTTATAATTTTAAATGAATCTTGGAAACTTCGAATCGGCTGCGTTATGGAATTCCAAATGTTTAGTTCTTTATTAGCGCGATTTTACTTTTTGATGATATTGGTTCAGTTTGGTCATAAATATAAAATGGAGAAAGGTAGTTTAGTAACTGAAGGTAAAATAGTACATAAAGGAAGTTTGGAGAGTAGTTATTCTATGATTATTGCGAGTAGGTTATCTATATGCGAATTCCATCTGAGGTATTTATAATGCCGATACCAAAACGTTTTTATTATTGCAACACTAAACACGCATGAGCTCAGCGTCATACGCAGTGGACGAAAGTTAGCTTCGCTTTCTTGTTTCGTTCGTCGCCTTCAATAATTTTAGATGAATATGCATAAACAAGTATACGTCCTCAAAGAGTCGCTGAAATAAACTTATGCATCAACATAAATGGTCGTTTCCCGCTTTGTGGGTAACTTGGTTTGATAAAGAGTATGTACTTGTGTCCCATAGTCAACAATACAGGAAAGTGTAAAGCATTTTCAACCATGTTGTCTGCTATTGGCCATTAGAGTGAGAAACGTTTCCACATCAGATGATGTCTATAATGTATAAATATTAGCTAAAAAGAGGTCAGTTTTAAAAGATTTTACACAGATAAGTCATTAGTAAATTGAAGGGTCCCTAATATGTCATTTTTGTGAACACCATTTAGGTATGACCAAGATCATTTATAATTTACCTGTACAAACAACAAGAACTGTATTGCCGATTTTTAGCCAAAGCATTAGGTTCAAGGAAAACTTGAAGACGGATACCTTTTTTAATGAGGAACAAATATTCAACTATATCAATCGCTTTCTTAAGACAACGGCAGGCTGCTCGAATATGTTTGCCGTGTTCAATCGCCATTATCAACCGCTCTATTTTTTAGATTCGTCACAACAGTTTGATAGAAATTTTGTCATCGAAAACCGGATTGCGATTTATTTAAGATTGAATTTTTGTTGACTGAGTTTTGAATAATCTTTTAAATTATTTGTTCGTATTTTGAAGTGAGGATGATATCATTTCCATAATGAATTAAGAAAGCTTTTGCTAACTTCAACTACTCAACAATTTTGTCAAGCGTGATATTCAATTAATAGCAAATTTAATTATTCTGCAACTGACAAAGCGGACATTTTGAGAATAGAAACCTAAGTTTAATTCAGGCCTATGTATTGGTGTATATTGTAGAGATAATATTAATAATTTCACTTACTGTAAAGGGATATTCAAATAACATGATTGGATTTCATCTCATTACTGAAGTCTAACATTTATCTATTTCAGGCTCTAGAAAAGAAGACTAATCAATTATTTGTACAACATCTGTAAAAACAATGTTTGTTGATTTGAAATTTTACAACTAATTACCCCCTTCTGATGTCGATAGCTTCCGGGGACTAAGTGGTTTGAGCGTCCGCCTCGAATAAAAGAGATCACGAGTTGGAACCCCGATCGAGTCATGCCAAAGACTTATTAAACATAAAATATGTGACAAGACAAATATATAGAAACAATGCGAAAATATAAGATATAAGAAACAATGCAAAGAGCAATGCTTAATTGCAAGAATATTGCAAATCTGTTCAAGCAAAATGACACACATTGCTGGTTATTTTAGTTGATTTAACAGCATTTAGTTAAATAATGGACCCAAAACTTACAGAAAACTTACCTTGAGGTTAAGCACCTTGTTAAAGAGCAAGGTGTAAGAATTGCTATGGCTTATGCAGCTATGGGTATGACATTATGTCCATGTACATTATATGGAAGGTTATGTCTTTCATATCTTATGCATCAGTTATTCTAACCCATGTATAATTGAATTTTTGCTTAAAGGTTTACTTTTGCTAAACAAAAGAATAACAAGAAAATGACCTCCGAAAGAGAAAATCATTTTAAAAAAAAGATTACACCATGTGAAGACTTACAACTGACTGTTAATTTGTTTCGTGATCTATGTCTGTTATATCTTGAACCGTTCAACTTGCATATGTACATTTTCACCATTTGCATCCTTCTTCTTTATATAATTCGTATCCACGTGCCCTTGTTAATCGTGAAGTCTTACTTTCTAAGTGTTTTGTGCAGATTGCTGGTAAGATAGTTTTTGTCTTGTCGGAATTAATTGCAGTATTCTTGCCACGATAAAATGTAATCTATGTTTTGGTTTTGTACTAAAGCACCTAAATGTGTATCAAGTAAGACCTAACTCTGCTTTATTTATGATGCTAATATTTTTCAGCATCCTCTGATATGATCCATATTTCCCAATTTAAGTGATTTTACCAGAATGTTGTGAAACACCCAAAGTGTTATCAAAATGTGTATGTATGTCTGTCTGTCTGTGTCTTCTCTGAATCGTCACTGTCAGATTGTAAAAGTGCAACTGTTCAAAACGTCTTGAGGCGTTTATGTAAATATTGGTTCCCTGTGTAGTGTAGTTTTTGTCATTTGAAATGTTTGTCCAATTATGTTACTGACTGGTGCTTAATGCTGATATCCTGTTTATTGTATGGGTACGTTATGTTCCAATTCAAAGTAAAGAGGTAACTGCTATAATACCAGCCTGAATTAAAAGCGTATACTCTTGTTAATATTTGAATGTATCTAAAGTTTCCGATGTTTCGTTTTTAACCAAACGGCTCTAAATTATAATAATTCCTAGAATGACTGCTTTTCAAAACAGTTAACTATTCGATGTCTGTTTGAAATGTGAGATATGTTTAACCTATGTAAGATTTATCTGCTATATCAACCACAATAAACATCCGAATTTAAGAAAATAAGCCATGTATAAGAAAATGTCCGTATTGTGGAAGATTTTCACTTTAGTATAATGAGCTTATTGTGAGATATCGACGAAACGTTACGAGTTAAAATCAATTCATCAATAAAGATTGTTGGAATCAAGGGAATTAGCGGGGAAACAACTGTTGGACTTCCTACGTTTGATGAGAATTCGGAAGTCAGTATATTACGCTTAAACGAATAATGACGTCACAAACCTTTATGTCGTGTTTTTAAAATAAACAGTTCTCAGCATGGACTTAAAATATCAGTTATATCTAATTTTGTATCAACAATTATAATCAGTTTCTCCAGGATAATTTACAGCGGGTTTTTTTTTGGGACAAAAATAAAACTTGTAGGGAGGACGATTTTGTCCGACTGCAACCTTAATTCTATGTTAAATCATCTTCGTCATGTTGCTGATATTTGTTTCTGTAGCATAACTTTGAAATATGCAAAACGCAACATACCGCTGAACTAATGCAAATGTATCGTATTCATCGAAAGCGGTGTGTGTGTGTGTGTGTGTGTGTGTGTGTGGATCAATTAAACATGGGAAGTACATTTACACTTGGGCATTCAGAATTTGTGTTGAAATTACTGATATTTGTTTCTGTACGATAACTTTGAAACATGCAAAACACAACAAACCGCTGAAGAAATGCAAAATTATCGCATTCATCGAAGCGGTGTGTGTTTGTGTGTGTGAATCAATTAAACCTAGGAGGTACAATTACGCATGGGTATTCAGAATTTGTATTAAATGTATAGATCTTAAAATAATTATATTGCATCTTGACCCTAAGACTGATTTCATTTAAACTTATTAATGTGTACATATAATAAATACATTGCATCTGGACCTAAGACTGATTTCATTTAAAATTATTAATGTGTACATATAATAAATACATTGCATCTAGACCTAAGACTGATTTCATTTAAAATTATTGTGTACACTCAGTGATCCTGACTTGGGTCCCATATGTCACTTTCTTGCTATATCTAAATGCATTAGACATTCAATTAGAACATTATTTATTTCAACACTCTTTTTAGGACTTGTCAATAAATGTATTGTCATTCATTGAGGAGAAAACCTAGACAAATAGTTCGGGAAATCAGATCACGACGTTTAATTGTTCTGTCCAAAAAGGACAAATGAATGTACACTGGTGTCAAGGACATCTGATATGATGGATGAAATTAACAACGTTCTCCCTGCCCAGGTTATTGCCAGCTTGGTTATATACAGGTCATAGAGCAAGGCACGGAGTCCTTCATATTGCCCTTTGTACACGGTATGCCAGAAAGTCCATTCAGTTATTTAGTCCAGGTATCAATGACAGCTGTCTAATTATGTAGTGTACTTGCTTTTAAGAGTGGGGAAAAAAATAAACAATTTCGCGGGTAATGATCTTCGATTGTACCATTCGATCCTATGATGATTTTAAACTATCAGTAATAGAACGGCTAATTTGTTTAATTCTGTAGTGCAAAGCTATTAGGAATCTAACTATTTTTGTTGTGAGGATACATTTTCAAATGTTCTATCGTATATCTATATCTATCTAGTTTAGTAATGATTTTAATTTATATATTCGTTGGCTATTGGAAATAATTCAATAAGTAACGAATCCGCTATTTTTTGTGATTTTTTATGTAAATAGCTTTTAAGCATATGACAAATAATAAGTTACTTCAATATGTTTTGAAATCTTCTGCCAGGCAGTAATACACAACGTAAAGCAATACAGTATTTATGTACACGTGTGTTTTAAGCTGCAATCACACGATATTTTCACCTGATGCGTATGTTAATACCGTATTTGTACATTATCAATTTCCATCTCAACAATCTCTGATTTTTGTCTCATTTTGTTGACGAAGGTAACGGGGTTGTGATTCTTGAATTCAATGTTTGGAACAGGAGCTTCAAAACTATACAGCAGTATCATATCCAAATATTCTATCTTGGATGTGGATTCATTTATCTGCTGCTGGTTCATAATTATTGAAAATAGTACACTGACTGATCCATACGATTGGGATCTTTTGCATCAATACTCCATCAACCTATGGATCACTTATATATACTAATATACTAAATAACTAGCTGAAATTGGAAGCTGACAAATCTAGTGCACATTTTAGTACTTTAAATCTCATTGCTTTTGACATATATATATTAGTCCACTCTCCTATATATAGAAATATGGAGAAGTCGTGACCGATTATTAAACGGTCACCTAGCACCTTTTTGGTCGGTTGCCATAATTGCTTTTCCAAGGGACATTTAGTACCGTTGATAAACAGCTGACCTCCCGATAAACCCCAAATAAATGCCTTTACTGGCCTAAAAGCTGTGATTTGAAACATTACAAAAGAGCTTCATTTCCCACTAATTAAGTAGCCATCCTTACTACCTTTATAAAATGTCTCCTGTCATAGATAGTGAATGATACTGATGATATCTGACAGTACTTAAATCGACCATTTTCATTCTTATTCACGTTACGCTCATCGCGCATTACATCTGTATAGTTATTTCTTCTCGTTTCACTTGGAGAACAAATGTTCTCAGTCGTACGGTAGGTAAAGAATAAGTACATAACCATATGAAATTTAGTATACTTGAGAGGTTATCTAAGAAAAACATTGGTCATGCTAATTAAATCTGTATACATCAGTTATCGTGGTTTGTCATGAAATTAGTCACATTGACTTGTTAAACAAAGGAAAACCACGTATGTTGCTAGCAACATTCCTGGGCTAAATCACTGTATGTAGCACAGTGTCATATTTTTGAATGAAGAACATTATACGCCAAGTAATTAAAGTTGTTTTAAAAGGAAATATGCTCCTCTTCTGAGAATTAAACATTAGTTTCAGACTGGCCAGCCAATTATGGAAATGAATATTAAAACAATTAAAACTCATCTGATTACAGTAGCTGACGAAATATTGTTACAAACGTGGCATTCTCAAGATCAATAAATACGAAATGTAATATCATAATATAGTGGAAAAACGGACTTTATTATTACTTTCAGGTAAACCCTTTTGTTCCCAGTTTAACTTTACAAACCGCTTTGAAGGTGAATTTTGGTACTAGGCTTATCGATATAGTCTTTACAGTATGACTCTGCAATGGAATACAGTACACTTGGAGATGATGCAAGACAGTACACTTGGAGATGATGAAAGACTACACTTGGAGATGATGCAAGACAGTACACTTGGAGATGATGCAAGCCAGTACACTTGGAGATGATGCAAGACAGTACACTTGGAGATGATGCAAGACTACACTTGGAGATGATGCAAGACAGTACACTTGGAGATGATGCAAGCCAGTACGCTTGGGGATGATGCAAGACAGTACACTTGGAGATGATGCAAGACTACACTTGGAGATGATGCAAGACAGTACACTTGGAGATGACGTAAGACAGGACACATGGAGATGATGCAAGACTACAAATGGAAATCATGCAAGACATTACAGTGGGAGATGATGCAAAACAGTACATTTGTAGATGATGCAAGACTACACTTGGAGTTGATGCAAGACAGTACATTTGGAGATGATGCAAGACAGTACACTTGGAGATCTTGTAAGGCAGTACACTTGGAGATGATGCAAGACAGTACACTTGGAGATGATATTAGACAGTACACTTGGAGATGATGTAAGGCAATACATTTGGAAATGATGCAAGACAGTACACTTGGAGATCATACAAGACATTACATTGGCAGATGATTACATCGTCTCAAATTGAAAAGCGTTTTCGCTTTTTTCTCTATACGCTGGCAATCATTTTTATTTATATATGATTTAATCAATATGTTCCTCGGAAATATGAATCGATATATATTACTTAAGTCATAAAATATATTTTATTGGAATCATGCAAGTTTGTACGTCTTCACCAATAATCACAAATCGAACTATTTTCAAGCTGATATTTTCAAATTAATAATAATAATGATAATAATTATGTTGTAATGCTAATTACAAAGTCCTTTATAAATAGGTTAAAGTGCCCACTAGAGATTACATTATATTAACGTGTAGTGCCCGTTAGAGATTGCATTGTAAATAGATTGAAGTGCCCATTAGAGATTACATTATAACATGTTGTAATGCTCATTATATGGTCCTTTATAAATAGGTTGAAGTGTCTATTAGAGATTAATATGTTGTAGTGCTCATTAGAAATTCCATTACAAATAGATTGAAGTGCCATTACCGATTTTACGTTATAAAAGGTTGTAGTACTCATTGGAAATTCCATTATAAATTTATTGAAGTGCCCATTACCGATTACGTTATAATAGGTTGTAGTACTCATTGGAAATTCCATTACAAATAATTGAAGTACCCATTACCGATTTTACGTTATAATAGGTTGTATTACACATTGTAATTTCCATTATAAATATACTGAAGTGCCCATTACCGATTACATTATAATAGGTTGTAGTACTCATTGGAAATTCCATTACAAATAGATTGATGTGCCCATTACCGATTACGTTATAATAGGTTGTATTACACATTGTAATTTCCATTATAAATATATTGAAGTGCCCATTACCGATTACATTATAATAGGTTGTAGTACTCATTGGAAATTCCATTACAAATAGATTGATGTGCCCATTACCGATTACGTTATAATAGGTTGTAGTACTCATTGTAATTTCCATTACAAATATATTGAAGTGCCCATTACCGATTACATTATAATAGGTTGTAGTACTCATTGGAAATTCCATTACAAATAGATTGATGTGCCCATTACCGATTACGTTATAATAGGTTGTAGTACTCATTGTAATTTCCATTACAAATATATTGAAGTGCCCATTACCGATTACATTATAATAGGTTGTAGTACTCATTCGAAATTCCATTACAAATATATTGAAGTGCCCATTACCGATTACGTTATAATAGGTTGTAGTACTCATTGGAAATTCCATTACAAATAGATTGAAGTGCCTATTGTAGATTGTAGTACTCATAATTCCATTAAAAACAAATTGTTGTGCCAATTAGAGATAACATTATAAAAGTTATAATGTTTATTAGAAAACGTCCATTATAAATAGGTTGAAGTGTCAATCAGAGATTATATTATAATAGGTTGTAGAGCTCATTATCAATTGCAGTATAAATGGATTCAAGTTAGATTACATGACAATAGGTTGTAATGTGTTTTAGAAAGTCCATTTTAAATAGAATGAAGTTCCCATTAGAGATTGCATTAGAATTGGGCGATTCGTTCATCGTGTTTGATAAACATGCATATGTTTATGTCAAGAATTAATATTTTAATTCGGTACTGGGTTAATTCGTAGTAATCTCGTGCATTTATTCTTTTATAGATTTGCAAATGTTGAACTGAATTATAAACTTTGTATAATGGTTGCAGTGTGCAACATAGTTATCGGGGTTGCCTATTTGTGTATACTTTGTAGGATTGTCATGTGTGAGGATATATCAGCGCATGGATATGTGAATATCTGTGTACACTTTGTAGACGTATAATGTACAGACATGCGTCAGATTATGTGATATTAGTGTCAGTTTTGATAGCTAGGGGAATATGCTATGCTAATGTCCTTATGTGTTAATACAGAAAGATTTTAGGGACCAGAGGAACTGTAGGAGACAGAGGGGATTATCCCAGTGCAGTTGGTCCAAGTGTCTAGGAGATAAAAGATAAGGAAAAACGGAGGTAGAAGTTAGACGGACTGGAGGGAATTGGATAACCAGTCCAGAGAAAAATCATACAGATGAATAGGAACACAGGACAGGAGAAACATCTATCACATTAAGTCAGATGATGAAATAGGCGGTCACTTGGTCGAGTGAAAAACGAGTGATTGGGTTTTAATTTGATCTTTATTTGAGAGATGACTGATTTTTAATGATATTAAAATATTTGTTTATTTGCTTTTCACATTTTGTGTATTCATTATTTTAACTGTCGGCACAGCTGACTGGGGCTCAGACCTTTACATATCTCTATAACTACTTAAATATCTGACACCAACCAGCCCGGATGGGTCTTCTGTGATAATTTAAATTATATTGGGAGCACCCCACCCAACCTAAATAAATAGGAAGCCTTCACCATGGCCTACTTTGTGCCTGATGGTGTTACGCACTTCTTCATTTGTGGTGTGGTCAATGTAATATATGCCAATGATGGTTCTATAGCATCTCATTTCAGGTGCCTGGCTTCTTCGTTGTAATTCTGCTGTCAGTGTCCAGGCCTCACATTAGTACATACAGATTGAGATGACTAGTGCTCTCAATAGTTCGATTTTAGTTTTAATACAGATAGTCTTGTTTCTTCAGATGGTTCTTAGCTTTAACACATCTTGTTGCAGAGTTTTGTTTGGAGCTCTATCCCTGATTCTCTCCCCCCACCCCTTCTTGATAAGTTCAGCTGAGATGTTGTCTACTGGAGCTGCCTTCCCATTCTTCAGTGCTCCTTTTGCTGACTCTTTTTTTAAGAATGGGGAAATCATCAACAGTTGTGGAATTTGGAACTTCAATCACCTCTGGGTCTCCTGTGGACAGATGTTTGTAGGGTTCTTTACAATACTCCGTCCATCTCTTTGCAATTTCACTTGCTTTGTGAGGCATTTTTTTTTCATTTTCATCTTAAATGGTACTGACTCTTGGTTATTTCTGTCTGATGAGGTCTTTCACAATTTGTAATGCCTTATTGCTGTTATTCTTTATCAGACTGCTCTCTATTTCTGTGCACTTTTATCCAATCCTATTGTCTTTTGCTTTCTTCGAGATTTTTTCCCCTGATATTCTTGTTTATTTCTCGGTACTCCATTGCTTCTGTTGTGCGTCTGGCGTTTTTGAGGTCTCTTCGTGCATCACACAGATACAAAATCTCTTCTGTAATCCAGGGTTTTTTCTTTGGGTGATGAAGGCCAATGATGTCCTTGGCAGCTGTTGTCAGGAATGTGTTGAAAGTGTCTGCAATCACTTTAACATCAATATCCGTCACAGTGGAGCGCAAATTGTCCTCCAACTATGGCTTGGAATGACTTGCAGATGTTAGGGTCCTTCAGTTGTTTAATGTTGAAATTGAGCCTGATTTATTTGGCTTGTTAAGTTTCTTCAGCCTCACAGTCATAGTCGGGATCACTCCCAACATCAGTACCCGGGAACGTTCTTGCTTTTGCTCTGTTTATACCAGATCGGTAACGGTTTTGAACCAGTATGTAGTCGATCTAGTTATGATGGGTTCCATTCGGTGCATGCCATGTCCAACATCGTGAAGCTTTATGTTTATTTTGACCCAGGGTGTTGGCTAGTACCAAGCTGTTGTAGCATGCAAACTCGAGCAATAGTCGCCCTCTTTCATTGGTAAGCTCATTGCAAGAAGGTCCACAATGATCATCCTAGTCGTTTAGAGCATCGTTGCCAACTTTGGCATTCCAGTCTCTTTGGATGATGATGATGTCTGTTTTACTTACCATGTTTAGAATACCCTGGAATTTGTTGTAAAACTCTTCTATTTCTTCATCAGTATGATCAGTAGTCGTAACATAGACTTGGATAATTGTGATGATAACGGGAGATGCTTTCAGACGAATGGCGATGATTCTGCTAGATATGGGTCGACATTAAAACCCCGATCCCTTAATGGCTTTGTTTACAAGAAAGCCTAATCCAATTTGCGCCGGAGTTCTAATGTTCCAATTATCGATGGCGATGCTGTATCTCGCAAAGTGTTTATGATTTGATAAAGAAGACTTGGTTTTGATCTCGTTTCCTTTAGAAATGTGACTTAATTTATGTATAAAAGTATCGTATGATTAGGGTCAAAAAGTGACCCTTTTCACATTCCTTTGTAAGCTACTTTGTTAGAACCGTTAGCAATTGTTATCTTTGTTCTCTTATATTGTTATCGCTGCAATCGCTTGTCTTCCTCACTAAATAATCACTTTTATTCAAGTCGTTGCAATAACAATAAGTCTTAATTACTACAACTATTAGCAAAGCCATTTTAGTTGCATATTAATAGTTAGCATTATCGTCTTAATCACTATAATCAGTCATCATAATTAAATGAAATGTTGTCATAATAGAAAATGACTGCACAGAGTCTCTAATGTTACAGAATTGTACTATCTTCACCTTTTACATTTTATATTGTAGTATTGTGCGTTTACTTTTATGTTGAAATGTTTATCTTTGTAAAGATTTTTTTTTATAGCAATTTAAACCTTTGGGACTTACATTTAAATGGGCACCACATAAAGAATATAGTGCTCTTAAATATAAATGCATACACCCTTTCGTATGCCCCTCGATCCAGTGCTTAAACTATAGGTTATTAATGACTGTTCTGTGTACTTCCTTTATCATCGCATGTGACTGGATACAGACTCTGGTCTATGTTTCAATAGGCATGGCCAATAACAGTCGTGTGTGCAGCCGACTCAACACACGCCCCAAACGACGTTCACATCCCCACCTTTATTTAACAGTTGGTATAAAACTTGTATAAACGTTACTTTATTGCAAAGTCCGCAGCGAACGAGCAGAGAGTAGTGAACTCGAAATCATGTATCAGTCATTGAGCACGCTAGCGATGGATGTTATCCCGAAGCCAGCACTAAACGCCTTGATAGGCCTAGAGCTAAAAGAAGCCTCAAATTGGAGTCTTAGGGCAGCAGGTAGAAGAACAACACTTCTACTTGTATGGGAAAAAGACGAAAGTAAACACTCAAGGGGGACACTCTTGTACAGGAGAGACAGAGGAAGCCAACCGAAAAGGCGGGAAAAAAACCGACCTACACGAGGCACACCCACCCCACCACCAGAAACTCAAGAAGAGGTAGCCTCAGTTGAGACCGAACCAGTCCAATCCGTACCTGAGACTACACTAAAAACTCTTCAAGAGCAGATAGAAATTCTATCTCAACGTATGCTGACCCTTGTTACAGCGGAAAAAGTGGAAGCGGCCACTTCTCCTGTGGAACTACAATGCGAGTTAGCACCGGAAACACCAAAACCACCGCCACCACCCCCTAAAAAGAAAAAAGGAAAGGAAAAGGGGAAAAAGGGGGTGATAGTTACATCGACACCCCCTACTCCATCACCAGGGCCGGCAGTGACCCTGGAAAAAATATTGGAAGAGGACAACTCGGAAACCAAATGGGAGTTCCCCACCAAAACAGTGAGAATGGATGACGCCTCTAAAGACAAAATGATGAGCAAATTATGCAGCGAGATGGGCCTAACGCCATTATTGACGAATAAGAAAAAAGCTTCTAATTTCGTTTTTGCCGTCACATATATTGGGTTCAGATCGCTGCAAACTTCGCCACCACGAGTCAACCAATGGCACCATGCTCTAAACATTCTGGGGAGTTACTACTACGAGGCCTACGAAGACAGACCCCTCCACCACCTACAAGATGCGGCAGCCTACATCGCCAAAAAACATGGTTTCTACTTCCTTAGACGGATATTTCTGGAAGAAAGAACCGCCGCATTTCTGGCTGAAATGGAGGATAGGAGGGCCACCTTCCAACCGGTGGAATATTAGCCTTAGGGCTACTTTCATTGCCATTTTTAATAGGGTTCTCATTTGGCTGAGAGAAAACCCTTTTCGATTAACTTTCTGGCCCTGAAAAGACTAATTTGACCTTTTTGGCTTTGCCTTCAATAAATTCATAACCAAAATCCCCTACCATTGACTACACTTCTATATGTCGCTTAGACATTTTAATTTTTAAATTCCTAGGGACCTTGTATGTACGCTCATGGTACTAGGTCCCTTTTCTTATGTTAGGACGATTAATAAATATTTACAACTCGGATATTTGGCTAATTGCACAGGTGGCTTACACATTATTGGCTGTTAGGCTGTCCATTAGCACAACTGGACTGAATTTGATGCATGAGCGCGTGCTTGGCTCTTCGCCTCCCTTGCTGCCTGCAGCAGTTAAATCGCGTGCACGCACGCCCAATAACTATGCAGATACAGGCGATATGAGAAAACTATTTTTCTCTCGCTTTTCTTTACTGCTATTGCAGAGGTAGGCACATCCAATGAATACTGAATGGGTGGGTGTGTGTGGGTTCTATTCCTACCCACCCCATGGCCCTACATTCACCCAGAGGCAGTTCAATAATTGCCCCGTGGTGACGGCCTAATTAAATAAGTGCTTCTTTATAAGCATATAAACGCCTGCAGGGTGCGCGGCACCATTCCCACCCTCAGGATAAATTAAATAACTCCCCATTGGGAGATAAAACAGTGACAAGAGCCGTAATGGACGAATCACTTAAAACCCATCATACTAACTAACTAACTAACTTTATTGCAAGAGTTAATTGACATATATTCATTAGTTTTAGGCATAGGAAAACTGTGTAACCAGAGAACATGTCTACTGTTAGGAAATTATAAACACATGTGATTAGATGCGCTCATATTATTAGGCTCAGACATAAAGGGCATCCTGTTTAACAGAATGATGCCAAGAAAAACAAAAACAATGAATATTAACATGAAGTTATATTGGAAATGATTTAGAGATTAGATCCATTTAGGGGTGGAGACAGTGTGCGCATCCATGACAGCCACTGGCATCTATATATTCATTACTTTTGGATTTTCTTAACTTCATTGACTTTTTTTAACACAAAAGAACACTGTGCGTCAATAATATTTACATTATTAATTTCAAGAGCTACATCTAACGGATGAGTTCTAGCTTATATACAGATTAATTTCTTTCATTATGATATCATCTATTTGATTTTATACAGACAAAATAGCATTTGAACCCTAGGTGTGAGGCTTATCTTTAAAGTGCATACAGGGAGTCGCACTATTTAAAAGCATGATATTCAGAAACATCCACGGTACACCTGTTTTAGAGGCCTAGAAAATGTTTTATTTAACGCTAACGACTAGATGCAAATGTAGTTTACATGGTAACATTGTAACGTGTCAAGGGTCAAGGTCAAATAAAATGGAATAGATGGACAGCTCACGCCTTTGTAAATTACTACATCACTCCAGTGTATTGTAGTGTTAAAAAATGGTGTGTTCACCACAAATGTTCTTATTTTGATTTAAAAAAAGCATACAACAACACAAATTAAAAGTCAACACAGTTTATTATATGACTGCCAGAATTGCGTATGTTTTCTCACAAAATTAAGTGCTCAAAATGGTGAAATATACTATTTACCAATTTTCAGAACAAATGTTTCATAAAGCCTTTTAAATGACAACACTAGTTTCAGTGGTGTATAGCATGTGAAAATCGGCATAAATGTTCCCTTTGTCCTAATTCATATAATCTTTTGCTCATATCGCAGTTTCCAAACTATTCTTCAACAGGCAAATAAGTTAAAAGGTCTCAAAATGTGCTCATATGACGTACTGAAGTGGCAGGATTTTGTGCGTCCAATCAGGGTTTGGAACCAGACCCATGTTTGTGTTTTAAAATCCAATGGTAAATATGATAGCGGAACATTCTTCAACCGGATGTTAGTAGTGTGTTGCGTTTGTTGGCTGAAACACATTTTGTGGTTTTGAGCGACATGTCTGGAACCGGATCTCAATAGTTTTTCGCATGAATTGAATGCGACAATGTATGTCGTTTTGTAACAACAATGCGTTTAGTTGTCGGGTTTATATTTTCGCTATCTAAATAACAAAACCACTACCGAATTAATGGAAATTTGTTATTTCAAAATGATACATGAAACTGAATAGGAAATTCGATGATCCCAATCGGAATACTAAATTTCCAATCGGTAGCAGACGGCAAGTTTGATGCCGACACAGTGATAGTGTCGTCAGATCAATCACTTGATGGCAACTTTTGTTTTCTATAAAGATGAAATAAATGTTGAAGCAATATCAGAGAAACATTATAGTTGTCATTATGAGTACTAAATTTGTCAGCAGTAACTAGTTTACCTAGCTATTAATCCTTGAAATTATCAGTTGAGATGACCAGAGACTTTTGTTCTGTCTGTTTGTTCTTGAGACCTTTACTACAGTCCAGTATAACTACAACTACCACAACGGCGGATCTCACAGCTATTTATAGGTTTTGTGAACACAATCGGGAAATTCATGACAAAGTTTTCACGAACATTATTAAATATGGAATAATTCGGAAAGAGTAACCTGAACGCCTCCTAGTGGAAAGCTGAGCGCCCAGTACGCAAAGTAGTAAATATGGCGCCTAATTTCAACCGACAAAAATAAAAAATATTTCACAATAAATTATATTAAGATTTAAATTGATGATGAACAGTTTCAATTGACAATTATAAACTTACATGAGTATTACCTTAATCCTGAGAAACAAATTGATACAATTACCTATTTCTCTCTGAAAATAGAAGGTAAGAGATAACAGTTTACAGTCTTATCATGTACACACAGGGCATCAAAAATATTTACCCAGATGATAACCATGTAAATAAATCTTTTGTATATGATTTACATATTGTATCAAATTACTTTTATTATATATATATATATATATATATATATATATATATATATATATATATATATATATATATATATATATATAAACTGTCACTACAGTTACTATTATTTGCAAGATGAAGGCAATGCAAACAATACAAGAATATTATAAATGATCTCAAACGTGGTCCGGTCCAAATAATATAACAAATTTTAAGATTCATATCAAGTATTCTTTGTAAAATATTCATTTTGCACATTGATCTGTTTTCGAAATATCAGATGTTAAGATTGTCATGAAAAATATGTATTATTAACACTTTATGACTCTTTTCATGACAAAACTAAAGAATCGATGGGCCCAATTTAAGTTTATTTTATACTACAATACAGTGCCAACTTTATTTCTGGTATTACTTATATTCTGTAACGTCCCAAACAGATGTATGCATGATTAAAGGTATATAGGTTATACATTACATTTTAATAAAATTTGCTTTAAACATTGAATTAATTTGCATTGAAATCATATAGTTACGAAAGAATTACCATATATACATTTACATTATTACAAAAAGAACTATAGATTCTTATACTTATATACTATGTAATGCGCTTCAATGAAACAATTTGTATACCGGGTTAACCAGCTTGTTTCAAGACCCCTCTGTTGCAGAGTGTATCGTGGGTTCGATCCATTGTTGAGTCATACAAAAAGCTTTTAAATAAATGGTACGAACAGCTGCTTCGCTAGGCGATGAGCATTAAGTGGTTAGTGTTAGCACTGGTGGGCCTTGTATCAACATAATGTGACCATATGGACATCATGCCACATGTCTGCGGCATTATACCCCAGTGCTAGACATCGTGACTGTATCATGCCCCAGTGCTAGACATCGTGACTGTATTATACCCCAGTGCTAGACATCGTGACTGTATTATGCCCCAGTGCTAGACATCGTGACTGTATTATGCCCCAATGCTAGACATCGTGACTGTATTATACCCCAGTGCTAGACATCGTGACTGTATTATGCCCCAGTGCTAGACATCGTGACTGTATTATGCCCCAGTGCTAGACATCGTGACTGTATTATACCCCAGTGCTAGACATCGTGACTGTATTATGCCCCAGTGCTAGAAATCGTGACTGTATGGATGGTTTGTGAGGATGAATGGTATACGACAAGTTTCCTTTCTTGTTGTTAAAGCAGTGTGGTGCAAGTGTACCCGCAAAGTTAGTGTGTGATATGGTAACAAACTATGTTTTATCTGGAAAAAAGAAACATATACACCTGCTTCCTCGTATGTTTCATATGAACTCTATCGGATATTACCATCTGAGTCAGAATACCTTTTGAAAGCTACCATATACATTGTATATTACAATTTGTGTCCTAGTTAAAAGTCATGTATGTATGTATGTATGTATGTATGTATGTATGTATGCATGTATGTATGTATGTATGTATGTATGTATGTATGTATGTATGTGTGTGTGTGTGTGTGTGTGTGTGTGTGTGTGTGTGTGCGTGCGTGCGTGCCTGTCTGTCTGTATGTATGACTGACTTTCTTTATTTCCTCTTCAGAAGAGATTTCATTCAGTTAATGTATGTATGTATGTATGTATGTATGTATGTGTGTGTGTGTGTGTGTGTGTGTGTGTGCGTGCGTGCGTGCGTGCCTGTCTGTATGTATGACTGACTTTCTTTATTTCCTCTTCAGAAGAGATTTCATTCAGTTAATGTATGTATGTATGTATGTATGTATGTATGTATGTATGTATGTATGTATGTATGTATGTACCTACGTACGTATGTAAGTATGTATGTTGAAACAAGGAACCGAAGTATTTCAATCCCTCGATGGATCTCATCAGGCGGTGGTAGCAAATGTCATATTACATGGCACTTGTTACAGGTTTCCCCGCTATACTCGGGTTGTTGTTGTTGTTGTTGTTGTTGTTGTTGTCATTAATATAGTGTCTGTTGCGCTGTTTCTCATCCAAGTATTTCCATCTGGTTTAGCCATACAATTGTTCCTCTTTCTAATTTGGCGTATCTACTTCCAGTCCTAACATTTATTTATTTATCTAATTTCCGTACTTATTGGCGTATATTATTTAGCCCTCTCGTTTGAGAGCGTAAACTCTGCCATGAATAGATTTGTAATATCCATTATCATTTTAAATTTCATCTACGAAGCTAAAAGACTGTAAACATGTTGAAAGCAGTTCGATGTTCTGTAGTGTTGTCTCCGTTATCTACCCTTAGTTGTAAGTACTAAGCTGCCGCTTGTCTTAACATCTTGACTGAGGTTTTCTTAACATCTTGGATGAGGCTGTCTTAACATCTTGGCTGAGGTTGTCGTAATATCTTGGCTGAAGTTGTCTTAACATCTTAAATGAGGTTGTCGTAATATCTTGTCTGAAGTTGTCTTAACAACTTAAATGAGGTTGTCGCATTATTTTTGCTGAGGTTTTCTTAACATCTTGGCTGAAGTTGTTTTAACATCTTGGCTGAGATTGCTCTATAACATCTTGGCTGAGGTTAGTTTAATAACTTGGCTGAGGTTGTCGTAACATCTTGGCTGAGATTTGCTTGTGCCTGCATCTTGCCTGAACCATCCGGAAACATATCTTTACTGACTAAAGCTGGTCTACATTTATTAATCGGCAGTTTTCCCACGGGAAGAGGATCTGAGAAATTGCCATATGGAATAAACTACTTTGTACGCTCTTGAAATCTAAAGGCTGATTTTACGTCACACTCTGCGGTCAGAAACTTTGTATTCTCAGTTCATTTTTAACTGTTGCTACTATATTGGCAATCATCAGCATAGTGCTCCAAGTTGAAGGAGGAATATACATGGCAATAAACACTAATCGAGTTCTTGTGTTTGCTCTAGGTCAGCGGTTCTCAACCTTTCTAGTGCCGCGACCCTTTTAATGCAATTCCAAATGTTGTGGCGACCCAACCGTAAAATTATTTTCGTTCATAACTGTAATTTTGCTACTGTTATGAATCGTAATGTAAATATCTGATATGCAGGATGTATTTTCATTGTTACAAATCGAACATAATTAAAGCGTAGTGATTAATCACAAAAGCAATATGTAATTATATATTGTGAAATATATATTTCAAATTATATGTAAAATAAATGAAATTCCGTCTTTATGGCTTACGTTTATTTTCTTTTCTTACCGTTCTTCTCTACATGATGCATTGCCATGGGTTGGTTCGCTAATGAAAATATTATATAACAATAGCTTCAATAACACTAACTATAAAACGTTTGTTTGTGGCGCTGTACTAATTAGAAAAGGACGTGATTTCAATTACGTTACGACTGTTACGACAACTAAAATGTTTGAAATCATTCTGATTCAATTGTCTGCAACATCTATCCTCGAATGACAATTATAGTAAAAAATAACCTGGTAACTACGAATGGGGAAAATTTGTACAATAACAAGTTTTACACATTAGAATAGACAAAAAAATGTATATTTCCGATGGTCGTAAGCGACCCCTGGCAAATCGTTGTTCGACCCTTGACGGGGTCGCGACCCACAGGTTGAGAACCGCTGCTCTAGGTACATCTTCATGCTCTTTCTAAATCCCAAGCTGACTTCAGCAACGATCCAGTTATATGATTCACATTTCACAAATTCAAAAAATTTCTGCCAGCCGAAGAACCGTTTGACTACTTGGTGTATATATAAACATTCTGTGGAAAATATATAGACTTCTCATGATGTACGTGTGTTGTCCAGTTGATTTGTACTTTCATCTTCCTCTGCAGTAGTATTCCCTGTAATGAGAAAAAATATGCACAGTATTAGTGGTAAGCATTTGCTTACTGGATATTACGTAGGAACAATTACAAGTGTGGTATTTTTGGAATATGCAGACTAAGCACGTTCATCAGGTCAGATGGAAGATAACATATACTCTGCGTATGACTCTTTTCGGCATGGTCCTGGAAAATTGTCATGCCTATGTTACGCGGAAATCACTATTAAAGCATGTCGGCTATGGCCTTTTCGATTTCGTGGTAACATGACAAATAGTTTGTTTGTAACGGTTGTGATTTCAATTATTATAGCACTGATTTATAACACTAGAGGTTTGCGTTAGTGAGGCATACTTTTATAACTCATTTATAACACAAGAGATTGCGTTAGTGAGACATACCTTTATAACTCATTTATAACACTAGAGATTGCGTTAGTGAGGCATAATTTTATAATTCATTTATAACACTAGAGGTTTGCGTTAGTGAGACATACTTTTTTTTAAAACTCATTTTTAAAACTAGATATTGCGTTATTCAGGCATACTTTTATAACTCATTTATAACACTAGAAGTTTACGTTAGTGAGGCATACATTTATAACTCATAAATAACACAAGAGGTTTGCGTTAGTGAGGAATACTTTTGTAACTCATTTATAACACTTGAGGTTTGCGTTAGTGAGGCATACTTTTATAACTCATTTATGACACTAGAGGTTTTCGTTAGTGAGGCATACTTTTGTAACTCATTTATAACACTTGAGGTTTGCGTTAGTGAGGCATACTTTTATCACTCATTTATGACACTAGAGATTGCGTTAGTGAGGCATACTTTATAACTCATTTATAACACTAGAGGTTTGCGTTAGTGAGGCATACTTTTGTAACTCATTTATAACACTTGAGGTTTGTGTCAGTGAGGCATACTTTTATAACTCATTTATGACACTAGAGATTGCGTTAGTGAGGCATACTTTATAACTCATTTATAACACAAGAGGTTTGCGTTAGTGAGGCATACTTTTGTAACTCATTTATGACACTAGATCAGTTGTTAAAAGGAAATATACTGGTTTAGGTGTGTGTAATGGTGGACATTTGTAATGATACCTCTAGGTATCCGAATGTGATTAGAATCTTCCTATAGTATTTGCAAATTCATATTTTGAATATTACCACACGTTAAAATATCACTTTATGTGATTCTGATTGGTCCAAATAAGCCCACAAAATTAGTGTGCAGCATCCTATTTACTGATTGGTTGAGATCGTGGGAAAACGTTTTTAACCCGCCTTTTGGAATGCAGCCATTTTTTAAACTCGACTTGCCAAAGGAAATTGAGGAAAAATTATCTCGGATGTCTGAATATGGATATGTTACGCCCACAGGGGTTTGTTATGTCATGCATAACAATATTGTGATGAGAGAAATGGCGTAAAACTACAAAACAAGAACAATAAAAAGAAGAAAAACTAAGGGCATTGCTTATTTAATGGCGGAGCGGGGATGGGATCTGTATACCTATAACATAGGTATAGAAACCAGCGTACATACAAGCGTGGTTTAAAAGTAAATAAACTCACCTCCGATCACAGACGAATTTGGACATAAATGGGTCTCCTGACAGAATTTGATATAACCACATCATATTTAGCCATTATATATGGAATGCAATCCGACTCAAAAATAAATTTGACGTCTTCTGTACAGCCTATTATTCCATTCAAATACTGCAAATATCCGGTCACAAATGAATTGCAGTAAATGCGGGAATTTCTGTATCCAGTAATAATATTTCACATAAAGATCGCAACTATGTAATGTTTAGTTCTGAAAATGATATTTTAGGGTAAACATGTACTCTAGGCCTACAATTTACCGTATCAAACAATGTGGTATCGCATCGCAATTATCTTTCTGTTTTGAAAAATGATTTTGTCGTTATAAAATGTTCTGTTTATTCAGATGAAATCTTTATCTTTGATTTATAGTTTGGTAAAATGTACAATCTAGTTTTACTGGTTTAACTTTGTTTAGGACTATATTTTATACACAACAAACTAAAGGTACACATTTATCAGAACAAACGAAATTATTCATTCTTCTTTCTATGTAAATAATTTCCACTTCAATAAAAGCTATGCGACAAAACGAATCTTAATTGGGTAATGATTTAATATCAAATTGATGAAACTCGTTAAATAATGTATAGATTTTCCTAATCTTGGCTCGCAAAAGCTGGGCAATATTGAACTCGTTTCATAAATTCAATATTAAATCGTTACCCATTTGAGATCATCATGTATATAGGACATATGGTAGGTTCAAAGTGAGTAATTGTCCTAGAATGCGACGGGGAAAACATATATATATATATATATATATATATATATATATATATATATATATATATATATATACCGACAACAAGGACGTCTGATCTTGTGACCTTTATCATACTGATAGACTTTTGAACAACCTCCGTTTTTCTCTTATTTACTGCATGTTACGCATTTTAACAGAATGGGATACCATTATAATTGTTGACGACCTTACTGGGGACAACTGTTCATTTTTAATGATGTTGTACTTTCGTAGATTTGGCCTTTACCATACAACTGATTATTGTTTATTGTTTTGATACATAAGTTCTAAAATGTGAAAATATGTCAACGTATATATGCATTAGACAAGAACCTATTTTGTGATAAAGTTGTCTAAAAAGTAGCTTACGTAATGCATTTGTAGAAAAGGATGACGATGAATAGGATGACAACGTAGATGAGAAGATTATGTGGGATGCTGAATATTGAAGATTTATTGTTTTCGTTTCCTCTAGCATTCTTTGGTAAAATGTTTGTCCTTGTTGGGAAAAGACATCGTTGTACGGATCCCTTAATTGCAGCCCTAGCCCCGTTCCATTTTCCTGGCCCCATGAGACGATACTGAGCTGGAACACAGGGTCCAAATATGCATCGTATTGCTAATCCAGGATCTTCGAATAAGAGTTTCCATAGATCTGGCTTCACTCCGATCTGGTCCGCTAACTCGTCCATGTAATGTACCCAAAAACACTGCCAGAACATGAAAAGTATTTTTAAACATATTGTTCTTGTTGTGTTTCGCAATTCGCATTTATTATTATGTTCTTCGTCCGTTATACAAAATATTTATCATACAAATTATTTCAAATAAACATACACACATCAATTGAATATAATAAAGAAAAAAGTAATATCCTTTAATACATTTATCTATTTTACATATTTCCCCAAAATATAAGGATGGAATGATTTGGAATATTCACAATTTTGTGCCATTTGAGCATGTACGTCATTAACGATAGCTTTCCAAACAAAGTTTCATTAAATCTCTTTGAGTATGTTTATTGGCAGAAAGAAGTTTAGGTGAGAAACAGTCATTGCCATTGGTCCAAACTTTGCAGTTCACATTTAATATACTGTTTTTATTATATATTACTTTGTGATAAATATTTACCATATCTTTCATAAAAATATCTCCTTAAGAATTTGACGGAACACTTCATAAATGTACCTGTAAGGTGTGCCTTTGTGATTTGACGTACATTTTGTCCATGGCTTCTCTTTTAGCCTGGATGTCGTCCATCATTATTTGCGATGATGGTAGATGGCACTCCCCTTCAGAATAAATCAAAGCTGTTTAGTCATAGAAAATTGCATTATTAACATAGAAAAAACATGAATATATTCAAGAAATCGTTAGGAGAGATGTTTCGTCAGATGTTCTTCTGGTGATATCTTATTAGACACATTGTCATGATTGGTATCGTTCCTAATGATATCTACTATTTTATTTAATTAGATTGAACTTTTAATGATATTTTGTGTATTAATGCAATGATTTGTTTTCAGACTTGCAACTAAAATGTAATTATAATTTGAATGTTTGGTACTCGGCTTCTCAGAAAGAGAAATTATGGTCAGACATGCTAAAACTCCTATAACTTGGACATCAATCGCTTGAATAATAGGCATCGTTGATTACAAGAAACAAAATTATTACAGATATATTTTATGTTTTGTCCACAACACAATAAGCCTGCAATAAGCGAGATTATAACACAATAGGGTGTGCAGTATTTTGAGTATTGTATGTTTTGCTATTAAATTGTCTCATCTTTTCTTATTCGGAAGTGTTGTACCAAACCAAGCATACCTTTCATTACTTTCGTGAACCATCTGCATTGCATCTCTGAAATCGGCATGACCGACCCAATGGCTTGGACAAGGCCGATAACTGCAAACGTAGGATGCTTCAAATGTGGAGGAAACATGTACTTGTACAGTTCTGTACGGTTATTATCTACTCTTGTCACGTACTCGGGTACAAAGCTCAGTTTGTAGTCATAACCGGTGGCAAAGATGATAGCGTCTGTGTTCAGGAATGTGCCGTCTGTAACGTAAATACGTTGCTAAGTAATCCTCGTAAATATAGAAGTGTATGTTTTATGAGTTTCTCTTGTAAAGTCTTTTAGATTTCTCCTCTGTATAAGAGTAGATACTACATTTTATGTTTACAATAAAGTGCATTAACTATTCGTGGTTATCAGAGTCTATATTGGTGTTAAAAATACGAAGATGTCAATAACGGATCGGAAGTCATGAAATAACAACGGGATATCACATGAAAACCACAGATAAACAGGGTTCTCTAAGTTCTAGAAAGACGACCAAATTAAATAATAAATAACAATTTAATGAATAATAAATAGTATGTCATTGTTTCGATGTGAGTGTCATATTTATTAGAGTAATGGCAGATTAGACTTCGTCAGTTACTAATGACAGATCATCATCCAATATTACCTTAGAAAGACGACACCAATTTCATCACATGTAACATGACTATTAGTTACACCAATTTCATCACATGTAACATGACTATTAGTTACACCAATTTCATCACATGTAACATGACTATTAGTTGCACCAATTTCATCACATGTAACATGACTATTAGTTACACCAATTTCATCACATGTAACATGACTATTAGTTACACCAATTTCATCACATGTAACATGACTATTAGTTACACCAATTTCATCACATGTAACATGACTATTAGTTGTGCTTAAAGTGTACATAACTTTGTGTGTGATGTATGGTTTTACATTCAAATTCACAGCGCTGATATGGAGTCACACTTTGCCCTCAGAGTGTTTCATTTATTGAATTGTTAACGCTAAACAATTCTCTTCATCCTCCTGGCTGGTGGTACATATATGTGGTTGATACACACAAGAATCAGAATTTGAAATACTTAGCTGAATTCACAGATCACATAAGTTGCATTTATATTGATATTACTTTCACCATTGACAGGAAGGAGAAAATGGTTGATCGACGTTTGTGAACACAAACACTGTCAAAAACATGAACAATACGTTGAAAAGTGCTGTTTTTTGTAAACTCACGCATTCCGAACAGTACCTTGATTTTCACTCGCACAATCCATTAGACAAGAAAGTTGGCGTCACCAGAACATTACGACATTAAACCAAAGTCGCTACGTCAGACCCAGATAGGAAACAAGAATTTGATATGTCAATGCTGACCTCATGAAGTCTTTTATCCGGAGTAGGCGATTAACGTTTCCAAACGTTGAACGCTGTTTGGAATGACATCATCAGGAAAAGCCGGATAATAACTGGGAAATATATTCGAAAGGTAGCATCTTCCTATCATATGTGAAAAGGATTTCCGAATGCATGAAGCGCGTTTTAGAGCGACACAAATGTAATGTGTTTCGAACCAGACGGGATCCTAAGAGAAATAGTGATACACAAATGATTAGGCTGATATGAAAATATGTGTCGACCTTGTTATGCATATTTACTTTGCTTTGTTTGTCAGTTTTTTTAAATATTTTATTTAGTTACATGCTGTTGTAATGAAAATTATATACTGGACTTAGCCTTGTCCGGAATTGGGTTCAATTCTGCTTGACTCAGATTGACATTTTATTCATTGTATACAACTAATACATTGCTAAATTATTCTCCATATGCATGGGTTTAAAATTAGTATTAATATTAATATAAGATATAAATAGGTTTGTTTGGGTCAAGGGTTTGGAATTTCCTAAGTGAATTAGACATTATTTAGGTTTTTGTTTTGCAAACATCAAGATGGTTTTAGAAGGTTATTTTCCATTAGGTTATTCTTTTTTAAAAAAAAAAAAAACGAAGCTAATTGTGACCTGTTGTCAAGCAGAAAATTATATAATCTTATAGCCAAGAATAGTTTTCAGTCGCGTTTTGAGATCTAGGGCTTTGAAGTGTTATTTTATCTTGTATCCAGTTTCATTTGTTCAAATTATTGAATTCAAGAGATTATTTTCTCTGGAAATGCAAAAGTACTCTAATCTTTTTTCGATAGCATCATTCACGGGAATTTATAGAGTATTCAAACCTGGAAATAAATTTATGTGATTCAGCAAAAGACTATTGGCATATCAACACACTAGAACCTAACAACACACGTTATCGCATTCATTATCTGGAATTATTTTTGACTTTTACTGAATTTTATTCAGGACTTCAACTGTTAGGACTTGTCTCTGTAGTTCTTCGATTATTTTGGTATTTAATTTGCAATACCGTAAGTTATTTTTTTTTCTTTTTCACTTTACTTTGTATTCTGCGGAAATAAAGTATTTGTTAAATTTTGCAAATCTTGTTGTCTTAGGGTCTTTTGTGTTACTTATTTTAAGATCATAGACTCGTAATAAACTATATATCGCATTAGCGGCGAAGGACAAGGTGTTCAAAACTATGTTTGGGAAACGAAGAGGACACTGAAACCGATCTTTAATGAACATAGAAAACCAAGGTCAAGCTCGTCTGAAGTATCAAGGTATATCCATAATGTTTAGTTTAGCTATCCTGTATCTTGGAACGCAGCAAAACGTTTAGATGGAGAACAAGCCTGGTCTAAGCGTGTGGGTGGAGGAGGGTAAAATTAGCTACGTACATCCCGTACGCGCAAAGCAACGCCGAATGGGAGTTGGGATGTAAACTAGTACCCATTTAGACTTCAGTCTTTTGGAGGGTTCCGACTGTGACATTCAACAAGAGATAGAATACCAATATTACAGTGTGCATTCGAGCGAAATGAGCAGTTACCACACAAACAGTGTTTCTGTAACAGTAAGTGATTTACAAAAAAAGTGTGTTTATTATATATAATTTATGACTCATGTGTATAAGTGCACTGTCACAGCTGCCGGCAGGAAGGCGTATTTTTTTTTTTTGGTGGGGGGGAGGCGGGGTGCAAGGGGGGGGGGGCATTTGTCCTTCCTCGTCGAATTAGGCTTTGTCTCCACCCCACACACCATTACTTTCGCCCCCCCGCCCCAAAAAAAAAAAAAATTGATTTGACGTCCAGGCTGTCGGAAAGTTTTGTTTTTCTCGAGCAGCAGTACGTAAGCAGTACAATATGTCAAGGGTAATGAAAAAATTTGCTGCTAAACGACATGCTGTAATTATTATTATCTGTGAAGAAAACCTTATCCTTCATGACTGTTAACTAACATCATTGAAATATCATTACCTGTGAAGTTGAAATTATTCTTCATGACTGCTGATTGACATGATGGTTGTATTATTACCTGTGAAATACACCTTATCCTTCTTGATGCGATGAATGTCTGGCCGAATCTTCACAGCTCCCGTCATGATCCGGTATGGCAGCTCGTCGTTTATTGTGGGATGTGCTTGAAGGGACCTGAGATAGCAAAGCCTAAATCCATGAATTTCAGATAGCATTATTACTTCTGTAAAAAAGAATTTGTTTCTTAAATTAAGTTTTTTTAAATCTATCTTTGGTTGAATAATACCAGCAAAATTTGTTTTGTAGTAATCTTTCTATGTACGGGGAAGCAATGATGACAATAATAATAATAATAATAATAATAATAATAATAATAATAATAATAATAATAAATTTTCAATTTTCAATTTTTTTTTACATAGCTTAGCATGTTACGTTCACATCTAAAGCATTACATTGTTGAAATATTCATTTAAAAGACGGTTTTCTGGATGCAGAAATTCCCATATTAATTGTAATGTGTCTGTGGTCAAATATTTGCTGTATTTGACTTAGAACAGCAGACAGCCTACATAATATGTAAACAAATTTCATGTTGAGTCAATTTGCATCACATATTTAACGCGTACATATGCAGTGGTTAGATAAACTTTGAACGGAAATCTTTAATGTGATAAAAATACTCATAACTTGGTAAACCCATTCGTTGATCTATAATTTCTAACCTGAATGTGACCAGATTGGCCATAACAATGGCATCCTCCGCGCATTCATTGCTTAACGGACTTTCTATACTAACAGGACGCCATATTGCATGCACTATGGGGGAGTCAACTTTCCCCAGAGGTTTATCATATTTGGTAGCTGCTTGGTAATTCCTTACATTACCATAAGGTTGAGCGTTTAGATTTATGTCATCAACACCTGCGACGCTGTTGGTGCCATGACGTATCTGCTTCCCTTGGATCCCTTAGGTGCGTGGAGAGGGTTAATCAACTACATTGGCAACAACTGATTCTCCATATCCCCTGCACAGACATGCCCCACAGAGAGGACACTCCAGCGTCACTAAACAGCGTCGATACAACACGGGAATCAGCAGTTTACCGGTTGTAAGTCATCGCTTGATTCGCGCAGAGTCTGACACCATGGATTGGTTCCGATTCTGAGAGAGATTAAAATGTCTAACTGGACAGCTACAGCCCGCATCAAGCTGAGCAGCCCTCATACAAAAAGGTGCCATCCCGTCACAGTTCGTTTGCCTTGCTGAATGCGTAGGACTTAAGGTACGCGAGTATCTGACAAAGCGGACTGCAACTATTGCATCAAGAAATAGCAAACGAAAACAAACAAGGAAACCTCCAATCATCAAGCAAGGTAACTGGAATGTCCGCACCATGCCGACGGGACCCTTAGATGATTTCGAGACAATCAGTAGAGTTCGAAACACTCATCAACGACGAGCATGCAAGACTCCAGGTCGACATCGCCTCACTACTCTAGACATAGCTACCAGATTCGGTGTCCCTCAGATGAGAGACCTACGCGTTCTTCTGGCAAGGAAAGAACGCTGACAAAGCCAGAGTCTGGAGTTGTATTCGCGGTCGGGAACTCTCTGCTGGGGATAAAATAACTCTGCCCACAAGGAAATGAAGACTGTTATCCCTCTGCCTCCACACCACAACCGGACCTGTCAACATGATAAGCGTTTTCGCTACCACACTAAGGGCCATTGCAGATACCAAGTATGAGTTATACGATGAATTAAACTCGCTCGTCGACAAAATTCCCAAGGAAGGGAACATGGTATTACTGAGCGACTTCAAAGCTAGGGTAGGTGCTGACCATGATTCTCGGCATTCCTGTCTTGACACGTATAGCATTGGGAATGTAAATGAGAACGAGCAGTGACTCGTCGAGATGTGCTCATACCACGAACTCACCATCACTAGTTCGTTCGTTCAGACAAAGAGATTGCATACAGTGTCTTGGAGGCATCCTCGGTCCAAAAACTGGCACCAACTAGACTTGAGCATTACGAGACGGTCTGACATGAAGGGTGTGTTTCTTACCCGTACCTTCAACAGCGCTGACTGCGGTACTAACCACTCGATGGTGTGCTGCAAAACGAAACTTCAGCCAAAGAAGATACACCGCTCTAGGCAAGAGGGTAAACCATGTATTGACCAAAACAAGACGTCACAAGGCTGATAAATTCACTTATTTTTCTTCAAGACGTTTGATTTAGAATTTCCCGACGGCGGTGCCAATAAGAGATAGGATGACATCTGAAGGACTGTGCACAGTACAGCCACACGTATGTATCTTTGAAAAGAGGCAGTCAAATAACAACGACTGGTTTGAGGTTACATCCACGAAACTCACGTCAGAAGTGCGTCGCAATGTTCACTGAGAATATAGACAATCCTTCTGCCAGATGATTCGACAGGCATACAGATTTACCAGAAGCAAAGTGAAGAGGTTAGTGTGTCAGTGAATACTCGCTTCAGCTCAGTCAGAGCACCTAGTCAGCAGCAAATATCTGAAACATCTGAGGCATCTAGTATGGCATAAAGAATGCAATGGGTCTCACGAAAAAACAGATAGCACCACTGAAGTCTGGCACAGCCAATACCATCCACGACAAAGGCAAGCAGATGGAGTGTTGGGTGGAGTACTACTCCGAGTTTTACTCAAGAGAGAACCACGTGACTGACGATGCTCTCAACACCACTGAAAACCTCCCGTTCATGGCCGAACTGGACGAGAAAACTACTGTGGCAGAACTATAAAAGTCCTTAGAGAAACTGTCCTTAGGTAAAGCCCCAGTGAAGGATGGCGTCCGAGCAGAAGTCATCAAGTGTGGATGACGTGTGCTGCTCGAAAGCCTGCACGAGCTCTTCTGCCATTGCTGAGATAAGGATGCAGTGCCTCAGTACATGAGTGACGCCAACATCGTAACCTTGCACAAGAACAAAGGCGACAGAATCGAAGTAACTGAATCAACTACAGAGGAATATCCTTCTCAGAATTATAGGTAAAGTTCTGAGAAGACTGCATACGCTGTTTGACAGAGTGTATCCAGATTCGCAGTAAGATTTGGCGTAGAAAGGTCAACAATCTCTTCTGTCAGGCAACTGCAGGATAAATGCATGAGAGCAACAAAAAAACACCATCTTTCTGGTCTTTATAGACCTTCCCAAGGTGTTCGATCTGGTCAGCAGTGACGGACTCCCCACTATCATGGCAAAGATTGGATGCCCTCCAAATCTGCTAAGCATGATCCGGTCCTTCCACAATGACATGAAAGGCACAGTGCAGCACGATGGCTTAATCTCCGACCCCTTCAACATCCGCAGCAGTGTGAAATATGGGTGCATCCTAGCCCACACGCTCTTCGGCATCTTCTTTGCTGTCCAGTACTAATCAAGCATGCCTTCGGGACGTTCACAGATGAGATGTATCAGCACTCGCGATCAGACGGCAAACTGTTCAAGCTGGCACGACTAAAGGCAAAGAGCTAAGTGCGTGAAGCAACCGACAGGGACATGATCTTTGCAGACTATTCTGCCCTAACCACTCAAACAGAAGTTGAGTTACATCACATGATGGACCGGTTTGCTAAAGCAAGTGGTGAATTTGGGCTGACCATTAGCCTTTAAAAAATTGATGGCTCAGAACACGGACCCCCCCCCCCCCACCAAAGCATCATCATCAACAACTACCAAAGTGCGGTAGGCATTTCACGTACCACGGCTACACCATCACCAACAACCTATCGCTTGATGCTGAGCTCTACAAGCGGATTGGAAAGGCATCAACAACACTCCCGCAGGTTGTCTCAGAGACTGTGGAACAACAGCATACTGACTCTAAACACAAAGATCTCCGTGTATCGCGCCTGCATGCGAAGCACACCCCTGTACGCCAGTGAAACATGGTCACTGTGAGCCTCAAAAGGATTTCTGCAAGCGTGGCATGAAAGTCCTTGACCTCGATGTCAACACCTGAGAAGAGCTTGTTCCAATTGGACTAAATATGCACTAAAGACGCTGCACAACCACCAACAGAGACATCTCTCACGAGCGCACTTCCGTCGTCTCTCGAGACTAACGAATGGCAACAAGAACAAGATCTTTAAGGAATTTAAACGATGAAATAGCGCGTTTTATGAAATATGTGCATGGTATTCATTCAGCAGTGGACGAAAATAAATTTGTTAATGAGGATGCAATGTATTGTAGCCAAAGAAACACAACGAAATATTGATATAAATAAAAATGATGCAATACATTTTAAAAACTGTAAGACGTCACTATGTACAGATAAGCCAGACAAAATCCGTATATGTGCATCATTGTGATTTTGTCACTATTTGTAGTCAAGATGGCGAGTTAATCTGAAAGTGCAGGGTCCGTTCGTCTTGACTGATGTCAGGATATTGCTATCCGTTGGTTTTAGATAATACGAAGTAAAAGTAAATTAAATTCATTTTGAAGTCGCTTTTGTTTAATTTAGGTTCCAGTACAGGATAAAACAATGCATGCAGAGTGGATATAATGGCACGTCTCTGTCTCTGTCTCTCTCTCTCTCTCTCTCTCTCTCTCATTTGTCTTTGCAACATCAAGTAGCAAACACTACTCGTTGATTTTCAATGCTTGTATAAATCATTCTAAAACAAATTTCGGTTTTTCGTGCCTGTATTAATTTTTCTTTTCTTTTTCTATTAGTTTGATGCATTATACTGGAGCAGGAATTATAGGTTACTGCATTTTAATGGGAAAATAATTACGAGCTTTTCGGATGGAAAAGTAGTAATAGGGGATACTATAGCCTCAATGGAAAATCCAGTCAAAAAGGGCTTGGGACACTATAGCCTCAAGTTGGGACTATATAGCCTCAAGGGAAATTTAACATAGTGGGACTATATAGCTTCAAGGGAAATTTAACATAGTAGGACTATATAGCCTCAAGGGAAATTTAACATAGTGGGACTATATAGCCTCAAGGGAAATTGAACATGGGGAATATTAATTGTATATGGGTCTGTCTAGCGGCAAGGGAAATGTAGGCAAAGAAAGCTAATATCTTTTCGAGGCATATGAGTGGCCCTGAAAAGGGCCGTTAAGTGTAATGTTAACAGTATATTGTTAACACAGAGGACATCTCACAGATCTTCTTCTCATCCTTAAACTTCTCCTCACTGGTGGGCCGCAGAGGAGAACTCTCTTTAAACAACCTTGCCTCTCCACATATAGTCTTCTCTTCCAAAGGGTTGTATCAATCATATGAGTGATAGTCCACGATCTGACATACATGGGTAAGTCAGTACGAAAGAACATAGTAGAAACAAAGGTAGAAGATTCTACGCTGGTCCACATCTTGTGATGAGAAGAGGTGAAACGAATGCCGGGTACTGAGGTTATTTATAGGGGAAGAGCGGATCGAAACGGATTGAGTGTATTCACCAATCCAAACACGCGTGACATAAGTCAGTCACAGTCGTCCAATCGGAAGAGAGCAGTCTGTGACAACGTCACATTCCCTATATAGATGTACTAGCGTCTGTGCGTAGTCAATCGATGCGGCAGAGTTGTCAATGATGTCGGACACTAAGAAGATGATGAATTGGGGTGAGCCAGTAGTGGAGACAGCATGTAATGGGACAGCAGTGACTAACAAAATCATGACAAATCTACGTCCAGAAGAAGTTGATTTTAACAGATATTGTGGATTTTCTAACTACACAAGAATTTTTTCCGGAACATTCGTTACCTTCTGCTTCTTCATATGCATACGTCGATGTTTTTGAGCAAAGACAAAAAGAAGAATTGGAGCAATTTTCACAACAACAGAAAGAAGCAGAACAAGCTTTTCTCCTTCAACAGCGGGAAGAAGAAGCAAGAAGGAAACACCAGGAAGAAACAGTAGCAGCAACAGAGAAGAAAGAAGACCAAGGACAGAAGATAATAGTGAAAATCAAACGGTCACGACGGTACTTTTAGATATTTTAGCAGAGTTAAGGAGTCTGAAACAAATGTATCAGACTTCTTTATCACGACCGAAGAGAAAAAGACCTTCTCGAGATAAACAGCCCAATCTATGTGTGATTACGTCTGCCATACCACCTTTAGTGATTTCTACCAAATCATTGACAGGAACCACCAGTTCCGAAGTAGGCCTTGGCCGTGGCAAAGGCTTAAGACAGCTGAAGATGGTTACGTCCCGTTTCTGAGTTTGTTTTGTTTTAAACAAACAAAACACCAACGGTCCTTTTCAGGGCCAGTCAAATCTTTTGAAAAGAAATACTATTTAAATTACCTAATTCAATGAAAACTCAAAAGTCCTTTTTTTAAACCCATGATGTACGTTTGAGTGAATGAGTGTGTGCGTGTAGGCTCTTATTCTATAAAATCAAACCCAAGAGAAACTTACGTTTTTTCTCTCTGGTGTATTCTGGTACAAACATTACAATCCAATATCACAACATAGCATAACACAATACCACTTTAAAAAGTTCTTACGCTTCACTCTTTCTTTTTTTTTTCAATTTCTTTACTGTCACAGGTTTTTCTTTTTCTTCTTTTTCCTCACTTTCGTTTCGTCTTCTTTTCTTGTCTTTGTGAACGTGTCGAGCTTCTTCCTTTGGAGAAGGTTACCTCTTCCTCCTCCTCCTGTTCAGAATTCCTCTCCCCTTCCTCCTCCTCCTGCTCCTGTTGTTTCTTAGGACAGTTTGAGACCAATGTCCTTTCTCTTTACAATGATAACAGGTATCTTGACTTTTGTTTCTTCTAGTACATTTTTATTTTCACGATCTGGACATTCCGTAGCCCAATGTCCTTTCTTCTTACAGATATAGCAGGTATCTTGACTTTTACCTCAAAAGGAGGGAGAGTAGTCCTTAGGCTTGTCTGAAGAAAACTTTCGTATGACACCACGCAAAGCTCTGATCAGAAGTTCAACTTCTGTAGGCTCTTTCATCGTTCTGGTCGATTTGAGAGTGAAATGAATACTGAAAGGTTAGACACTGACCCTTTATATATACACGGATCGGACATGAATATATAGGGTTCATGGTCTTTAAAATGTAGTCATTTGACCTTTTGCAGACAAGATGAAAAAACCGCATCATGTTGTGGAGAGAGGAGAAGACAGTAAGAGACAGAAACGTGATGTATCGCCTCGCACAGTAGCTGAAGTCTTGGCTCAAATTCATGCCAGTGATTTTGAAAATGACATGAGTGAGCCCGAATCCAGACCCAGACAATCGACGTCCAAGCAGAGTTCACCACCTTTAGTAAATCCTGAAAAGTACTATCACATTCGAGAGACGGAAAAGAGTTCCTCTCGAAAATTTAGAACTACGGCTTAAACGTATGCTGTGAACATTAAAGATTTCAAGTCCAACGTACCAAAGAAGACGATCGCTTGAGACTTTCTATTCATTACGATAATTTGAAGTCTCCCGTTTGGATCGAATTTAGTAGCCCATCACAATTTACACCTTCCAAAGTCATCGATAAAATTCAACATGTACAACAATCAAACGAAAAGTTTCACATCACCGATGGAAAAGCCACACTGTTCATGACCCATGTTTCTCTAACCCAGGTAACAGGGTGCAAAAAGTGTTGGTCGACAAGCTTCGCAGCATTAAGCGAAGCCTCGTCCAAATTAGCAATCCTCAATACCAGATATGTTTAGTCCGTGCCATCGTCGTGGGACAAACGTATGTCAACAAGAACAAGACGGTAGAATGGAAAAGAGCCTGGAAAAGTATTCGACAATCGGACCGAGTCAAATAATAAAGTAAAGCCGAACTCCTGTTACAGCAAGCAGTGATATCCAAAGACACCTTTTGCGGAATTCCAGAAATGCAACAATTCCAAAGCGTCTTAGCGCCACGTAACACCTTGAAAGTGCACCCTCAAGAAGTGCATGGTCCTCTTTTGGTTCGAGGCCACGATTTCAAAGACGGAAAATACATTCACGTCTATCATCACGATGGGCATTTTGATACCATTACCAGCATCACTGGATTCCTGGGATACGGTTACTACTGTGAAAAATGTGACTATGGCTATAACAATCGAGAACAACACAAGCATTGTGGATCAAAATGTGAAGGATGTTTGGCCTCTCAACTCTGTCTTAACACAGGACAAGAAATAGTACATTGCCTTGTTTGTCAGCGCACTATTATCAGTCCTATCTGTCACCAACAATATTTGAAGATACATGGTTCACAGCAGAAAAGTGCTTGTCAACTGCTGAGATTGTGCCCTACTTGTGGACAAGGCATACGTACCAGTAATGCCAAGTTTCACGTTTGTCGAGGGAAGAAACGACGTCACATTTGTCACCAAATCGTGGACTTGGAGCACGAATGCGTCATTCAAAACTACCAACCCCAACCAGAAGATACCCAGAAGAAAGGGAATTTTTTCTTTTTTGATTTCGAATGCATGCAAGAGACCGCCATTCACATTCCTAATTTCTGCATGGCTCACCGAGCGTGCGAGAAGTGCATCCAAGAGCCTATCTTTAGTCAATGCCCCCACTGCAGCAAGATTCCTGGAGGACGTGAAAAAATCTTTCGAGGGTCAAACACGCTTGCCAATTTTGCCCAATGGATCCTAAATTCCAATGACGAAACTTAGAGACCAGAAGACATCAAACTTTACGGAGATTGTCATCACCATGCCACGGTAATGGCTCGCAATTTCTCCGGGTACGATGGGAAATTTCTGCTCAAATACTATGCGGAGCAAAGTACCGAACGTCCTAAAGTGACTTTAAACGGAGACAAAATCATTTCTATGCAAGTAGAACAAGTACAGTTTCAAGATTCAATGTGTTATTTGGCCATGCCTTTGAGTCGCATGCCTAAAACGTTTGGAATGCCATAAATGGCCAAAGGCTATTTTCCACACTTTTTCAATACCGAAGCCAATCAACATGCCGTACTACCCTATTTGCCTGAGGCTGACGACTACGACCCCAATAACATGCGCACCGAACAACGAGAAGCTTTCCATGCTTGGTACCAGACTCACGCCTCTGATCCCTTTGAATTTCAAGAAGAAATGTTAAAGTATTGTTGATCTGACGTGGACATTTTACGACGTTGCTGTGGAAAATTTCGAAAATTGTTCATGGAGCACGGAGGGATCGATCCTTTGAAAGAAGCTTGTACCGTCGCTAAAGCGTGTTCCTTAGTGTACCGAAAACGCTTCCTGCCCGAAAACACTCTAGCTGTCATCAGTCCTCAAACGACGAACTTTGTCAAACTTCAATACTCGGTCAAAGCTCTACGTTGGATACATTACTTGTGTGACAAGGAAGACAAATGGATCCAACACGCCCGCAACGGAGGAGCCGAAAAGACCATCTGAATATATTCGGTGGATGGCTGGGACTTAGAAAACCCTCAAATCGTGTACGATTTTAACGGATGCTTATTTCACGGATGTTCCATGTGCTACCCTTAACGTGACACCAAAAGTCAGTTTTTACAACGGACTATGGAAGACTTGTACCAGACAACTTGTCAGCGACGTTTGAAGTTAGAACAGCAAGGATACCAGGTAGTGTAAATGTGGGAACACGAGTACGATCAGCGTTTGAAAACCGATACCGAGTTCAAATGGATTGTAAAAAGTTAAAAATTAGTGGACCCCCTGAACCCACGGAATAGTTTGTACGGAGGACGAACGAATGCCACCTGTTTGCTGTACCAGACGGACGAGGAGAAGGGAGAAGAAATCAAATACTTGGACGTGTGTTCGCTGTATCATTACGTGTACAAATATTGTCACTTTCCCGAAGGGCGCCCAGAATTGATGACAGAACACATTGACTTGGACCACATACACCAGTACGAAGAATTAATCAAGTGCAAAGTCTTACCTACCATAGACTTGTACCATCCCGTTTTACCTCACCATTGTCAAGGCGGTCCTAAAAATTACGGCTACAAAAACCAAGACCCACAAGGAGAAATGCACACCGCAAGTAAAGTGAAAGGATTGATTCTCAATTATCGCACCAGTCGAGTGGTGAACTTTAACGTGCTACAAGAAGCCTTGAATTTTGAACAGGATGGAACGTTTAAAGTGAACACCCACGAACCGCACAAGATCGTACGTTTACCCACACACCAAATCGTCAGCCGACCTTTGGAAAAAGTCTATCAAATCGTGTACAAGAAGAGAGTACGACTTCCCAATCACTTCGCTTTACCTTACGGTCACGTCGAGATTGGACAGCATATAAAAATTGGTACTGTCCAAGACCAATAGTTCATTTGTAACTACAACGACCAAGCGACACAAGAAGAATCCGTTTAAACCGACATCATTCAAGTTTGGGAATTGTAAAACAAATGTACCTTCATCGAGTGTGAAAAGTACTGCATGGATAAGACCCATGCATTACAACGGAAGTTTTCCGGAAGGAAACTGTAAGTGTCCTTGCGGTTACCATTGTAATTGCGTTACAGAGTGCGATGCTATACCTTACTATTGCAGATGCCAGACGCTGTGACCTCAGCGATTCAGCAGGACATCGTGTGAAGTTTGCTATGACTACTGTCCCTATATCTACCATGGAAAATAATGCTGTGCGTGTCAAACCTGAGGGATGCGAAAGCGGTGCATCACGTTATCGTGGACTTCTAGGAATTTGACCGTACCTGCATCGAACTGAAGTGAGGGGAGTCAAATATTCGTTCACTACAAGCTCGCCTGAATACTGTCACTTTAAAAGTCGATTCCAAACCTTCAAAGATAAATGGCCAAAATATTTGACTGGACCAACTCCTGAAGAATTAGCCAGGGCCGGATTTTTCTACTTGGGCGAAGGGGATAAAGTCAAGTGTTTCAGTTGCGGTCTGTCCATTTACAAGTGGGAAGAGAAAGATTCCGCCTACCTTGAACATGCTCGATGGTCTCCGAATTGTCAATTCCTACCGTTAGTGGGACCTAGTGATTGAAAGTGACAATACTGTACCATGTCGTTTGACAAACCAGTTTGGCTTGGAAACGAACCTAGTCCAGTATATAAACCCTCTATAAAACATAATATTAAGGATTACCACACGATTTTCAAGAGAAGATCTACAAGGTCGTTTGGCAGGGACATGATAAAGAAAAATCTCAATGGGTGACTGTAGAAATTTTGTGGCGTGAAATTCACAAGAGGAAAGTGACAAAAATTAACCAACGTGTCAGATTTCTCTCTCATCAGATTCGAATTTAGTTCGTTTACATCTGAAGATTTGTTAATCATTCTTAACCGTGATACTTAATGGCAGTGGTCCGAAATTACACGTTATATTAATCACTTTCGCTTTTGGAGAAGATTTTAAATAATTCTGTGCAGAATATACGTTTATGGTCTTCGACATAAAAAAGTATAAAATAGAACTACCATGCCACAACCTTTATCACTTGTGATAAAACAGATTCCGTGGAAGGAAATCATTGAGAATATTCATACGGTGAAGGATTGCGAACACTTAGTACAAGAACTGTGTCCCATCCATTGGGGTCGACGTGTAGTGTGTGTTTAAGTGACTTGCTTTCTGGGATTTTGTTTACCTGTCGATTCCTGGTGGACACTTTACGAACACTACCTACAAAAAAGACAGTATGGTGACTCCTATAAATGTCTACGAGAGACTCATTCTGTTAAAAGCCTTACGCTTTCATCTGGATACGACTCGACCTCTGCAGGAAAAAAAGATTTGTCAACTTTTACGAACGGAAGTGGTGTACGAAGATGTGTGCGTAGCTTGTGATTTACAACCTCATTGGACAGATGTACGTGACTGGAAAAGTTGGGGTTTTGAGGCTCGGACAAAAGAAGCATCCAATTATTCTCAAGCATTGTGTTCGTAAAATCCATCGTCGAGTGAAAAAAGTCACTTTTAAACCTGTGTTAGTGACAGTGCCAGAAGAAGAAGAAAAAGAATCTGTCTTCCAGGACAATCACCCTGTTCAAGACAGGACTGTCATGAACATTCCCCCACAAAGACCATTCTGAGAGGACACAAATGTGAATGTACCCATGAAGAGACTATAAGAACATTACACCCTACCTCTAGGACACCTTGGTTACCCAAGCAATGTTGTACAGAGACTTGTTTATATGCCACTTTGATCGTTTCCATGTGTATTTTATTCCTGTACTTATCCATTCGGCTTTTATGTATTTTTGTCTTTCGTGTTGTTCCAATTTAAACATGCATTGAAATAAACGTGTCTTGAAAAAAGTATAAAAACCTCTTGTCTTGTCTGTTTTTGTGTCAATAGTATCATACCCTACACTACTATGACTAATTCTACTATTTCTACTCCTTCCTCCTCGACATTCAAAGTCATTGACGAACACTTAGATCATGCTAATTGGGAAGCCTTGTATCTTCGTCATCCTTTTAACATGTTAATTGCTATACCGAGCGGTTCAGGCAAAACCGAATTTATCAAACGTTTGTTTGAACATAAACATCATTTGATCGATCGTTCATCTCAAACACATCGTGTGGTGTTACAAAGAGTGGCAATCGGCATACAGCCTCTTGCAAGAAAGTGAAGGTGAGTCCATTGTGTTTGTGGAAGGTATTCCTAGCGAAGTCGATTGGATCGTGTCTGATCATAGTCAAAATCATTGGGTCATTTTTGACGACATGTTAGGAGAAGACGAAGAAGAAATTACACTGTGGTTTACGCGTAAAGGGCATCATCGTAATGCCAGTGTCATTTACATTACACAAAATTTATTTCAAGAAAGTAAAGCCCGTCGTACCATTGGTCTCAATGCTCATTACGTGGTCTTGTTTAAAAGTCCTCGAGATAAATCGCAATTGCAAGTCTTAGCCAAACAGTTAGGAACGCCTTGGCTGACTCATGCGTACGATGCTGCCACTCAAACTCCACACGGCTATTTACTCGTGGATTTAAAACCCACCACTCCCGATTATTTGCGATTTCGTACCCATTTTGTCTCACGACTGGTGTCAAGACGGAGGACCTGTCGTGTACACGTCCTCGTCGTCGACATAACAATATGAACCACTAAAAAATCTATAAAAACCTCGGTCACTTTGACCTTGTCTCATTCATCCTCAACATGACGTCCCTTCAGTCTCATCTTCCGATCAAATTGATTCGGGCCTTGTACGGTATCAGTCGCGAAAAAAATCCACAAATACGTGCTCACGTCTTAGAATCCAGTCTCAAAGAGGTCTTACGATGGTTTACGGTGACAGCACGTCAAATACTGCAAGGCATCATTCACATTCCACATCAAACCAAACGCTTTTTTGACAGAAACAAAGTAGACTTGACGCAACTGGCTAATCCTCGCATCGACACACAAACCAAAAATCAAATCATTTTGAAACCTGGAGGTAGCGGTTCTCTAGGAGGTGTCATCATTCGTTCCCTTTTAAAATGGGATCCCAATGCTCCCGAAGATCACTCCAAGAAAAAAAGCCAAACGAACCCCCAAGAAAAAGAACAATGGTGCCAATACCAAAACACAGAAAAAGAAAAGTCCACAGAAAAGAGCTGTCACCCGCAAAAGAGGCACTTCGGTCAGGATACAACCTTACCTTCGTAAACCACAACCTGCAGCACCAGTGACCACGTTCCCAGTAGCCTCAGGTTCTTCCACTTCTCCGTTGCGGGTGATGACAGCCAAATCCAATTTGACACCCGTTCTTCCTAATTTGATGAAACATTGGAAATCTGCGTCTCCCAAAATGTCCCCTCCACCGATGACACCCTCATCCACGTTAGCGGCAGTAGCAGCTGCTCACAAAGTACCTGCCCCCCAAGTCAAAGTCCAAGAAAGATCTGGCATGTTAAAGAGTTTACTGGATTTGTCCAAACAAAAACTGTCCCGATTTAGTCCGTTGCGAACCCCTTCACGACGTGTGTTACCTGTCATGAAGTTGATATGATGGAAAGATAATCAGTGGCGTCGCATTCCAGTATAAACAAAAATCAATTTGAGGACCACGACATGAATCAGTATTTTCTGTGCCACTGCTGAACACCCAATGATGCCTCCTCGAAAACGTGCACACGACAACCCTCGGTGTTCTGCTGTTCAAACAGGAAAAGGAAAAAGACAATCTCGTCATCCCACAAAACGCTTAAAACCAAACATCGACGTCATCCCCTCAAAAGACGTAATGGTTTAAAGAAAACCAAAAAGGATGGTACTTTGGTAATTTTGGGAAACACATCGTTACCTTTTTGACGAAGCGCTAGTTCCCAAAAAGGTAGATAAAAGACGGTGTGTACCAAGTCTTTGACGTCAGTGGTATTGTGGAACGAACAATCACAGATGTCACCTCGCAGAAAACATTCTTATTCACCCCACAAAGGAAAGAAAAGGAAAGGACTTATTTAGCCAAACATCGACACGTTCTTCGTCAAATGGCTCAAAAGAAAATGCCCATCCGTCAGAAGAAAAAGATGTTGGTGCAACGCGGAGGACTTTGTGTTCCTAAAGAACTGATGCCACTTATAAATCAAGTGATGGCACAACAAAAAAAAGATAAAAGGGTGTGTGTTCCAAGTCATTGTCGTCAGTGGTATTGTGGAACAAACAAGCAAAGATGTCACCTCGCAGAAAACATTCTTATTCACCCCAGAAAGAAAAGAAAAGGAAAAGGACTATCTCCTCGTTTAGACAAACACGGAGTTGTCCGCCCTGTCCAAAGCCTCTCCACCCATGCGAAAACAAATCATTAAAACGACCTCCAAAGATGTCATCGATACCGTGTGCGAATGTTGTTTGAATGTCACAAAGAAAACAGAGGACGCACAAACTAAAGGGACCACCTATGTGTTCACCATTCCTGCTGGTTATTATTTTAGTGGTCAACATTTAGTGACTACACTTGCTACCAGGTTCAATACTTTGCTTGGTAAAGCAATGGAGAAAGCCAAAAAAAAAGCCACTCATATGCCTCGAAAAGATATTAGCTTTCTTTGCCTCCATTTCCCTTGACGCTAGACAGACCCATATACAAATAATATGCCCCATGTTCAATTTCCCTTGAGGCTATATAATCCCACTATGTTAAATTTCCCTTGAGGCTATATAGTCCCACTATGTTAAATTTCCCTTGAGGCTATATACTCTCACTATGTTAAATTTCCCTTGAGGCTATATAGTCCCAACGTGAAGCTATAGTGTCCCAAGCCCTTTTTGACTGGATTTCCCATTGAGGTTATAGTATCCCCTATTACTACTTGGAAATAGTGCGCGACCTTGGGTGTGCAGTATATCCATCCTACAAAACGATTCATATTTTCCCATACAAATGCAGTAAACGTTTAACTACACGTATTTACTTTTTCTACCTAAATTAATTATATAAACAAAATTACACTACAATAAACAAAGTGCCTGAATGTATGCCGAATTCCAAACTAAATACACAAGTACAGAGTCATCATTACAAAATAATATTATTAATGCCCTCATAACTCAGCTCAAGAGAAAATTAAATTTAGTCGTGCGCTAGACATAACTTTCGAAAAAAAATAGCGTTTTGGTCTACTTGAAATTGAAATTTGGAGTCATATTATGAATGCATTGCGTTTTCAACAACTTTCCATTTGATCTGGAATGAATAGATTTGAGTCTTTTTGTCGATTCTACGAAACTTCTTTATTATGGACTGGATTTATATATGCCAATTCTACATGAAGTACATCGGATTTCAGCAGCTATGGAGCAGCATGTCGACATTCACACGTGTGTTTCTGGTCTGTCATTGAATGGTTGAAATAATGCTGTGGGGGGAAGGAAACATGAAGTTTTTCAATTGCAATTATAAAAAAAGACGTTACGGAATATAATGTTTAATTAGTTTTGAGTTCAGTGAGGAGGATGCCATTGCGCTTAGATATAGTCGAAATTACAGTACAATTTCGAAATGTGTAATCAACCTTGAGAACTCATTACATGTAATTTGGATTTTCATAACTAAGAGAGAGTACATTTTGAGGAAATTCAGGATGTAAAACTGTAATAATATTTTGCAATTCTTATTAATAGCTAACGAAGACAGTTATTGTTTGCACTTGCATGATTGTAGAGACTCAGCAATTTAACGAAATCTGTTGTCTATCGCTATACTAAATCAAAAACATTCTACCAAGAAAGTTACCGCATAATGTGTAAAAGCAGCTCGTAGTTGGCAGTCAACAAAACATCCGCCTTAGTTCATTCAGAAACAAATTTAATCGAAAAAATCGTCAAGCGCCTACTACATGATTGCACATTATTTGTTTGCAAAGTAATTTCTAATATACTACTGGTCACAGGTGAGTGCGATATGAAATACGCGTGAGTACATTATCGTAAAATACTGAGTGATTCTGAAAATGAAAAGTTAACGGAGAAAACAAATGAACATATGATAGAGAGCGTTATTGTCCATGTCGGCCTCTGCTTCTTATCTGAGTTATGACGTGGTAAACGTTTGACATATATGTCGACATTGTTATTGTAGCCTGAAGTGTATCATCCTTCACAGGCACGTGTTTACCACATAAAGCAGCTGTCAATATTTTATTTTAGCTATTACTGCTAGGGACTGACATATAAAGATGTGAAACTAATTGGATTGTCCATCAAATTATAATAAGGTGCAATACTGGAGATTACTGAGAAGAACGTTCTAACATTTGTCATGCAATCTAATTCGTCTCTGTGTCAGAGATTTAACTACCTTGTGGCTTTGTTTACAAAATGGTTTCACTTGTTATATGGCCCGTATATGTGTAATAAAATAGACATATGTTATGAAATTATCTCACTTGTTATATAGCCCAGATATATGTAACAAAGTAGACATGTCTTATAAATCGCAAGAGCATGAAATTAGAATGATTCTGAGGACTGATAAGTCCCAACATTTCATAATGAACTAAACAGCAACGCGGACTCGTGAAATTAGATATTTCTGGATCTATGATAACTTCAACAATATAATTTATAAGCAAACGCAATCTTATTCTCTTAAAATTTGTTCGTTTAAGATGTTATTGCTTTTGCTTTTTTTTGATAACTAATATAATAAGATTTCTGACTGTATACCTGTGCATGGGTTGCAGACCATAAGCCTCGTGGTCGAACCGGAAGTTTGCCATCTTCTCAACACACCACTGAAGTGCGGATATTGGTAATTTGAACAAGAAGCGACAATTCGCAATTGCATCCGCGGGAAGTCCCCAGAATCCCATGCGACTTATTATCCATGCTCCTCTGCGAGTAGAGATATATGTCTGCGCAGTAACGTGACTGAGGTCAACGGCTATGTCTACAGCAGAATTGCCGATTCCTACATAATAATAATAATAATAATAATAATAATAATAATAATAATAATAATAATAATAATAATGTTAATACAAATACGAATAATTGATATCGCGTTTGAGTGAAGTTAAGATGACATGGACTCTTATTTAAAATTCTACACAATACCTGTATGGACTATGCATTGTTATGAGAAAATGAAAGGTGAGAACGAGGAAGAGTGATTGACGACATGTCTAAATTAGAGCGTGCTACATTATACTTTAGCATAACGAACTTTTGAAGACATTTGAAAACGTGTACAATATTAGTATAGATCTGGATATATACAACTATCACCAAACGTGTATACAAAGTACAGGGAAAAGCACGGACGGTATGTCAGACATGTTTGTATCTGTCCAGTATCCAGTACTTTCACTTATTCTGTACAAATCTTTCCACACATTTTGTACATTTGTACATAGTTTTCTACTTGTTATATGTTTGCTTTCTGGTTCCGATATTGTCACATTACATGTGTTGTTATGTGTATACCTTTCAGATTAATCGGTGCGTTGTTAAATAGTATTACTTTGCAAATATACTTTCGCACAAAATGATAAAGGCAAAAAACTTAGTTAACCTATATTCACTACCACCACCCTCGTTTTACTGATGCTTAAAATGGCGTCTTTATTACAGTGATCATGCAAACGTTTGCATTCCTGAGTCTTGTAATTCACCAGCTTGATCACCAACTCTACTAAATTGTGCATGCACTCAGTTTGTAGCGGACAATGTCCAGTCAGGTAATTGTATAGGGATATTGTTGATGTCTGACATGACACACCCACATGGCAAGCACAATGTATACAAAACTCAGATATTTTTACACTAGAGATCGCCAGTGGCAAATGGTATTTAATTTGATGCCTATGGATTATTAGCTTTCAAAACTATGGAATAAATTATCGGAAACTTCTGAAAAAGTACTTTTGGTGTGGCGGCACTGATTTACATTTTCCGAACTTTAAACTATTGATTGTAATGAATCTGGTCATTCGAAACACTAATATACAGCAAAACATTATGAAAATTGTTTGTGAAATATTAATTTCAAAGCAAGTTACTTTTCATTCAAGTGTGAATAAATAGATATCTAGGCGAAAAAGAAGATGTCAGGCGTTTTGCCTTTATTCTTTGTTTTTGGGTGGGTTTTTTTCTCTTTCTTCTAGTTATTTATTTGTTTAATCCCATGTGTCTGTTTATCATATTTATAATTAATATTATGCATTAAAATTTCTATGATAGCATGTAATAAATATAATCTTAACACTATACATACATAGTTTCATGAATAGTTTCATTGATAAATATCGTAGGATGTGCTTTAAGCGATTTTTTAAATGCAGCCCCAACCGCTTCGGTTCTGACATCTTCGACTCCATGCAAAGATAAACCGGTTTACTAAAATTTGTATTGTGCTCTGTCTATTCATAAATAATTTACATAATCCCAATCAACAACACCGTCTTATTCAGTGTATGTATGCTTTGAATTGTGTTGAAGCGGTCACAAAAAGCATGCATAAGGGAAAACATAATATGTCTGCGAAGCATTAAATATGTTGCTCAATTACATTTGAAATAACACTAGTCATTATTTATATCGTCTGTATCTATTTGAAATAACACTAGTCATTATTTATATCGTCTGTATCTATTTGAAATAACACTAGTCATTATTTATATCGTCTGTATCTATTTGAAATAACACTAGTCATTATTTATATCGTCTGTATCTATTTGAAATAACACTAGTCATTATTTATATCGTCTGTATCTATTTGAAATAACACTAGTCATTATTTATATCGTCTGTATCTATTTGAAATAACACTAGTCATTATTTATATCGTCTGTATCTATTTGAAATAACACTAGTCATTATTTATATCGTCTGTATCTATTTGAAATAACACTAGTCATTATTTATATCGTCTGTATCTATTTGAAATAACACTAGTCATTATTTATATCGTCTGTATCTATTTGAAATAACACTAGTCATTATTTATATCGTCTGTATCTATTTGAAATAACACTAGTCATTATTTATATCGTCTGTATCTATTTGAAATAACACTAGTCATTATTTATATCGTCTGTATCTATTTGAAATAACACTAGTCATTATTTATATCGTCTGTATCTATTTGAAATAACACTAGTCATTATTTATATCGTCTGTATCTATTTGAAATAACACTAGTCATTATTTATATCGTCTGTATCTATTTGAAATAACACTAGTCATTATTTATATCGTCTGTATCTATTTGAAATAACACTAGTCATTATTTATATCGTCTGTATCTATTTGAAATAACACTAGTCATTATTTATATCGTCTGTATCTATTTGAAATAACACTAGTCATTATTTATATCGTCTGTATCTATTTGAAATAACACTAGTCATTATTTATATCGTCTGTATCTATTTGAAATAACACTAGTCATTATTTATATCGTCTGTATCTATTTGCAAGTAAGCACCGATGTAATGATATCTTCGATGTACATTGCTTGGAAACGTTGGGGAATATCTTGGTCTGAAAGCTACAATTATCGTAATTACGTAAAAGCGCTAAAAAGTATTTATTTGACTGAAATTATCTCCCTTTTGCAATGAATCGTATTCATCTTAACGGTACTAAGTTTAAATGACTTTCAAAGAATGCAATGCATAGTTATAGACGTCTCCACACAATGATCGCTATAAACACTTCCATAATATATATTAATATAACCATCTCGTAAAGCATCAGTTGCACACATTGACTGCACTGTACACTATCTGAATTTGGTTTGTGTTATACAAAATACCAATCAAATAATGTCTAAAATTCGGGGGGGGGGGGGGGGGAGCTTGCCTCTGGTTAATTTTATAGTAGTTCCAATATTTTTAACTTTCCATATTGTGTATAGCCCATGAGAGTCGGAAAAGGATGGTATACACACCGTGCCTTTAGTATGCACGCGGTGCTTTTAGTATACACACGATTTTAGTATACACACAGTGCTTTTAGTAAACACATCGTGTTTTTAGTATAGGGCCTACACGCGGTGCTTTTAGTATTGATATGTAATTTACGATAAATATGCATACTAAACAAAATTAAGATGTATATTTAAGAAATTAACATAATTCCTGAACAGCTTGATGAGTCTGAAACATAATTGCAATTGGGAAATTTCATGCATATAAAGCATTATGTAACACAGGGATGTGACGAACTACTTACCTACTACCAATACTGTCTTTCCGGTGAATTCTATGTTTGCTTTATAGCTATGAGAATGCAGATACTTTCCAGTAAAAGTCTCAAGTCCCTCAAACTTCGGTTGATGGGGATATGTATGGTGGCCTGTGCATACAAGTACACCGTCAAACAACCCGGTTTGTTCTTCCCCTTTCTCAGATTTGAAAGTCACTCGCCACTTGCCACTCGAGTCGTAGTCGGATGCTGGAATGATGTTCTCGACTGACGTTTTAAAGTTTATGTACTTTAAAAGTCCAAAACTCTCTGCGTACAGTCGAAAATATTTCAAAACAAATATGTGTGGCATAAACATAGGAAACTCTTGTGGTGGGGGAAAATCGCTGAACGACATCATTTCTTTGCTTGTATTGATGATACAGGTTTTGTATACACCTCCTTTGCCGACATTTTGTATCTCAGAATAGTTCCATAGCCCACCAATATCATCTTCTCTTTCGAAGCACACCGGTTCCAATCCCTCGTCTAAACAACATTTAATTGCCGCAAGACCACTGCAACCAGCTCCGATTATCACAATCCTTTTCATTATAAAAGCTATCTTGTATTTTAAAAAATTCTTTGAACAACTCAGTACCAAAGTGTTTGCTTCCCGCTTCGTCTAAATAAATACTACGTAAGCTGTCGGAAGTTGTTTCATTCGATGTTGATGCAGTTACGGAAAAGGTACAGAAATAGCGTGCTCTATCATTTTATATCGCCTTTACCCCTGCCGTCATTGGGTCGAATATATGTACCTGGCTAACTGACCACTAGAGAACGACTTCTGTGAAATGACCGCATTAGGAGGGGCATATCAAATTACAGTTGACTGTTGTAACCTGATTTAGAAGCATTGCCTGTTCTCTTTTCGGCCCAAGTCTTAATACATGCTGGAAGAGTATGATACTAATCATCGATGAAACAATTTGGATGTGAGTATACAACTTCAAATGCATAGACTTAGGTGGTCATTTAGAGTTTAACGTTGTCCTTTTATGTTTCTACTTTAGCATGTAGATGTGCTAAACTGAATTAAACAACTAATAAATAGTAAGACCTAAATGGTATGTGTATAATATTCGCTAGATGTGCACATGAATCAATCGGAATTGATATTTGTACTGAAAAATATGAACTGTACAGCAAATACTTTGGTACCAATTAATATTTGTACTGAAAAATATGAACTGTACAGCAAATTCTTTGGTACCAATTAATATTTGTACTGAAAAATATGAACTGTATAGCAAATACTTTGGTACCAATTAATATTTGTACTGAAAAATATGAACTGTACAGCAAATACTTTGGTACCAATTAATCGATAGATCAATCTTTAATCTTGTACTTATTTTAAAGTAGTTAACATCTAAATATTTGGGTCATGTCGCAGACAGTGATGTCGCAAGAAAACCAAATGTTGTGACGAATGTAATCGAGATTGGAACGATTACGTGCATTTAATATTACACCTTTGCGGAATTTAAGAATTTAATAATTTCGTCCACGCTACACCACCAGAGTGGTTGCAAAACAAGGTATTATAGTTTTAAAACAAACCCATACCCATACGGCCTTGCGAGTTTGACGATCATTATTTTGTTTCGGATTCCCGTGCTTCACGAGATAAAAAAAATCAATTCCTCGTCAAACTAAAAAAGCTTCTGGCATTTATACTCTGGTTCTGGAGACGGCAATACTTCGAACAGAAAAAGCAAGATATATATATATATATATATATATATATATATATATATATATATATATATATATATATATATATATATATATATATATATATATATATATATATATATGTAATAATGTAATAATAAAGTGCAAGGGGTTTGATTTGTCTTAAACCCATAACAATTATCGCATATTTAGTTATTTTAAATCATGTGGGGGGGAGTCGAAATACATTATCTTTGTTTGCTTGTACAATGAATCCCGTGGCAAGCAAATACACACATGTGCACAACCTAGTCACGTGCACAAAATAAAATGGCATTTTTACGAAATAAAATGGCACGTGCATGTAGATACACAACATGATTTATCACGATAAAGCTTAAGCTAATTGACAGATGTAAGTAGGTAAATGTATCCCGTTGTTCTTAATTGATTATTAGAGTATTGTTACATAATAGTAGCTGCTGTGTGACATAAGAGGCAAATACGTTATGCGTAATTGGTGACCTAATAGTGGCATTGTGAAATAACTTGGGCACAATGTCCTGTCATTTAGATATGCAGACGTATGGGCTATGATTAACTCAATGACACATTCCTGCATAGTGGAACGGATTTGTCACAGCGAAACAGAATGGAACAAAACATTAGTGTCAGTTTCAGTCTAACCGTCCAAATATGCCGGTACCAATTATTCTTTAGTAAAGATCAATTTCTATATTGGGTAACGACATATAGAAAGAGAATGGTAGCAAACAATGTTTCATCTTGCAAAAGCTTTCGATATATATATTACTAGGAACTAAGATCATATAGATTGTTTTCGTGAACTGGCCCTCCATAGTTTTGCAATATAAGGAATTCTGGTTATAGCCCCGTGTATAATAGTGTTTCATCATTTGAGACAGGATTAATTTTGTTTACCAACTGTTGAGTCATGTGTCGTTGTTGAACATGGCACCAAATTGTCGATCAGCGGCTCAGAAAAGCTTGTTGACAAATCATGCGAAATTGATGCAAGACAAATCATGCAAAATTGATGCAAGACAAATCATGCGAAATTGATGCAAGACAAATCATTTAAATTGATGCAAGAAAAAACATGCAACAGCTAAATTAAAATGCCATGAGTAGGTGGGCGTTAGACGATTAACGAAAAATCATTAGCTTTATTATTGAAATAAATATACCTTCCGCTGATATATATGTAAGTCATATTTCTTAAGATTTAGTGGATGGATGGATGGATGGAGGGATGGATGGATGGATGGATGTACTTACATTATTCGTGTTTTGTATTGGTGTAAGATCATTATAAAACATTATTTGTGTTATGTTTTGGTATAAGATAATTACATAACATTATTTGTGTTTTGTATTGGTATAAGATCATTATATAACATTATTTGTGTTTTGTATTGGTATAAGATATATATATATATATATATATATATATATATATATATATATATATATATATATATATATATATATATATATATATATATATATATATATATATATTACATTATTTGTGTTATGTATTGGTATAAGATCATTATATAAAATTATTTGTGTTTTGTATTGGTATAAAATAATTATATAACATTATTTGTGTATAGTATTGGTTTAAGATCATTATATAACATTTGTGTTTAGTATTGGTATATTTGTGTTATGTATTGGTCGTTTAATCATGCGTTTACATACTGCTTGACATTGCGTTAAATGAGTCTAACTAGTGCGAAAAGCCCTGACGATTGAACAGAAAGCTGTTATTGGGCCTTAGCCGAGTTTGCTTTTTCTGGCAAAGGCATGCACTAAGAAGGTTGTATTGGAAACGAGTTGACATATGACGGTTATAAAAAGAGAAAGTCGGTCGCCTGTCAAACGTTGCGGCTTAAAAACAGTTTAAGTGCCATGTAGATGATCTGAATACAGGAGACGTTATATCCAATAAAAGTCATACATGGGTGATTTTATGTATTTCTCGCACTAGCATTGGAGAGGAAACATTTAGAATTATTTCGTATAAAACGATCACAAGGTTTCATTTCACTCACAATTCAAGACACAAATTCTTTTAATCGTATTTGTGAAACCTGGTGCTTTATATGCCATTAGTACAATCGATGAATCTAATGTTATTGTATAGTATAACTTGACGATATGACATTAATTGACATTACACACTTACGCATTTACGCATTACACACTTACGCATTACACACTTACGGATCAACAAAACATCTCCTATAATCAAGCCAAGAAACAACATATGCAAAAGGAAATCATACCTAAAGCAAAAAAGGCAGAAGTACAACCCAAATTAAAAACAACTAAACAAAATAATGACAAAGATACAACAAGACAAGCTTCAAATCAGGAACAAACATTAACACCTGCGAGAACGAGAAACCTAGATACAACCGCAAACACCGGGATATTTTTCAATAGAACAACCATTGACACCTATTTAAACAAACTACAAAAATCAATCAGCAACCAAATGAAGAACGACCGAATTACTAAAGATGAATTTATTAGCATATATATGCAGCAAATACAGGACTACCTAGCATTAACCCATCACGAATAAATCAACAACAAACAAAAAAAAAAAATTATTAACAACAGCATAAACAATGGATATTGGAAATAGACATAAAAATAAAAATAAAAATAAAAATAATGCTTCGACTAACAAAACAAAAAACAAGACCCCAGACAAGTTACTTATATGGCAATGGAATTGCAGAGGGCTAAATAAAAACCATGGAGAACTAATCGCAGCAATCCACGGAACAATCACCAAGCCCAAGATCATCTGTCTTCAAGAAACTCTACTTAAGGAAACTAGTACAAACATTCCTAAAATAACAGGATATCAAACTACATTCTTAAAACACAGAAGTACCGGCAAAAAAGGAGGAGGCCTAGCCATATATGTACATGAGACCATCACAGACGCAGTAGAGGAAGTTATTAATGTGAACTCAGGAGAAACACCAGTTGAATTTCAAAAAATTGTTTTCACAGTAGCAACCAAAACAATACATCTGTACAACATATATGATCCAGGACAAAATAGCCAAAACAACAACCGACTTTTTCAACAAATATTCAAGAAAAGGGGCACAAACACTATTATCTGCGGCGAATTCAATGCACATCACACAGAATGGGGTAGTGACCGCACAGATACAAGAGGGAAAAACATCTTAAAATACATAACAGAAGAACAACTAGAACTTTTGAACAACGGAACCCCCACACGTATAGACCCCAGCCAAGGCAAACTCTCTACCATTGACCTAACCATTGCGACGCCTAGCCTGGCTGTAATTACCCAATGGGAAGTGATGCAACATTCTACATTAGGCAGCGACCACTTCCCCCTATGTACCACCATATACGTCTCGTGCCCAACGGAGCTACAAAAAACACAACAAAGATGGAAACTCAAAAAGGCAAATTGGAACAGCTTTGAAGACCAACTTAAATTAGTAAACCTTGCGGAAATCCAAGATGAGGATACAAATAAATATTATGACAATCTCATACAAATTATAAACGAAGCGGCAAATAAGAGTATACCCAAAACAACAGGTTTCCATTATAAACAGACGGCAATCCCCTGGTGGACAGAAAATTGCAAAATTGCCATTCAGAAGAAAAAAACAGCCTTAAATCGCTTTAAACACACAAAAACCGCCACTGACTTTCTTATATACAAACAAACAGAAATCAACACTAGGACGGTAATAAATGAGGCAAAAAAGGACTCATGGAGAAGATACTGCACTACGCTCAATCATAAAACAAATACTAAAGAAATCTGGAATAAAATAAAAGCCATGAAAGGCAAAACACCCACAACAGCGCCGAAAATCCAGGGAACAAAAAACAACATGGAAGTAGCAGAGAAGTTAGCCCAACACTTTGCTAACTCCAGCAGCGATAACAATCATAAACATGAGTTTTTACATCAAAAATCAACATTAGAAAAAGAATTTCCCCACATTTTCAAAGATCGAGACAACAGAGATTCGCCACTGAATGACCCTTTTTATCTGAAAGAATGGAGACAAGCCCTCAGCCCCAAAAAAAGTACATCACCAGGAGAGGATAACCTAGGCTATGAAATATACAAACAATTACCACCCAATATGCAGAGCATTACCTTAGACTTAATAAATCTGATATGGAGAACAGGTCGCATCCCCACACTATGGAAGCGAGCCATAATCATAGCCATCCCAAAACCAGGCAAAGACCCTACTAATGTAACCTCCTACAGACCTATTTCACTAACTAATACAATCTGTAAGGTAATGGAAACAATGGTTAACAATAGATTAAAACACCACCTAGAACTAAATCAACTACTGGCTGAAACCCAAAGTGGATTTAGGAATAAACGATCTACACTTGATCAATTAATCCGTCTGGAAGCCAACATCAAATTAGCATTTAATGCCAAAAGGAAAAGAGATAGACACCTAATAGCAATATTTCTAGACTTAGAGAAAGCCTTCGACCTAGTCTGGACCAATAGCCTCATATCTCAACTCAACCAATTTGGCATAACAGGAAGAATGCACCGCTGGATAGCAAACTTCCTTACGGGAAGAACCTTTAAAACTAGAGTAAGAGAGGCCTTGTCCCAAACATATACACTGGATAATGGAACCCCCCAAGGAAGTGTGATTAGCCCAACCCTATTCAATCTAATGGTCAACAATCTAACCAACTATCTCAAAAATTGCCCAGTTGATCTGTCACAATTTGCCGATGACAGTAGTATCTGGAAAGCAGGAAATCCGAATAGTCAAAAGAACATCACTCAAATTCAGAAAGGACTAGACATCATCGGCACATGGGCCAACAACTGGGGTTTCAAAATATCCCAAATAAAAACAGTTGCCATGCTCTTCTCCCCAACTAATAAACAACCTAAATACCCTAAACTATATATGCAGAATCAGCCCATCCAATTCCAAAAGGAGACCCACTTCCTGGGAATGCTACTAAATGAAACAATCAATTGGAAATCACACATACAACAAACTATTCAAAAATGTCAAAAAGATCTAAACATACTTAAAAACATCAAAGGTACTACATGGGGAGCTGATCAGCAAACTATGCTAATGATCTACAAATCTTTAATTCGAAGTAAGATAGACTATGGCTCCCAGATCTATTCCTCAGCCAACAAGGAAACACTTAGACAACTAGATAGCATCCAAGATAGAGCACTTAGACTTTGCACTGGTGCATTACCGAACACCTCCCTGGAAGAACTACAAATCCTCGCATGTGAACCACCATTACAACTGAGAAGAGAAGAACACATACTTAGATACGCCTGTAGAATCTCAATACATAAGGAGATTAATCCCACCAGAAACATAATAAGTAAATGTCAAACCACCTTTAGCTCAAGACTGGTACCACATCCTCCAGCAGCTAACAAAATACACACACTCTGCAAAGAACTCAATCAAATAGAACTCCAAGCAGAACAACTACTTATCAAGGACCCCACACCTTGGAGAAATAACCAACTTAACATCAACCTAACAGCACTCCAACTGGTACATAAGCGCGACAACCCCAATATCACATTAACACAAGTACAAAACCTCGTCAACAACAACTATGATGGATATGTAAAAATCTATACTGACGGCTCAAAATCTAAAGAACTACATAGAACGGCTGCAGCGGTAGTGATCCCAGAACATCAGATCACATTTACGACAAGACTACCGGATGACTGTTCCATATATACCGCGGAATTCTGGGCCATCAACCGAGCCCTAAAATGGATAGTAACACAAAATCAAAAACAGTACGTAATCATAACAGACTCACTTAGTGTACTTGAAAGTATTGAGACAGGTAATTCCAAAAGTAGACAAAATCTTCTAGAGGACACTATGCTGACCATCAGGGAAGCAGATAAATCACCCCAAACCATACACTTCTTGTGGGTGCCATCTCACATCAATTTGCCTGGAAATGAAAAAGCAGACAAAGCAGCAAAAAGCAGTCTGATGAAAGACCTAATTGAACCCGTACAGTACAACACTCAGGAACTATATAGTCAAGTCGGGGACAGAATTAATAATAAATGGCAACAACAATGGGAAAACTCCACAAAGGGTAGACATCTATACCAACTACAAAAAGAGGTCACTAGAACTCAACGTATACCAAAAAGCCTGGCAGCCATTGATATTAAAATAATCAACAGAATCAGAACAGGTAAAACACTACTAAATGGCAGTTTTATGAAACATATAAGTACAGGACCCACGCCGGATAAATGTCCACACTGTCCAGAAACTGAAACATTGGAATATGTATTCAACATATGTCACAAATATCATCGACAACGTACCGTCTTCCAACTACAACAAAGAAAACTTGACTCAGTTACATCATTCCCCCAAATTCTAGATAAAAGGTATAACAAAAACGTAAATGCTACCTATATAAATATACTTAATTACCTAAAATCAATAGACATAAAACACAAAATATAAATATCCAAACCATCAAATAAGTAAATAAACATAAACATAGTCAAAGAGTTAATATTTATCAATCAAGGGGCCAGAGCAGATAATAACATCGCTAGCTCAAAAAACAGACCCACGTAACAATGCCTTAAATAAACGGAAAAAAAAAATTATAACTATCAAATAGATAAATAATTAACGAGGCCATATCGGTTAAAGGGGCCAGAGCGGATAGTAATACCGCTAGCTTAAAAAAGCAGAACAGCTTAACATTACCCTAAAATAAATATATAAAATAAAATAGAAAAGGGGAAAGGGGGGATAATATAAACATTGTAATGCGAGGAAAAAAGGAAGAAACGGGAGAAAGGGAAGAAGGAGAAGGGGAAAAAAAGAGAAGATTACACTAAGTAGTGGCACAATGTAGGTATAGTAAAACCAGTCAACCGGCAAGTGACAAGAAAAGTGTGATGAGAACACCGGGATCAAATAGTGATAGCTCAAGGAAACATAACATCAACAAACCGACAAGAAAAAGTAAAAGGAAAGGGAAAAGAAGGATGGAAGAAGGAAAAAGAAAGAAAGAGGGAAGAAGGGAGTAGGAAGAAGGAAAGGAAAGGAAAGGAAAGATAGGAAAGATGAAAAATTATATGACTATATGGATTTGATATAATTGCACAGGTGGCTTACACAATATTGGTATTTGTTCTGCCTTCCTGCTTTGCCGTGACCCGACATTTTACTCTAAGGCGAGACTGCCATTTAACGCGGGTGCCGGGGAGACTGCGACAACACAGCCTAGTGTAGTCAAAGTTACCTTTGGTCCCGACCAATCAAATAGCCCGACCCTCGGGCATTAACTGGTCGCGAAAGCACATAGTTGCGCATGCGACCTTAATTCATAAATAATAATAATACTTACGCATTGCAACGTAACGATATGACAGGTAATTGGGGTTACAGGCTTACCGATTGTTTTCACGTTGTAACGTGACGATAGGACAGGTAATTGCGGTTACAGGCCTACCGATTGTTTTCACGTTGTAACGTGACGATATGACAGGTAATTGCGGTTACAGGCCTACCGATTGTTTTCACGTTGTAACGTGACAATATGACACACGCAATTGACATTTTCAGCCATATTTCATTGTTCAGTTTTTCCATGGCCTGGAATATATCAATATAAGGTATATCTCGATAATGTCTCGTTGTACATAAACGAACATCTCTTATATATATATATATATATATATATATATATATATATATATATATATATATATATATATATATATATATATATATATATATGTATGTATGTATGTATGTGTGTGTGTGTGTAATCATAAATCATATGTCTTTGAATAAAATATGTCTCTATGTAAGCAGCATACCGCTATGCATAAGATATGGCTCTATGCATGCAACATACGTATATGACTACAATAAGGCTATATATATATATATATACAACATGTGTATGAATACAATATGACTATTCATACAACATGTGTATGAATAGAATATGGCTATATGTATACAACATATGTGTATGAATACAATTTGACTATGGATACAACATATGTGTATGAATATAATATGGATCTATGCATACAACATACGTATATAACTACAATATGGCTCTATATATGCAACATGTGTATGAATACAATATGACTATATGTATACAACATATGTGTATGAATACAATTTGACTATGGATACAACATATGTGTATGAATATAATATGGATCTATGCATACAACATACGTATATGACTACAATATGGCTCTATATATGCAACATGTGTATGAATACAATATGACTATATGTATACAACATATGTGTATGAATACAATTTGACTATGGATACAACATATGTGTATGAATATAATATGGATCTATGCATACAACATACGTATATGACTACAATATGGCTCTATATATGCAACATGTGTATGAATACAATATGGCTATATGTATACAACATATGTGTATAAATACAATTTGACTATGAATACAACACATGTGTATGAATATAATATGGATCTATGCATACAACATACGTATATGACTACAATATGGCTCTATATATGCAACATGTGTATGAATACAATATGACTCTATTCATACAACATATGTGTATGAATATAATATGGCTCTATGCATACAACATTGTCTATAAATACAATATCGCTCTATGCATACAACATACGTCTAGCCATACAATATGATCTATGCTGATAACATACGTCTATGAATCCAATATGATCTAAGGATACAACATACATATGTGCATGCAAAATGGATCTAAGCATACAATATACGTCTAGCCTTACAATATGGATCTAAGCATACAACATACGTCTATGAATACAATATAGTTCTATGCTGACAATATACGTCTACTCATACAAAATGGCTCTGTTCATACAACATACGTATATGAATACAATATAGCTCTTTGCTGACAACATACGTCGATGCATGCAGTATGTCTCTAAGCATAAAACATACGTCTTGCTATACAATATCGCTCTAAGCGTGCAAGGTGGCTTAACAAAGTTCATTATGTGTCGCTCTTGCTCTGACGGGTCATTAATGTTTATATTACGTTCATTTGGCTGTAAATGTGTGCTGGGTTTAGTGAAGACCATCGGTATTATGCAGTTGGATTGTTTCCACAGATTCGAAGCTGTCATATATAATAATGTATTGCCTGAACTATTTGATTATGGTCAACTTACAACTGTTTTGTAACCCATTACCACGCGTTAAGAATCTGATTTGCGTTGAATTTATATATTTTATTCCCCAACACTTTGGTCAGATTCTAAAATGGTGTATTTCAACATTATAGCAAAGGTAAGTAATTGTATATTTAATTGTATACTATGAATGTTCAGAAAGTTAAAGTACACCTTCGTTTCTTTGCAATCATTTGTGCCCCTGCCTATTAATTGAAACAAATGGTTTGTTAAATATTTGTAGCATGATTTTCTAATATCTGCTGTGCATTTTTCCATTGAATTTAGTGTATATGAGTATATAAGTTATTATTCTGCATATATTTTGTAGCTGAAATTCTTCATCGCAATGATACATGCTGTACAATAATTCATACATTTTACTTTGATATTCTTATACGACCCATCCTTTGCTCCATGAAACCCCTTTGGAATAATATTTAGGACATATTATAGACTATTTGAAACCGTAATTTATGTGAGTCAACATAATGACAGCCATAATTATATTCTTGGTACCTGTATTTATTCATTAAACATGTGACTTTATTCTAGTTTTGCTTTATAACTGGAAATTATGGTAATCAAGATAAATGTTTTGAATTATCGAATATTGTCGGATTGGACATTACTATAACATATATGCACATCATAATGACAGAAGATTATCATCATCATCATCATCATCATCATCATCATCATCATCGTCGTCGTTGTTGTTGTTAGTATCATCATCACCATCATCATCATCATCATCATCATCATCATCATTATTATTATTATTATTATTATTATTATTATTATTATTATTATTATTATTATTATTTTCATACACAAAACACTGATACTTATTAGCTAGTACACATACAACAAATTAAAAATGGCAAGCATATTCACTTGTGATTGTATTTTTCCAGTACTTATTAGGAATGGTTCCTGCACAAATGTCAAATGTTGGAGTATGTACCGGCAGAAGGGGCGGGCTGATCAGCGGTGTTCATATATATATATGAGAGAGAGAGAGAGAGAGAGAGAGAGAGAGAGAGAGAGAGAGAGAGAGAGAGAGAGAGAGAGAGAGAGAGGCGAATGGCAGTGCTATGAAAGTGGTGGACGAGTAGATTGATATGAAGTTGATTTGATTAACCATTATGGACGTTTATCGTTTTCATTATCTACAGTTTAATATGGTTATATCGCATTAAAGATGGTCGTAAAATCCATGGAAATAACGCACGCTCTGCAAGACCGTTTTCTGAGTTTGTTGAGCTGAAAGTGGCCGCCATAAAGAAGTCAATTAATGAGGATGAATAATGCAAAAAGTAATATATTTCTATTGTATTACTTTCCTGTGGTTTGCTTTGCTAATAACCAGTGGGCATTATAGTTCGATACAATATGACTGGTCATCCATGTACCTGTGCTTGAAGGGGCCCCGAGTGGCCGAGTGGTCTAAAGCGCTCTCCGTTACGGATCACTGCCATCTCAACTCTTTCTACGTGGGTTCGACTTTCGGATGCGGCCAATGTCAGTATGTGAGAAAGCTTGTCGGTAGATTCTCTTGGGTCGGTGGTTCTTTCCGGGTTCTTCCTCCACTAATAATACTGGCCGCCATGCTTAGCCTATCTTGTGCTGAAAAATGACGTTAAACCCTATAAAAACAACAACAACAACAACAAAACTATGCTTGACGTCTGGTATAACTGAGCAGCTTCACGCATTCAAAGTGAACCAAACGTTGTGGAAGAAACAACAGTAAAACCACACGCAGCCCACCGGTATCTGAGGTATCTGCCTACTTTATAGCAAATCAGGGGCGGACAAGTCTTCTGCCATGCGAAACTACTGGAAATAGAACAATATTAATGGTTTATTAAATCTTCCATAAACCTCTGCTTTAGCTCCAAGTGATTTTTGGCTGAATCCTGCTATGAAATGCTTATTAAGAACGGATAATTTGAAAGCCGCCATTTCAAAACCTAACTTCAATTAGATGACGTGTGTTCGAGGATGGCTTAAATGTGAGACTAGCTAACTTTTAGAGATCTATCAGACTATGAACACATCTGAATGGTTACTAATGATTGCCAATATCATGTATATAACCGTGTTAGCATATGATGAGTTTCTATATAAGGTCGTGTTTAGTATTTGAAGTATGCTGGTGTTAAAGTACTTCAATTATACTAGTGTTAAAGTATTTGAAGTATACCAGTGTTAAATTATTTGAAGTATGCTGGTGTTACAGTAATTGAAGTATACTAGTGTTAAAGTATTTGAAGTATGCTGGTGTTACGGTATTTGAAGTATACTAGTGTTAAAGTATTTGAAGTATACTGGTGTTAAAGTACTTCAATTATACTAGTGTTAAAGTATTTGAAGTATACCAGTGTTAAATTATTTGAAGTATGCTGGTGTTAAAGTATTTGAAGTATACTAGTGTTAAAATATTTGAAGTAATCTGGTGTTACAGTATTTGAAGTATGTTAAAGTTAAACAATTTGAAGTATACAGATGTTAAGGTTTTTGAAGTTTACTGGTGATAAGTTTTTGAAGTATACTGATGTGAAAGTATTTTTTAAATAAAATGTGGTTAAAATGTTTGAAGTATACTAATGTTAAAGTATTTATATTTATACTGGTTTTAAAGTATTTGAAGTATACTGGTTTATAAGTATTTTAAGTATACTAGTGTTTAGTATTACGACAAGTGTTTTCTTCATGACTGCAATGATTGTGACTTACTTACGCAATCCTCTACGCAACGAGTTGCTCATAAGACAGCAACCAGAAGTCGCCACAGTGGTATTCTGTCTGATAAATATATCTCAAGGTATCCCAAGCAGCAGCAGAGAGGGTGAATCCTACAACGTTTTTAGACAAAATTTGATTGAAATCCTAAAACGAGCCGTCTTATAATCTTATTTTAACCAAAAAAAGGCGAACCCTACAACATTTTCAGACAAAAAATTGATTGAAATCTCCCTACGAAATCATTTTAACTAAAAAAATGAAAACGATTTTTTAATTAATTTTGGTCGCAACTTGTTGTCATCCACCCTCTCTGCTGCTAAAGTTTTCAGTTCTGGGTTAACAAAAAATAATAAATGATTTAGTCTTTAGGATCTCACAAACAGACTAATCGCTAATACCTCTTCTTGTAAATCAATCAGATTATTTGACTGGTCGGTGAGTTTGAAATTAATTCTGGTTAATGAATTATTATGGCATCGCATGTAGACAGGATTAATTGGGTTTTCAATAATTAGGAATCCTGGAGGAGCTGTTGGTGCAAACGAATAAAGAATATATCCTTGCTGAGCTTGATTTGATCGTTCGAGATTAATTTGATAGCTTCCTTCGATAACATCACACACTAAATTAAGCGCAATCACCGATGAAATATTCACGTTGAACGGAGCGATATGCCTGCCGCCACCATCTGGATCATTATTGTGTTTGAGGAGGACAGTTGAATCTGATTTTTGTAGCGCTTTGATATCGGTTTTAACAATTCTTGCTAATTCATCAGCGTTGTATTTCGGAAACTTGAAATTACGCAGATTGTCTTCTGTGATATTGTAATCGGTTAGGAATCGTTGTTTATTGTCGCTGTTGTCATTAATTATTGTTTGAATAATTAGTTCATAGATATATTCCATGTCCGATATAAGCTGATTTATTATTTCAACGTGTTTTTGCAATCTTGTTTTCCGTAGTTGTTCTAGTTGTGTGTCATATAATTGTTTAATCTCATTAAAATAACCACGGACGTCAGTTAGCGTAAATGAAATAGTAACAGTTGACTCGGCTGTTCTTTTAATGATAAAATCCCATTGCAATGTGTCTTTGTTGGTGAATATAAATCTATCGCTGATTCTTCCTTTTCTTATATCAGATAAATTATCTCGATAACTGGGATTGATTTCATGATATGATTCTACGTCCGTGGTTAAGTCGGTGGTGGATTTTTCCGGTGGTTTTTCAGGCCATCCTAGTACGGTTCTAATAGAACTCTGATAGATATCTACGACGTATCCTTCTGTGCTTATCTCAATTGCGGATGATAGCGTCGGCTCATGAACTGTTATAGCGATTTTTGATTCTCTTCCAGTAATCGATTTTATTCTACGCGCGAATTCATTATTGATTTGTTCGATTTGGTATGATCCGGTTGGTATGGAAACAACATTCCAGTCTGGTGTTCCGTCGGGTTTATTCTTATTTGCAAACACCAGTGAATTATTTGGTTGTTGACCACCAAATGATTTTGATCTGATATTAGGCCAACTGTGATACATTCGTAGTTTTGCTAGCGCTATCTCCTTCACTGGGACCGGAGAGGGGAAATTCACACTGAATTCTGGATTCGTTGATGTTATTGATATCATGCTTGTTTGTACTGGGTTCGTGTTCTCCACTATTTGTTGAAGTAATTCCATCAGTGTCGTCATTGTTATTATACTCATGTTGTATTTCTAATTTTGACACCGAGGAATCATAAATACTGACCATCACTGAGAATTCACAATCTGGTAATGTTGATATTATTGAGATCATTTTGTTTTTTGGGTTCGTGTTTTCTGATTCCATCGGTGTTGTCATTGTTATTATATTCATGTTGTCGCTCTAATTTCGATATCGCGGAATCAAAAATACTGACCATCGCTGAGAATTCACTATCTGATATAATTGTATTATCGAGTGACGACGATATCATCAATGATAATTGCGAGTATGCGGTTGATGCAATATGAAATTGAATTAAGTAATTCTGCAGTTTACTCTGGCTGCATGATGATATCTTTTTTGCTATCCCGGTTGATATACCCCCGATTGTAGCCACCGCAGAAATGCAAATTGGAACTACGACCGGGGCAATCATTGTAACCGATGCAAGTATTATTCCGGCGCCAGCGAGAACGCTTGACACCGAGTACATAGTAACATCAATTGCGGTGATTCTTCGTCGGTATTTTTTCATTTTTATTTGATACTCCTCAGTGAGGGTTTTGAGTCTATTTTGAAATTCTCTGACCTGATCATAGCGACATTGAGTTGATGAAATCATTGTTATTTTAAAAACGCTAGCGTTTTCAATTGTGAAATCCGAAGGATTTTCCTTTCAATTATCCTATTATTGACCTGGTTTTAGGATCTGATGAGGGGACACCGGATACAAATTCTATTATCCAGGGTAGTGACTCCCTAATCACAGACTCGTCGGAATTCTTTATAACAATCGTAAGCGGGATTGGTATAGCAGGTGGAGGTTTTGGTATTTTCTCTAGTATATACATCAATGTGTTAACACCGCTGATACCTGTGTTCCTGAATTCCAAATCAAATTTACGGTGATGTATTATTGTAAGTCGGTAGCAACCTGGTGCACCAGTATGTCTGTTGCCAACACGAAGATAATTTTCATTTCCCCGGATCCAATCAAAAGTCCCACTATCAACCGTGTAAACGATGTTATTGACGCTTACACTATGTGGAATTTTTATCCTATTGATAGCCGCGCTAATCTCAGCGAGAGTCATGACTGCCACAAGTGGGAATCCAAAGAACTTATTAACAATGTCATTGACTGGTTTTTGATTTTCTTTTAGTTTAAGAAGATCGTCGGAAATATCGAGATAATTTACCCTGATTTTGGTAGGATCTATTGTTTTTCCACTCTCCTCCTTGTTAGAAAAGAATGAAACCAGAAGTTCGTTGATTCTAATCAGTGCTTGGGTTTTAATATGGTTGTCGATGTTAGAAAATTTCGTCGTGATATCTTGGAGGCTACTGCCCTCAAAGAACTTATTAACCATTTTATTTGTGAGCTTTTGTTCGTCAATAGCTTTTTTAACTTCAGCGAGGGTTGGACCTGTCAACGATGTGGTTTCAGAACCAGGTGTTCTCTCCAAAAATCTATCCACGATGGTATTAAGTGTTGTTTGTCTCACCATAAACATATTAATATCTTTGAGAGTTATTGTAGATGTAGCCGGGATACCAAAGAAATTATTAGCGATGTAGGCATTGTGAGTGTGCTTGCCGATAAACTCACTGATTTCAGCGAGAGTCGAGTCTGCCACAGGTGGGGATCCAAAAAACCTAACAATGACGTCGTTAGTGGGTTTTTGATCTTCTATTAGTTTAGAAATCTCGAGATAATTTGCCTTGATTTCATTTTCATTCATCATCCTTCCCGCGTCCTTGTTAAAAAAGAATAGCGATAGATAGTTTTTAATTTCAGCGAGAGTCATGCCAACCACAAGCGGTGTTCCAAAGAATTTATGTATGACATTTTTGCGAAAATTATTATAACCTCGTATAAGATCATTCAGCTCACGTTCGTTGGTAGCAATCGCGTCGGTGATCGTAGACACAAGTGCGCCTGGTTTAAGTCGTCCGTCGTTGGAATACAGCGCAATAGAGTTTTCAGCGGCGTCGCGCTGCCGTATCAAAATGTCATTCAATGACACATCACTGGATTTCAATTTACCCTGTTTGTCTTGAAATACAACTATTTCATTAGGATCAACATTTGTTAAGTTCAACGTCTCAGCGATTTCATCTTCAATTATTTTTTTTACATCCTTGACAGAATCAGGTGGTGCAGTGCCATCGGGTTTGGGTTTCAAAGATCTCCCCCAAATATCAATCATGTTATTGTAAAACTCTTTCTCTCTCTAAAATCGTTTCGATTTCCAGCGATTACTAAGGTATTCATTCACGACAACATGTGGTGGTTTTCCGCTTGGGTTACTCAAGGAGTTAGAAATAGCGTCAAGGACATTTAATACTTCGCTGCCGCATATTGGTGGGTCAATCATCGTTTGTGTTGGTAGCGTAGAATACCAAGTCTTCATTGGAAGGGTTTTTATATACCGCATAAACTCTTTTGGTGGGGCTAATCCATATGAATCGAAATAAACAATCCCACGTGGATCAATAGCGGATGCAACCCAGTGAGTTCCAGGTCCGGTGCTGTTATCTAAATTAATGATTCCGGTTTCAACGCTGTTTGGTTGATGTGGTAATTGATCTTTCATAAAGACACCTCTGAAGTTTTTAATCGCTAGTTTTTTAACAGCATCCATTAAATCAAAATTGGACATAGGAACCATCGAAGATTTGGGAACCATAGGTTCCTGAATTAATAAATCGTTCCTGGTAGTCTTAGACCCTTTCCGCTGTACCACGAATACGGGGTTCCTGGTAGTCTTAGACCCTTTCCCTTTTTTTTATATCCTTTCCCAGTTGCCTTCTTTAGTGCCATTCCTGCTGCAGTACCAACGGCTCCTAACGCTGCCGCTTTAGCCACCGCTGGGGCTGCTGCTGCAATCAATGCTGGAATCGCAGCTAACAACGGAAATATACCGCCTGTTTTAATCATATTTTTGATAGCAGCCGCAGAAAGAGTAATCTGAACACCTTTTTTGGCTGCAAGTGCATCATTGAAATGTTTCACCTGACGAGTTGTCAGCGATAGTTTATTTGCACCACCAGTCATTTGGTTGGGTTTCAACGTGATTGTGGTTCCACTTTATTTAGCTGATTCCGATTGCATTTTTTTTAATTGACCGGGAGTTAACGCAACACTAATAACACTATATGACATTATACATAATTGATTGATTCTAAATCGTTTACAATTTCAATTACATGTTTTCCACTGGGGCATCTACCACTCTCATTCTTCCACCAACACCTTCAAGTAGCATTGATTTATCACTGAGAATGACAGCAACCGCTCTATAATTATCAATAGCATCAGGCTTGGTTACATTAGCTCTAAAGTGTATATCAACGACGGACTGTCTTGTTAAATCGAGATGTTCCAGCGAAAAGTAATAGATCGGGTATAAACTCTTAAAGTCGTATTGTGATATTTGCAAACCAGTATCAACATTTTGATCACGTGCCATAAACGACAACAGACGATGATAAACTCGTGCAATATGATTTTCTGTGTAATCGAGTTGCACATCTTCGGATGGTTCCTGCTGGCCGTTTATTCTCAGTGAGACGTCTTTCACACCTAACTGATCAAATATCATATAACTGAAACGTTGATCGCCAACTCGTGTGTTATCCTGTAGCGCTACAAATATATGACGTGGAGCTGAAACACCTTGTTTTGATGCTAGATTCCACGTGAATAACCCGTTGAGATTTGATTGTTTAACATCTGTACTCACGGTTAACCAACTCAACAACGACTTTCCTCCTTGGTCCATAAATGATAGTAATCGTTCTTCTGCGGTGATTGCTGGAGTCAACATTGGCATCCACAATGATATTTTTGTTAAAATAACTTTACCGGCATCAGCATTGGGATTTGCAGCATCTGCTGGAATCCTCCAAATTGCGTCATTATCATCACCCTTTCGTACAAGCGCTACTGTATGCTTCGCCCCGTAGATAACTTTTCGGACGTTTCTACAGAATCCAAATATGTGATGCAGTGGAATAGCGCATGAAAATGATTTACTAGCCCCTTGCAACATTGAAATACGTGTTGCGGCTCCTAGATTGAAATTAACGTCGTTGTTTATAACTACAGCCTCGACATCAGCATCATCATTAGCAGCACTGGCTTTTTTTGGTCGTCTTACAACAAATTGAATTCCTCCAGCGGTATTTTTAACATCCTTTGCAAACATCATACAAGGTCCTGCTGATCTTGTATAATCATCAGAATATCTCGCTAACCCTATTATTGTTGTAGCCACATCAACATCGCGATCTATCGACTCGATTTCTTTTCCATCAATGAGGTATCTTGCACTCTCAAATAACGCCATAATACCATTATTGACAAAACCGACTTGAGTACCAGCTGGATATGATGCTCCAGCAGCTGTTACAAGTTTTCCTTCTACTTCGATAAACGCTTCACAAGGCAAAAAATATTTACTGGTATCATGGACTTGAAGTTCAATTCGCGATCGACTATTTGCGTCTATTGCATGATAAGCGTAATATTGATAATCGCGTACAGAATCATCCTTGCCAACTGGGGCGTCTATATCAAACGCCGGATCATGTGATTTTTTGAACATTTTATTCTATTTATCAGAGTCTAAATCGTGAAATCATAAACGATTTTCATCGACGTAGTTTTTTAAAGCCGCTTCCTGCTATCATATTTGCAATATTGCTTTGGTCGGGAGTTAAAGCCATCGACGCTAATTTTTCGTCTACTGCGTTATTTATAATTCTACTAACACTTGCAGGCATTTCCGCTGTAGATGGCAATGGTAATGGTTTCTTTTTTCGTCTCACTAATGATGTTATTTTATTCTTCGCAGTTGAAAACGCTTTTCCAGCAAAATCTCCAACAGCACTAATACCCTTATCACGAATAACTTCAATTGCTTTCATTACTAGTTGTTTAGCTAACGGCATCACTTTTGGAGCCATTCTCGCAAATAACCCTGCAATGGTATTGCCTAAACCATCTCCGTAGTATGCTCTATAAACCGGAAACCGTGAATTAACTACGTAGACGGGGGTTGGTTTATCATGATTGTAGTGTATGATCATTATTTGAAATCAGAAACCATTTTTCAATTGGAAACGCTAGCGTTTTTATTCAGTCCCGGTGATTAATCACTGTGATAATCCTCCACTAACTCGTCAATGAAATCTCGATATGTGCTGATATCCATGATACCAACCTGAAATAATCGTCTACAGATATCAGCTGCTTCATTAATTATTTCCGGTGAGTTATTTCCAGCTCGGAACCCTCCTACAAGAACCTCTAATCGTGATATATCATTGATAACACTACCAGGACAGAAACCCGAAGAGTTTCCAACTAAACCACTGCCTGAAAATCCTTTGGTTTTATCAGTGATACCGGTTGCACCCTTTTCATGATCAGCCTCTCTCGTTATTTTCATCTGTTGGGGGGATTGTGTTATATCAATAAATTTTGATTGTTCTGGTAGTCTAAGAAATCCGGTATCCGATTGCTCCCCTATAGATGATTCAGCTTTTTTATTGCTGCCATATATTCCTGAAATGTTTTATCATCTCCTTTTGCTTGAGAGGAACCTGATAGTATACGATATAACCCCCTATACCAATCTTTTTTAGGGGGAAGATTATAATCATCGTAAATATATTTTCTTCTCTGATGAAAACTCCTAGTGACAAATTGGGCTAATTCTTCCATAGAATCAAATTTTTTATTTCTCAATTCATCTAATTTACCGGGAAGAAGTTTTTCATTGAATGCAACTCGTCCACTAGTAGTAGTATCCTCCCCTTCTTCTTGAAATTCGGGTGGGGGGATATCTTTTTGAAGTTCTCGTTGTTGTTCTGAAGCGGTTGATATATCCTGAGGAAGTGTTTTCAATGATTTTTTTGTTTGTTTAGTTCTTTTTGCTATTTTTTCTAACACAGGAAGAAAAGACTCTTCTTGTTTTTTTCCTTCTTCAGAGATTGTTGACACTATCTGTTTCGTTGCTGTGGTTACTGGTTTAAACAATTCTTCAGACCCCACAGCGAAATCAGTTTGTAAACTCTGTCGTTGTTGCAGTTTATTCCGTACAGAGTCGCGAATTGGTACAAATCTCTTAATTGCATCCAGTCGTTCACGAGCCAATCGGGTTGTTAATGCTTCATTGACCATTATTTGAAATCGCAAACAATTTTTCAATTGCAAAACAATTTTTCAATTCGACCTAACACCACCGTAGAAGCGTTATTTCACTGTGAGACAGCTTCTATCAGTGATGTGGAAAGTGTCCAAATTGTATATAAAATAATTAATTATGACACTTTCCACACTTTTCCCTTGATCAATCCGAACCAGCCATCAATTTTTTATTCACTGATTTCAACAGTTTTAATCAAAAAATGCTAAAAAAAATTAAAAATCTCTATGAGGGACGGTCACAATCAAATAATGATAAATGGTCGGTCAATCAAAATTGTTCATTTTCTTGAATTAACGCCCGTAGGTTTCTAACTTTAGAATTAACCTCCTTTTTCAATTCGTATTCGTACCCCAATTCTTTTCGTATTCGTTCTACGATGGTATACAACGGAGCGAACACACTTACGTCACTGGAGAATGCGAGAGAGTCCCGAATAGAATTCTGAATTCTTTTGATGAGCGCATACTTCTTTGGTAGCATATACTTGTTAGTGCTAACTCCGTATTCTATATCCTGAAAATCAGACATGATTTGATCAGGATTTAACCCATCTTATAGTTCAATATCCCAACTTTTCAATTTTGAAATCTCGGATAAAATGCTATTCATGTTTTCAGAATTCATTATTCTATAACAATTATATATTTCTAAATGAAAAATATGACGCATCAGACATAACTAAATTGAACTTTTTGTCCCGTCCTTTTTGAAAACGCAGATCGATAAATCCCCTCTGCAACAAATCGTACTGAGGCTGTACAAATATCGAAGTGCCTACCGGCTTCATATAATGATTGAAATATTTTTTCTTCGTTAGTTGTTGTATTCAAAGATTTTACTGGTCTCGCTTTTTTTGAGCATTTTCCAGTCCCACCTCGTTTGGAATTTTCACTCTGTGTGATAGCTTGCAGATTTGATAAAGAATTGTTCTTCGGATTAGAATCCTTGTGATCGATAACAAAATCATCCTCGATCAATCCATTGAAACATTCAAACACGAAACGATGATTGAGATAAGTTTTTTCCCCGCCAACAGTAAACACCAAGTACCCTTGATTATTCACAGAACCAACTGGTTTCTTCAGTCTGCGGTTTCTTACAACACCATCACTAGATGCTTCATAATTTGTGATCACAGGGTGTTGTCTGAATTCTTGGTTCATTCGTATACATAATACAATTGTTTGTCTAATTCATTGTTTGGTTTAATGATAAATCTTTCGATGTAGTCTTGAGGAGTTCTTATGATTTTATCCTTGATACTGACTTTGTCAGCGTCAAGAATACTGACTTTGTCAGCGTCAAGAATACTGACTTTGTCAGCGTCAGGGTCATAATTTCTGATGGATTGTCCATTTTTTATTCTTTTATCATAATAACGCTTCAACTCCCTGTATCGCTTACCACCGCAATTTAGACACAACTGAGATTTTCCCCTGACCCCAACTCCACATAGAATACAAGGTAACGGACCAAGGCTTCCACGACGATAGCTTTGCATATGATACCCACAGAACTCATTTCTGCATGATTTGTTACACGGGATTACTGATCCAATCATGAGCCATTTGCAGTGATTCATTATATATAAATCTTTCATTTAAATGCTGGTTTTAATTATAGTATGAAGAAGTTTGAGAGATTATCGAAAATTAAGCCTTGGAAAAATGCTCAATTCAATACTGATAAAGAGTTTAAGAGATTATTAAAAATTAGTCCTAGATTTAATCTCGATAAACCAAAAAAACGTCTAGTGGACGGAAACATGAAAGAGTTTAAGAGATTATTGAAGATTAATCCTAAATTTAATCTCGATAAACCCAAAAAACGTAACAAACGTCCAAGAGACGGAAACATGAAAGAGTTTAAGAGATTATTAAAAATTAATCCTAAATTTAATCTCGATAAACCAAAAAAACGTAACAAACGTCCAAGAGACGGAAACATGAAAGAGTTTAAGAGATTATTAAAAATTAGTCCTAGATTTAATCTCGATAAACCAAAAAAAAACGTCCAAGAGATTATTAAAAATTAATCCTAAATTTAATCTCGATAAACCAAAAAAAACGTCCAAGAGATTACCCTGGAAAGATGCTCAATTCAATCTTGATATAGTTTCTAATACACCAAAGAATACAATTCTTGATAAAGCCATGATTAGTAAAATCAGAGACTGTTTTAATGAATTCAAGCGTGATGGAGCATCTTATTGTTGGTCAACATTTCGAATTGATGGTGTTGTTGACGCTACCATGAATGATGAAAAAGCAGCAGTGATAATTTCACGTGTTGGGGAAAAACGGTATTTTTTCCGAATCAAATTCATTATCGAAGTCGATGGCAAATGGATTATTAAGGATAAATTTGAACCAATCCTCAAGAATAAAAAAGCTGTCATTGTGAGTAGAGATTCCAAACCAGGGATTCTAACCGGCATTGATAAACCATACTACGAAAGATCTTATCCCGTAACAGCAATGGTTTATGGGATATATCCGTTAAATGATAAACCCGATATCGCAAAACTAGCTCCTATGAAATATTCGTCAGGGCTTAATTGTGTAGCAGAACGAATAATAGAACACTTCACAAATGCATCCCGAGGAAATAAACTAACTGATCTGCGACGTAGGAAAATAACCGAGTGGGAACTGACAGTGAAACAGCATGTTGCAAAGATTTCTGATATAGCTAAATTAGAAACATCATTAAGATTTCCAATAACAGTTATGACGATAACGGGAGAGGTTTTATACGAACCGAAATATAACAAAAATGGAGCACCAATACAGATTATTGATCATAACAAACACGCGTGGACACCTGCGGTAACAATATTTCCACGAGAACGAACCGTGAAATATATCCCTAAGGAGTTCGTCGGGGATGTTTTCTATGAAGAGAGATTATTCGATGCTATTCATGCGTTGTGTAAGGATGATCCTGTGTCAGTGTGGTTACTTAGAAGTGATGAAGAATTCGATCAATTTGTAAAACCAAATGGTGAATTATATCGCATTGAAGAATTAGATAACAGAATGAGAAAAATCGCTAGTGATTTTTCACCGGAGAATTCCCATGAAAAACTACTCACGAATAGTTTTACTATTCCATCAGTGGTAGCTCACTTCGCAAGAGAAAAAAACTCATGGCGTCCAACACGAAGTGATTTTCTCGAGGATGTTAAATTGAGTTGCGTCGAATTTGGTCATGGAGGACTGTGGAATACAAAATACTCACGTGATGGTATGATTTCAATTGATATAGCCGCGTGTTATCCCGGAAGTTTTCTCGGATATGGGGAATGCGCTGAGTACTTCAAACGATTTGGACACCCCACGCATGAAATGACTCGTGTTGCGATTAATGGACCATTGCCTGATTTTGATTTAACCGGATTCGCTCGTGTAATATCATTTGAATTAGCTACAGGGTTACATCCGTGTAGTTATGTTTGGCTCGGTAGACACCTATCTGAAAAGGCCTGGATGCCAATAGTGCTATTGAGATATATGATTGGTTGTGGTATGCTAATATCGTTGATTGTTTCCGAGGCTATTATATGCTATCGAGCTCAGAAAGAAGTTTGGCTACCACAACCCGATCTAGATAGAACAATCAACGAACTACGAAAACAGTTTCCAGATTTCAGTGAAGAAGAAATCATAAATTGGTCTAAGAAGTTATTTGAAAGTAAAAAAGAACAAGCAAAAGATCTCGGAAGAAGAATAATCGGTAAATTTACCCAGGGTGGACGATACGACAACGCAAAATACTCTTCGCGGTTGATCATAGATGTCGCTGAATACGATTTTATTGTAACGGATTTAATGAAACAGGGAAAACTTGTATCCCGTAAGGATGCTTTTCTATCCAATGGTGAGAAATTAGGTACGGTTGTTACCTACTGTGATGGATATAATTCCCAGTACACACATTTGAGAAGTTCAATGTTAGCCTATGCTTCTATTAATCTATTTTCGATGATAAATAGATTTCCTAATACCGCGGTTAGAGTGGCCACTGATTCGATGTATATACACAATAAGTACAAATCAGCTGTAGCTAAATTCACAGATCCCGAAGAAAATTGGGGGCGTTGGCGATTTAAAAAGGAGATGCTACATGAGTATTGTGAATCCGCAGACGTTGCCATGGATGATAAATATCTTTGTTGTAACCGTTTTGAAATTCAATCAGAATTTTCTAATGCACCACCGGTATCTGATCCAGTATGTAGATACAAGACAGTTTATTTAAACGGTTGTGGTGGGTCAGGAAAGACAACTCGTGCAATTGAATTATATCGTCGTGGAAACGCTAGCGTTTCTAACATGATTGTGTTAACACCGACTCACAGACTCGCCAGAGAGATGATACAGCGAGGGGTAAATGCCTGTACTTATCATAGTTTCTTTCGATGGAAAGGTGACAAATGGACTCCTGAGCGTATGGGTGATAAATTCATTCCTGAAATCATAATTTGGGATGAAATATGCACAGTATCATTAGATGTATTACAAACATTTCTTGAGTGGTTGTTAAACAAAAACACAAAAGTCGTCATGTGCGGGGATCACGGCCAACCACCACCATTTGTTGGTGGATCCCCACATGAATGGCTAAAGGGTTTTGTAGACTATTATGAAGAAATTAACACTGATTATAGATCACTTGATGAACGATTACGCGAGTTCAAAGCGCTAATTAGATTACAACCGGATAGAATCCAGTGTGAAATAGCGCGTGAATTGATTTCAGAGACTCCAATGAATGATTTCTGGGAAACGTGGAGACCAAACGATTTGATCATTGCAAGTAGAAAAATAGTCAGGGATACACTTCAGATGAAGTTATTTGAATTGCATAGAGAAAAATTTGCAACGCTTCCAGTACCCCTTTGTTATAGGCCATCGGATACACGAAAACAGAATATTGAAGTTGATATTCCAGGACAGAGTGAAAAACAAATTCTCGTATTAAATGATATTGTGCTGGTTGATATCAATGTCGTTGAAGATGCATTGCGTGCTAATAAATCCCCGTGGACGCTAGGATACGCAGCAACAATACACTCTTCACAGGGATTGACTATATCGAATACAACTGTTTGGATGGTGGATAATCACATCGAATGGTCAAATTTAGTCTATCTCGCAGTATCCAGAGTACGAAACATAAATCAACTTCGAAGAGTTGTTTTCGATGATAATGACACAACAATAAGTGATATTGCTGTTAGCATCATTAATAAAAAAAAACTCTCCGGTTACAAACAACAGGACAAAAAAAAACAACGAGAATTTGATATTGATGCTGAACTAATAATCACTTTGAAGAAACAACAGAATAATCACTGCGCGAGTTGCAATTGTATAATGCGTTGGCAGTATTCGGATAAGGATCCTCGCCAATTTACCGTAGACAGAAAAAATAACAGTCTCGGTCATGTCAGAAACAATGTGATGTTGACTTGTCTTGAGTGCAATAGACGCAACGGTGCTAGGTAAGACCATGCGGTGGCAATTGAGTATCCTCGGGAATCACTTGTAGTTGTTGTCGAGTAAAACCCCGCTGAGGGGGCAGTTGAATCCAGTTTATAGACTGGAGGTCTACCAGTTGATCGTGTTATACTAGATATCTTATGCGTAGTGACGCTCCAAATAGGGTCAGTAGCCCTTTTTGTGCCACCTTCCAGCTCTCCTGGTTCGTATAAGTACCTCACAATGACACTACTACCAAGAATTGGTTCTTTGAAATCTTTTTGTGATTGTACGGGTATTGACTTCTTTTTAATCGCGTTGATAGGTTTCATGTTGATTGTTCTAGTAATCTCGTTATTCAGTGCAGTAATCACAGATGGTAATCTTTTAACCCATTCACTGGATCGCTTTTCTTGAATGAATTCTTTTGCGTATTGATATCCAAATAACCGCTCAGCAATCGTCCGATTAAATCGTTCTACAATGGCCTGATCGCGATGTAGCGCAGTATGCCCTCGTCGTATGGTGACATTGTGATGTTTCATTGTTGATAACACTACACCCTGAAATTCCTTGCCAGGATCAACTTGTAACAGATTTGGCCAACGCAGAGGACCTCGTCGATAAATCCTTTCAAATGCAGAAGCGACTTCAGTGGCTGATTTTGTTTTTAACGGTTCTGCTTCTTTGTATCGACTCGCAACATCAACTACGGTTAACGCATATTTGTAACCACGATCATGTGGCAGAAATAATATATCAGCCTGATGAACTTCATTAGGAGCGGTCACATCAAAATGCGAGAATTGAATTTGTTTAGGCGGTGGTAGATAAATTTGCCATAGTGCCTGTTTGGATAACCAATTAGCCGCAGTGGTTTTTTTTTCACTTTTGCAGCGCTAGCGAGTTTATTGATTGCAGCGTTACCCCTCCAGTATCCCCTCGGAGAATAATAAATTGATTCCATATTATTAATTACCGGCACCTAACATCAATTTACTTTTCATAGCCGATTTTATTAAAAATGAAGCCAATTTTTCTTTAAAAGATTTATCAGGAATAGCATTTAACGCATGAATTAATTTCACATCTGCTAGATGCCTGTTTTGCAGATTGCTGCTTTTATAAGCAACATCATGAAGGTGACAGGCCTTATCAATGGCGTTTATTGGTTCTTCACTGGGGTTTGGTTGATTTTGATTATTGAGTCTGATATCAAGTCTGGTTCCCGGTCCACAGTAGCTATATCCTGGAAGGTGCTTTTCTCCAGGGTACTTTGCCCATGGGGTTCCAGGGAGCTTTGCCAATTTGGCTGCGATATCACCTCCTCGTTTTTTTTTTTTAAATCAGATCTCATAGACACAAATCTAAATTTCTTTGTACCACATTGCACGCATTTACCAGAAAGCGCTGATCGGTTATTTTTAGTTGTAATTGTCGTCAAGTCATCTGTGCCAGTACGCGTTTTACACTTCATACAATATAGATCCATAATTTATGTATAGAAATATGGATATAATTGGTTTTTCAGCGACTAAAACAAGAGAACCAGTTAAGCATCATGCAGCGCTACCAAACTCTATCCGGATGATTATAATCGGGCCATCTGGATCCGGTAAAACGCAATTGTTGCTCAATTTAATAATGAGATGGATGAAGTGGGATAAGTTGTATTTAATTGCCCCTAGCGTAGATGATCAACGATGTTATGAAGTGCTAAAAGATTTTAACGAGAATGCATCAGAAATTAAGGGTGAGAACGCCATTGATTTTATAACCGATATCGATGAAGCACCGAGCATTGATGATATTGATGGAGATATTAACAATTTAGTCGTATACGACGATATAATGTTGGATAAACAAAAGAATCCTGCTAGAATATTTTCCCGTGGGCGTCACAAAAACACTGACGTGATATATGTCACTCAACGCTACACTCAGGTTCCAAAAGTGATCAGAGATAACTGCAATTTATTGTCTGTATTCAACGGAGTTGATACTCATACTCTTAGAAATATACGGCAGACATGGTGTTCTGATATGGACTTCAATCAATTTCGAGATTTCTTTAGTCATGCTCAGTCGACTCCGCACGGATTCGCAACAATAAATTTACATGATCCTCGGACACGATATCGTATCGGACTCGATCAAATATTCGGTTAAAATCGTAAAAGAATTATTAACCCAGAACTGAAAACTTTAGCAGCAGAGAGGGTGGATGACAACAAGTTGCGACCAAAATTAATTAAAAAATCGTTTTCATTTTTTTAGTTAAAATGATTTCGTAGGGAGATTTCAATCAATTTTTTGTCTGACAATGTTGTAGGGTTCGCCTTTTTTTGGTTAAAATAAGATTATAAGACGGCTCGTTTTAGGATTTCAATCAAATTTTGTCTAAAAAAGGATTCACCCTCTCTGCTGCTCATGTCCACTTTGGTTCCTTCAACTCCTTCTCCACTATCTCCTCAACATTGTCTTAGGGTATGCCTCTCTTACTGCCGATGTCTGGGGTTCTATCTGAGGGCGACTTTGTGTAAATGTGTGGGCGACATTTGGAGCACATGTCCGATCTACTTCTATCTGCGCATCTGGAAAGCTTGTGTGATAGATTTTGTTTCAGTCCTACTACGCAGTTTGGTGTTTGAAATGGTGTTAGGCCAAACGATGTTGAGATTTCTGGAACACTTCTAACTTCTATGTTATGGACTTGATAATTTTCACGATTCCTCTCCATTTTGATGGGTACCCAGAACATTACTTTTGAAAATAGCGATTTATGGTTGTCGTGATGATGCTCCTGACTCTCTACTTACGCCGAAGTGCTTCAAATGCAAAGTATTATAACATATACTGAATACAAAACTAGTCATGCAACTTTCATAATATTCTTATATAGTGTACGACGTACCCCAGGAGGCCTGATTTACATGTATCTCTGTACCAATTGTTTTTCCATAGACATCAATGTTAATGTTTGTGAAATAAATATACTTTCTATCCTAAATGCATGTCACCCACTGTCACATAGAACAATCTGAGATTGTCATTTTGACAAGGACAAAACCAGGTACTCCATTGCATTTAAGAGAGATAAATGTGTGCTGGAACAAGACAGGGGTAAGAGTTATCTAGTCACAACAGACCCAGTTTCAACCATGTGTCCAACATGTTGTAACGAAAATCATAAGAAATACGAATTAACTTAATCTCACATGTTACCAAAAGGCATAAACATTTTTTTAGAAAGCCTAACAGAAAGAACAAATCTTACCTAATGGCACCAATCACAGCTAGTTTATTTCTGGGATGTAATGTTACCTACACCTCAAGCCCTGCCTACCTGTGGTTGTACAATTGGTACCGTTATACCTGTATATACTGCATGAGAAGAAAACTTATGTGACCCCAGGAAACCTATTGGTATATACTCCATGACATTGGCCAGTCTATAACCCATGGAAGCATTATTGGTAAACTCTGTATGAGAATAATCAGCCTAAAATCACAGGAAGCATTATTGGTAAACTCTGTCTGAGAAGAACCAGTCAATGATCCCGAAAGACTGATTTGTATGTACTGTCTGACAAGGACCGGTCTACAATCACTGGCAGCTGATTTGTTTGCACTGCCTGAGAAGGAAGGGTCTACAACCACATGAAGCTTGATTTCTATATACTTCTAGAAGGGCCATACTATATAAATGGACGAAATTCCAATAATGTGAAACAGACATACATCACTGCATAATGTGCCAAACATATGTTTGAATGAATTAAAAAAAAGAATAGCTATACACGTGGCAGTGGAGTCCTTTATGAATGGATTGCACACTTGTGTCAGTGACATGGTATATAGATTACTAGATACGGTAATACGCTGCGATGTCTACAGTGTGGCAGTCTATGGTGATGTATAGCATCCTAACACCAGGCCGATCAGTCCTAAAACTAACCTCTTAATACTGAGCGCAGTTGCCGTGCCATTTGTTTAAGTCTTTGTTATGACTCCGCCGTTTATCAAATTCGCGACCTCTTGCATTCGAGACGGAAGCTCTAAGCATTAGGCCGCTGGAGCGGTCAGATTTGTTTCCCTATGTGTTGTCGTTGTTGTTGTCGTTGGGTCTATCGCCATTCTTCAGTACAAGATAGGCTATACATGGCGGCCAGTATAAATGGTGGAGGAATAACAATGGAAAACCCCGGAAAGAACCACAAACCCACGAGAAGCTACTCGCAAGCTTTCTCACATACCCACATTGATCGAATCCGACACTCACACCCACGTAGACAGAGATGAGATGGCAGTGATCCGTAATAGTGAGCGCTTTAGACCACTCGGAACCCTGCCTATCTCTCTCTCTCTCTCTCTCTCTCTCTCTCTCTCTCTCTCTCTCTCTCTCTCTCTCTGATATTAGACGAATCGCTGGGGCTACTCTTGCATATTACTCTAAAAGAGATCCTGCTTTCTCATAGTCTATTCGACATGTTCATTGAAATATTTGAAAATGTGAGTTTAAAGGTTAAAGCCGTATGACGTCGCTGTTCCATCCAAAGTGTAACTATGTCCGAGACTAAAAGGTGTTAATGTGGTGATAAAAGTGCATTTCCTGCCATTAAATAAAATATTACTTGTTGTTGTAAGATCTGATGCTAAAATACTTTAGCCAAACTCTTTAAATATTGTTTGATGAACGCGCTAAACCCTAAATTCATCAAAAACTTCCGAACGAAAAATATCAATTGCTATAACAACGGTAGTCAGGTCAAATAAGATGACATCGGTTTTATTTAACCCACAACAGTGTAGTACGCATTTGCTTTCAACACGCGCTGCTTTTTTCGTTGTGACATCCCAGCAGACGACATTCAGCACATTTGTACTAGAGCATACCTTTAGGATAACCTTGTCCAAAAATATCTACGTAATTTAGCATTGTGTTGGAGACCTGCAAATAATGACCTTCAAAAGGATATTAGACACATGCGAATCCAAATAAACTGAAAAATTGCCATTTCAATGTACATGCATTACAATTTCAATAAAAGACACCCACCATTACTGAAGAAGTCGGTTCAGAACGCCTGCATGACATTCTTGACTTCTACTATAGGTTTTATAAACGATACAAGATGGTGGATAGTTAAGTGTCTCTGTTAAAAAGAAGCGTAGAAAAAATGGGGTCTTAAGTACTGTTAAATGTTTCTTTCTAACTGTTTTAGGTGCCCTTTCTAACCAGTGATTTCATCGAGATCGGATAAAGGTTCAAAAAAATGTTCTATTTGTTATCCACTCTGAAGTTCTTCAACTACTCATAACTTATAAAATTTCAAACAATTATCATCATTTATTTGTCTTGTTCTCTTGTTAAGTTGTGGGTATGGGGAAGGACATTCCCTTCGTTTGTCTCTTGTTTTTTTTTTTATTCGTCAGTCGTTCGTTTGAAAAAATGATACAGAAAGATCTTAAAATGGACCAAAAGTTGTTTTCGCGTGAAAACAAGAATGTATTTGGGGTTATGAGACCTCAGTTAAAACATGTTTGTTTGTTCAAAAACACATCTAATATTGATTCTGCTTTGTCATAATTTTGTCATACAGTACATATTTTGCATGATATTGACATGCTATGAAAGTGTCCACTGTGATGGCAAACAGTCGCTAGTGATCTCACTATTCAATATAACATGTCTGAAATAGCCTACATTCTCCTGTCCGCACCTTGTAACGTAACATATAGATGTTAATAGGGGAAATGGCATGATAATAAATTAATCACTTTAGTGTCATACATATATTAATAATTCACGGAAACTATATGATAAAATAGAAACTTGGAAAATGAAATATGCAGAACAGCATTACACAGTAGAAGAATCAATAAATTCTACTGTAGCAGTTGGAATTTGTTGTAAAAAAAATCACGTACGCTGTACAAGACTGTATGTATGTAATAATTTTACTGCAGCAGATGGAAGATGTATAAAACACTCATGTAATCTGTGGAAGATGTACATATGGGTTGTACTAGTTCGATTATGTAAATATTCATATATATGTAAATATATATATTGTGTATGCATAAAAATATAAAACACAATCTCTAATTTTTTATATAACGTATATGGAATAGTATATGCAGTTAAAAATAAAAACCTGGTTTCTGTTTTTTATGTAGGCAGTAATAAAGGTTTGACGGAAAACTGAACCAATCCGATTTTTAATCATATACGACTGTTTCCATTGTGAAAAGCATTTGGGGCTTTTTTTGGGGTTACTACTCTGTGTCAATGGGTTTATTGTGTATGGCCGCTTGTTTGGCCACTTTAGATTCTTTGACCATTAATGTTAATGATCCTAATAAAACATGGCTCTCACAATGTACGTGGCCTGCTTACTAAAATGAACAAATGTCATAGACGATAGGGGCCTTTGACCTGGAAAAATAATAAAATCCAAACCGCCCTCAGCTACAATACCGATACGAAGAATGGAACAATCTTGAAGCTATAAAGATATAAAGATTCCAGTATGCAGGGTATATGAATGCTTTGTTGCAATTTCCTTAACATAATTAATAAAATGGAATATTGCAGCCACCTATTAGTTATATCAAATTAGTAATATCCTGCTTAGTGTGTAAAGACGTTACGTCCATGTACTGATAACCTGTTTAGGGTCCCCGGATGACCAAGTGGTGGTAGGTATTCACCTTTACAGATCACCGATATCTCACCTCTGTCCACGTAGGTTAGAGTCTGGCTAGGCTATCATGGGCATGTTAGAAAGTTGCTTGCAGCTTGCCATAACTTTCGGAGCCTTCGTCCACCAAATATACTGACCACCATTTATAACCTATCATGTGCTCAAAAATAGCGTTAAACCCCGAACCGCAACATCTGCTGAATGGTATAAGGACGTTATGCTCCCAGTTGAATTGATACCATTCTGCTAATTGTATAGATATGTTAAATATCCAGTCAAATGCGTGATATCATGATTATGGTATGTGTTAACATGTTAACTTATACTCCCTGTAAAATAAGTGATATCCTTCATATTAAAATGATACCTTTTACTCCTAGTCAAATAAGTGTTATTCAGAATATGCTCCCATTCCAATTAATGCTATAATGCTATTAGTAAATATACTTTATACTCCAAGTCAAATAAGTTTTATTCAGCATTGTATTCACCCATTCCAATTAATGCTATCCTGCTATTATTATATGTACTTTGTACTCCCAGTCGAAATAAGTGTTATTCAGCATATTGTATACTTCCATTCCAATTAATGCTGTCCTGCTATTAATATATGTACTTTGTACTCCCAGTCGAAATAAGTTTTATTCAGCATATTGTATTCACCCATTCCAATTAATGCTATCCTGCTATTAGTATATGTACTTTGTAATCCAAGTCGAAATAAAGATATAGTAGTTATAATACCAAGATTCGCGATCTATTAATTTTGAATGAATCTTAATTTTCCATGATTTTAATGTTAGAATCATACGACTTTAAATCAAAAGAATCATTAACATGATTGCTTTTAAAACAGTTAAATATGTCTTTATACAATGATTGCATTGAATTTCATCACCCAAATTTTACACATATGTTGGACTTAGTTTATGGAGAAGTTAGACATCAATAACAATAGACTTATATAAGACTCAATCACACAATTCTAATTGCCATGTTTTCAAATGTAACAGTTCTTAACAACGTGAATACAGTGTTAAATATTGATGTTTTACTGTGTATGTTGCTGCTAGTGCATTTTAGTTATGTATTGCAGGATAAATGCGAGATAGGCAAAATTTAGCGAGCCGCTAAATTAATGTCCTTTTAAAACGTATTCATCAAAAGTGATATATTAGAATCACTGTATTTGTGTTTCTTTGTGTGACTTTCAAATTATATATAGGGGAACATTAGCAATTATGTGTCGAGAATATGTGTTAAATGTATAGATCATATACAAAATACGAAGCGGCTTGATATTAGAGTAATGTCCTTGAAAATTATTAATGAGTAAACCCAGAGATCATATCTTGTGTCCCATCTGTCAAATTTGTTATTGTTTACCTACTGGTAGTTTCGTACTATCCATTAACTTCTGAATGCAATAAAACATGATTTATCTCAGCGTTATTTTAAAGACTTGTCAACTAACATATTTACCATTGAATGAGTGGAAAAAAACCCAAGACGAACGCATTAAGAAATCGGATCATGACATTTAATGAACCAGTCTATAAAAGGCGAATACAAGTACACAGGTGTCAAGGTAATCCTTCACCAGACCATCCTATTGTCAGCTTGCTTTTCTACAATTGCAATTCAAAGTTCATGGCATGGAGTCCTTATGATTTCCTTTAACTGGATATATTGTAACGTCCATTAAATTCTTTAGTCGATGTATCAATGACAGCTATCCAATTATGTATTATTAACTTTCCGTACTATACTCACGATTGGGCGCCCTTGTGAACACAGATGAAATGCCCTTGTGAACACAGATTAAATGCCCTTGTGAACACAGATGAAATGCCCTTGTGAACACAGATTAAATGCCCTTGTGAACACAGATGAAATGCCCTTGTGAACACAGATGAAATGCCCCTGTGAACACAGATTAAATGCCCTTGTGAACACAGATTAAATGCCCTTGGAAACAGAAAAATAACTTGACCGCATATAATGTGTGCAGTGAGTACAAAAACTGGGTGTCCTTGTGAACAAATAAATATGATTTCTTCCACAATCTAAATATATATTTACCGTATATAATAAGATAGGAGAGTACCGACATACCCGCAAATAATATCAAACTAGAAACCATGTTTATGAGGCATTTGAACAGAATTTATTTTCTAAATCTGAGATCTCTAAATGTGAATCGTGATTTGGAGGATAATAACTGTGATGTAGATGATAATAACTGTGATTTGGATGATAGTAACTCTTATGTAGATAATAATAACTGTGCTTTAGAGGATAAAAGCTGTGATTTAAAGGATAATAACTGTGATGTGGATTATAAAAACAGCATGTCCTTCAGCTAATGATAATGTTCATTGTCAGAAATGTTAAACTTGCAATAAAGGTAGTGATAAGGGACGAACAATACGTATTTTGAATAGTTGCCATGTGCGATACAATTAGCTTCCTTCTGAATTTGTTTGGAGTTGATCAGACACCACTCTGTTGAGGACTCGTCAACAGGTACTTTTACGATTCGCTAGCGCTGACAACAACAACATAAAAATATGACCGAATATGAACTGCTTAATATGAGTCACGATAATGTCAAAGCTTTTGTTAAATTTAAGGTCCATCTCCATATCTTACATGCTTATGGGAGTGCATTCAGTTGTGAGGTTTCGAGAAGGAAAGTGTAAATAGAATGGTATATAGCTCATATCTGCCACGATCAAATTCTTCAAATCTAGTTATATCTTACGCAGTTTCATTTCTAAAACGTAATTTTAAAAAAATTCCAGGGCTGCACATTTGGTAATGGGATTTTAAGGAATAATGTGTCGTGTGTTACGAATTGCATTGAAAATAATTCAATGTATTCAAAGTAGTAATATGGATGTTAAATTAATAGAATTGTAACAGTAAACTGGGATATTAATATAATTTTAATGACCAGCAATTTTCTTGCTTAGTTTTGTCTCTTTTCTCCATCATCGAATATTACATAATCTCAATAATAATAATAATAATAATAATAATAATAATAATAATAATAATAATAATAAAATTATTATTATTATTAGTAGTAGTAGTACTAATAGTAGTAGTAGTAGTATCATCATTATTATTATTAATAATATATTTATTAATATTAATATTATTATCAAATTGAACTTAGTACTGGGCCTAAGCGTTAAGCGCTAAAGAATATTAGAGAACACATAACAAAAACAAACCATGAAATTACAAAACAAAAACTTTCTAACAATGATTAAGGAAGTAATCATTAAGACTTTATGTCTTGTAATAAAAATAGAACAGTTTTAAGAGCCATCTTGAATGAGGACACAATGTCCTTGTGTCTTAGCACTTCGTCCCTCGTAGCTAGGCCTTGGTAAGAAAAGAACATCGTTGGTATGACTTCGTTTTAAGAGTGGAAACAATGAGAATGCGAATGTCGGAAGAGGAGCGTGATCTTCTAAATGTAGTGTACACATGGGTCAGGCCAGATAGGTATATTGAACTGGAACTAGTCAACGAAATGTAGCATAGCGATCTGATTTTATGTTTAATTCTGTATCGAACTGTTAGGCAGTGAAGATTACAGAACAGGGTGAGGTGTTTTCAGTTCTTTGTGCTCTATGGATGATACGAGCATCCTTATTTTGGAACCTTTTGAAGTTCCTGTGATAGATATTGAGACAAACCAGATAGAAGTGAATTACAATAATTTAGTCTTGAAAACTCTAAGGAACATTTTTTAAAAAGTATTTTAAAGGCATCGGTCAACAAAACTTGCGATTTGAACTGATGCTTCTCTGTTTTAGTTATGCAGCCTTGTATATATTCATTAAATGTTAGGGCAATAAGGGAACTGCCAAAAGCGACACCTAGGTTTCGCACTGATTACGTATATTTAATGTTGGTAATGTTGGTAATGCTGCTACATTTGTTTGAGTTAAAGAATGTTAATACTAAAGTCTTTGCGTAGTGATCAGGTGTTACATGTCAGCCATGACTTCACATTGAAAATGCAGCTCTCCACGCCTTGGACGACAGTTTTTACTGAAGGTAAGTAACTAGAGTTGTATATTTGAGGGCAATCAATGTAAAACTGCAGATACATCGGATGTCGAGCTATGACACTTGAGAGCGCCTAAATGAATATAATGTAGTGAACTCGGCAGAAAACAGAGCCTTGTGAAACACCAACATATACGTCAATTTGGCTGTGATGCGTTCCATTTATAAACACAAATTGTGTCATGTTGACTAAGAAGGACTTGAACTATGGCGAGGGCAATATGCAGACTGTATATTGCGAAAACGACTATTTGAATTCAAACGTGATACAACTTGGGATTGAACAATGTTTGCAATTTGTTTGAAAACTGAGAGGTTAAAAACTGGGAGGTAGTTCTTTAAATCGCTAGGGTCGTATCGATTGCTTCAGCAGAGCTTAACAATGGGATTATTAAAAGTGGATGGACGTCGTGGGATGAGAGAGAAGTACTGATAACATCACTCAGTGAAGGCAACCTTGAATCTAAGCACTCAAATAGTAATGATGTCGGAAACTGTTCGACTTCACACGACTCTGTGGTGATGTTCATCACAAGTGTATGTACCGATCCCAGTGAGACAAATTCGAATGCTATTAATAGTTGCAGCGTATTTACTATATCACAAATTTGTGGTGACGATAAGTCTACTAAATTTGTGTTAATTTTATATCTAATAGATTGAACTTTGTCACGGAAGAAATTTGTAAACAGGTTAGGAATGTAGACCAGATAGAGGGTCTTTAAATGTGATTTGCATTTATTACTTGACCTTAGCACGTTTATACTCACGAAGATATATTTTCAATTGCAACTTTGTGTGATTTCAGTACTGTAGTATCAGCTTCATTGATCTGCTTATGAATAGTGAAGCTGGTGGGAAGTTAAGCCTTACGGCGCTTTTTTTTTTATAGCAGTGGGTAACTGGTACCTAACATTGCTATGGAAATCACTTTTAAACTGATATTCTGCACTTGGTTGGGGTGGGGGGGGAATGTTTGTCAGCAATAAAGGTATGCACCGCTCAAGTTACTCAGCTGAATGGTGTAACGATGTTGTTGTGGTTGCTTGGATGTCATGCATTAGTTGGTGTCTATTTCACATTGTAGTAAACATAGATGGTTGGTTCAGAACTAATACGTTAAGATGGCCTATGACGCAGATGTGATCTTATACACGTTTGAAGGACACCAATGAAGATTGAATACAATTATTATTCGGTCCATGAAGAATCCAGTCTAAACTGCAACCATGTATATGGGTGTGTATTGGTGGGTTGGCTAGCTGATTGTCTGAGGTTAAAATGTAAATAAAGCCTATGATTTTTGTGTATTGAAATCTCTGAGAATAATTAGATTACCAACTATCAAATTTTCATACTCCAATAGGTTTATTCAGCTTATTGTATTCGACCAGGAGGAAGGCAGTAGAGGCAGAACAAAAATGCACTGACCTTTGTTACACTGTGTGTAAGATTTGTTCAGACAATTCTACCTCCACTGGTGTGGCGTGGAAAAGACCTGATGGAGTAGCTGGAGCGTGTTAGACCAACATATTTCCGGCTCATTGCGTGATCTTTAAGCCATGTTTATGTTTGGAAAAGACGTCAGTGTCCTAACTATTGATAACTTTAACTATTTATATGCGCTTTTAGGGTGGTCCTACTAATTCCGCAGTTGTTGATCATACTTGAAGATTGACAATTTAAAAGGAATCTGAGTCAAGGATTCTAAATTAACGTTCGGGTTTTCAAACGCTTTGAAGAAAAGGGTTAAATAGAGGTAACTGGAATTTTTCTTACTGCTCTACGCGGCCTTCTTTGAAACAATTTCTTTTTCGTTACCGTTTAGATTTAAGTAAAGATGAATGTAGACCAGTGTGGTAAAGTCTGTTATCACATAGCAGGTATATTTTTCCTATAGTGTGTGCAGTTTCATATTGTTATATTTCCACACGTTACAATATCACTTTATGTGATTCTGAATGGTGCAAATAAGCCCATGAAATCTGTGTGCAATAACCGCTTTACGGATTGGCTGGGATCGTGGGAAAACGTTTTAACCCTTCCTTCTGGAATGTTTTGTTCTGAATGAACACTTGTGGTGGCCATTTTGAACTCGAATCGCGAAAGGAAATTGATGAAATATTATCTAGACTGTCTGAATATGGATATGTTACCCCACATGCGTTCGTTATGTCATATATGACAATATCATAATGAGAAAAATGGAGTAAAACTACCAGACAAGAACAAGAATAAGAAGTAAAACTAAAACTGACATTTTAGGGTAAATGTCTAGTCCAGGCCTACTGTGTACCGTATCCAACAATGTGGCATCACATCGCACTTATCATTCTATTTTGAAAAATGACTTTCTCGTTATAACATGTTCTGTTTATTCGGATGCAAGCATTTTCGATGATTTATAGTTCTAAAAAGGTGCAATTTAAGTTTTTAGTTTAACTTTGTTTGGGACTATACTTTATGCGCAACAGACGAAAGGTGCACTGTCTGTCAGAAAAAAACTAATGCCATTAATGAGGGTCCATCGTGACATAAACCTATCGACTGGAGGGGTAACATAATGACGTCATGTTAAAAACAAACGACGGTTTTGGTATAAGTGAGGAAAAATGACTGGGGAAAAGTCTATTAGTTTATAAAACAATTATATTAAGAAATACGTTCAACAGAAAAGACAATGCATCATGAACGAGTAGATAAATAGAGTCAATAGAAACCCATGGCATGAAAAAACGACACAAAATCCTGAGTAGCTGACTCAAATGAGCCTGCTATTATTGCATTTTGTAATAGTGTTGCTAGGACATCAAATGTACCTGCTATTATTGCATTTTGTAATAGTGTTGCTAGGACATCAAATGTACCTGCTATTGTTGCATTTTGTAATAGTGTTGCTAGGACATCAAATGTACCTGCTATTGTTGCATTTTGTAATTGTGTTGCTAGGACATCAAATGTACCTGCTATTATTGCATTTTGTAATAGAGTTGCTAGGACATCAAATGTACCTGCTATTATTGCATTTTGTAATAGTGTTGCTAGGACATCAAATGTACCTGCTATTATTGCATTTTGTAATAGTGTTGCTAGGACATCAAATGTACCTGCTATTATTGCATTTTGTAACTGTGTTGCTAGAACATCAAATGTACCTGATATTATTGCATTTTGTAATAGAGTTGCTAGGACATCAAATGTACCTGCTATTATTGCATTTTGTAATAGAGATGATAGGACATCAAATGTACCTGCTATTGTTGCATTTTGTAATAGTGTTGCTAGGACATCAAATGTATCTGCTATTGTTCCATTTTGTAATAGTTTTGCTAGGACATCAAATGTACATGCTATTATTGCATTTTGTAATAGAGTTGCTAGGACATCAAATGTACCTGCTATTGTTGCATTTTGTAATAGTGTTGCTAGGACAGCCTCATAAAAAACTCCCAAAGCGACAATTAAACTGAGATATAAGACAATTAAGTTTGTACAGGTAATTGGATGTATCTTCATTGTTAAAACAAAATTAAGATCTCTTTGCCGAATGTGCGATGATTGTAACATTTAGCATACCGTAAATAGGTGCATTTATATTGCGGGTGTATATGCATATGTACACCTGTTTCTACATCACATATTTTTTTTAATAACCGCTGATGACTTTTATGGTTGCATGCATCCTGGTAGGTAGGTAGATACACATGAAAGGTAATTGCAAATTTTGTATTTGTTTGGATACGAAGGTAAATCAATTTTAATTCCGATTTGAAAGTTCAATACAAAAGGAACCTCTTTAGAAAAGCTTCATATAAAAGTGAGTCCCATCTATATTGAGGATTGTGTAGCATAGGAAAGATACATTAATTCAACAGATGAAGGTCGAGAAAATAATATTGTTAAAAAAGAACTCTGCTAATTGATATAATCGAAACAGAATTTTACAAATTTACATCGCACACACTTCGTTTGCAGCCAGAACAGATTGTTGATTTAAATGTATATTTAGATTTTTAATGGTTTTTGAAATATGTTTACTTTTATGTTGATAAAGTAAACTAGACTTATAAATATTTTGATGGGATGCTGCATTGTGTGTCTCTGTGCTTGTGTGTGTGGGTGTGGTTTGGAATTTTAATGTTGCCTAACAATTTGAGTCAAATCGCTACAATATCTTTAGTGTGGTAGTTTATATAGATGTCTAGCACGGGGGCATCATGTCAAGTCTTTAGTGTGATTCGGCAGGGGTTCGTTCCCACGACCTCACGCATCCGAGGAGTACGATCTAACCACTTGGGCCACTGATATAGTCAACCCCATAAAATGAATTAAATGATATAGTCAAACCAAAAAAATGATTTAAATGATTTAGTCAACCCCATAAAATGAATTCAATGATATAGCCAAACCCATAAACTGAATTCAAAGATATAGTAAAATCGCTAAATTTAATTCAATGATAAAGGGAAACCCATACAATAAATTCAATGATATAATCAAACCCACAAAATGAATTCAATGATATAGTCAAACCCATGAAAATTGGATCTAGGATATGGAGACTATATGGAAGAAATGATATACATTTAAAAAAAGAAACTGAATTCTGGTGAAAGTTTTATTTCAATTAATAATTTTAAAAATTTAGAACTATTAGTGTTCACTAAATGTGATTTAAATCAAACCTACGCTGTCCTACATAAGTCAACGTAGGACAGTAGAGAGCCAGTAGTTTTTTTTATCAGATTGGGTGTTCACCAACAGTATTTGAAAGGTCAAACTATTTACCGCAACAACCAGGAACATATAAATAATTACTGGACAAAGCAAAGGTACCGGAACAAACCAAAAAATTCCGAGACAGGTACAAGTGAAAAGTAATAATTTGTTGTTTGTGTTAAATGCAACTGATTTAGCAGAATATTTTTGCAGTGTAACAATCGTTTCCTGGTGGTTCAGAAATAAAGAAAAAAAGATGAAACAATAACAAACCAAATATACTATCCATGTGTGCACAGATGCGAGAGTACCGGGCATCTTCTTTTACGCTTTTTTGTTCTTCATATTTTTCGTTATGAAGAAATAGATGGCTGTTTTGGATATGTTACGTCTTTAAAGATATTACAACCAACGGAAAGTGCCATTTTTTTCAAATTATTTATATGTTTATGTTTGTCTAGAATCTGCACCAGACAAAATATATAAAATTTTATTTGCAGGAATCAAACCGCACTTTAATACAATAATAGAAAATGTGCCTGTCTTTTATTTTCCATTATATCTCATCGCTTTTTGTGTTGTATGTGTTATTCCTAAATATTTATTTGTGATGTTTTGCAGTCTTAAAGTTTGATGTGCTAAGCAATACAATACGGATCGGATTATTTTAATTGAAGGTGTTTGAATTCATACACAAGAAAATGAGCGGTGTGGTTAAACAGTAAAAACAGCTTACCGGCAAACGTCATAATATTTATAGGGTAATGCATTTGTATGGGAAAATATGAACGCGATTTTAGGAGGGAAATACTGCATATCCATATGACAAAACTAGTTCAAGTTTTCCCATACAAATGCATTACCCTGTTCGTTATATGCTCATTTTATTAATTATATAAACAAAATACACTACAAGAAGCAAAGTAACTAAATGTATTCCGTATTCCTAACTAAAATTTTGTTTGTTTGTTTGTTTGATTAGGATTTTTAACGTAGCTTTTAACAATTTTTCAGTCATATCGCTACGATGTCTGCTGTGAGGCAGTTTATAGTGATGTCTAGCACTGAGGCATCATGCCGCAGACATGTAGCATGATGTCCCACCCAGTCACATTATCCTGACACCAGGCTGACCAGTCCTAACACTAACCTCTTAATGCTGAGCGTCAAGCGAGGCAGCTGTTAGTACCATTTTTGTAAGTCTTTGGTATGACTCGGCCGGGGATCGAACCCACGATCTCCTGTTTCCGCGGCGAACGCTCTAACCACTAGGCCACCGGAGCGGTTCCTAACTAAAATACGCAAGCGCAGATTCATCATTACACAACAACAACATTAACATTAGTAATGCGTACTTAACTCCGCACAGATAAATTTGAACTTAGTCGCGCGCTAGACATTTTTCGAAAGAAAATGGCATTTTGGTCTACTTAAACTTGAAATTTGGAGTCATATTGTAAATGAACGCGCATTGCAACAGCTTTTCTATTTGATCTGTAATGAATAGATTTTGGTATGTTTGTCGATTCTACGAAATTTCGTGATTATAGCCCGGATTGATCTGTGCCAATTGTACATGAAATACATCAGATTGAAGCGTCGAGGGAAAAGCGTGTTGACATCTGCAAGCGTATTTCTGTTCTGTCATTGAATGTTTGAAATCATAATGTGGGGCAAATATGAAGTCTTTCAATAGCAATTATCAAAAAGACGCCACGGAATTCAATGTTCATTTCGTTTTGAGTGCAGTAAGGAGGCTGTATTTGCAATTTGAATATAGTCGAAATTACAGTACCATTTCGAAATGTGTAATCAAGCTTGAGAGCACATGACATGGTTCATGTAATTGAGGTTTGCAGAACGAAGATTGTACATTCTGAGGAAATTCAGGATGTAAAACTGTAATGTATATTTGTTGCCATTCTTATTACCAGCTAAAGAAGACAGTTTATGCCTTGTCTCTTGCATGTTATTTGTAGGTACCCATCACTTTTATGAAATCTGGCGTCTATCGCTCGCCTAAATCCGAAACGTATCAAATGAGTTAACGCGGAATATAAGAAAGCAGCTGGTATGTGACAGTCCACGAAATATATACTTTAGTTCATTAAGGAACAAAATCAACTAACCAAATGTAAATCGCCTATTATATGTGTACGTGATTTATTTACAAATTAAAAGGGCTGGCGTCTGCGTCCATTATTTGTATAAAACGGAAAGTAGTTCCTTTATGAGTGTAATATGAAATGATGGCGAGTTCAATATCGTAAAATACTGAACCATTCTGACAATGTATATTTAACGGAGAAAAAAAAAGATTATAATAAAGTTTACAAAGTTTAATGTTTATAATAGACAGATCTTAATATATACAGTGCAATATAATTTTGGTACCAATACATTTCATGTACATACGATATATTACTCTTTAAATAATCGTCCCCTATTTACATCAGATTTAATACAAAAATATACAAACAAAAATATACAACAAAAAAATAGTCAAATAATTAACGTCAGTATGAAAATATCTGAAAATACTACTTAGAAATAAAAGTATAACATTTGTGGTGTAACCTTTTATCCGGTATTTTTGTTCCGGTATTCTGTTTGTTCCGGCTTGTTTCAATTTACTCCGGTAAGTTGTTGACCTGTTTTTGTGTTTCCTCCTTTAAAGTTCTTCGCAAAAGAGTTTGCCGATAATAGATAGAGTAGGGTTAGGTCTCACTGGACAGTGTTTTTGGCAAATTTTTGTCTGACAATGACGTATAGCAGAAAAGTGATAATAATATTACATTAAAGACACCAATACAAATCAACTAATGATGTGTATTGAAATGATGGTTGTGAGATTCTGACTGAGGAATTAAAGTTAATTTCTTATGCAACTATTGGTTATTATTATGAATCAACACTGCATCCAACCCCTCTTTTTACAATCATTTTTTACAGAATGGGGATATTTTGAATATTTTCCTGTGAAAAGATAGCTAAAAGAATCAGTATATGCCTTATATATGAATACAGTTCACTAGTACTGTAACAAATTAGCATACTTTTCATTACCCCTCGACCATCTAGATTTTTAGATATTTACTTCTGTAGCAGACACATGTAAATACGCAAGCCAAGTACGCGGCTCATTTGAAGCCCAAGATACGCATTTGATCTCCTGTGTTTGTCTAACTGTGACAGGCAGTCACCATTAAGTCCACCAGTTTCCAAACCTAACTCAAAGTAAATCTAAACCACTCACAGATTTAGCTTATGTGTGAACAGAAAAATGCTAGGATGGTGATAATTAGGCTCATGCCTTCTACCTTAAATATTAGCCAGGTGTCCAAATGCGAAACTATCCAGTGAGACCTTATGTAGGTCACATCCTTGATAGGAACCAAAGTATTTCTGCTCAGAACCACTTAACATCTGCGTTGGGTACCAATAGACATACATACAACGCGCATCGAAGCAATATTGAGTCCGGTACTTATGGCATTTTTCCTGATTATTATTTATTTATTTATTTATTATTATTATTATTATTATTATTATTATTATTATTATTATTATTATTGCTGTTGTTGTTGTTCATTACCTCATCAAAGATATCATCATTGCCCAACAATTGATATAGCATAACTATAGGCAGCTTGTTATTGATGTAGGCCCCTTAATCATTTTTAAAGATATCATATGTAACATTTAAGAAAATACCCGTTACTTCTTTACTGATTTTCCTTAATGAAATTGAACATTTTCTGATAAACTTACATCGACTCAACTGCAATTAGTTCCTAATCTTTGAAACACAGGCGGAAAATCTCCAAAATTACCTGAATGAGAGGTGAATATATAATTTAATTCATACTGATGAAAACTTTGTAGATTTATGTTTTCATTTCGCATTATTTTTAAATTTATAATGTCTTTCATCTTCTCGCTTTTTACAATACACAGCAGAATTTCATCACCATCATCATCATCAGCAACAACAACACTATGGCAGTAATATATTACTTCATGTTGTGTCTTAATCTTTTGTTTATTTTCTTGGTTATTGTCCATATAAATCCTTCATAAGACAGGTGGCTAGGTTAGCATTTATATGAGATAATTTATGTCTCTTTTGTTCCAATAGTTTAACGCTTTCGTTTCCTAATTTTGATCTCTATATGCGTTCTGTGGTTTTATTCTACTACACAGTGACAATTATTGCAGCTACGTCTATTGCCAGGTATATAGGCTACACGAACATGTCTGCTTTGTAGTATCATTTGATATTTTTCCACGAAAACGTTTGGAATAGCTAAGTGCACTTCAAGCACTAAATAAAAATTTTGTTGGCCGTTGCAAATTTTCTACAAAGTCTATTAAATATAAGTTGTTCGGAAATAAAACTTCTGCTAAAATTTTAATCCTCAAATTGTGGTTATTGAATATCTGATTACTTGCGTTATTGAATATCTAAATACTTGCTTGGTAACAATCATTGTTCCATGGAGCATTCAGAAGGCATCATAGATTAAAATAGTCATAAAATATAGTTGTTGGTGTTGTTGTTGTTGTTGTTGTAGGGTTTAACACTATTTTTCAGCACATGATAGGCCATACATGGCGGCTAGTATTACTGGTGGAGTAAGAACCCGGGAAAACCCCCGGAAAGAACCACCGACCCACGAGAAGCTACTGGCAATCTTTCTCACATAACTACATTAGCCGAATTTTAGACTCAAACCCACACAGATAGAGGTGAGATGGCAGTGATCCTTAACGTACAGCGCTTTAGACCACTCGGCCACTCGGGGCCCCTGTCATAAAATATAGTATTGTCCTTAAAAAAGGCTTTTGTTTTATAAATAAGCACGTCTTGGGGATTTTCTCGTATTTGAGGACTTCATTATCTCTTTTATCAAGCGTAACAAGGTTTATGCAGAAACTATTTCTTGTCTTTCAGACAGATTGTCATTGATAATTATCCATTTTACCCCGAAATCGCTTGGTTTCTTCCTTAACCGAAGTACAAGTAATACTCAAAGTTTGCACCATGTTTGCTCTATAAAGCCATTGTTATTGTACGGAAACCAATTTTCTTATATTAGCAAGTGATCTCAACCTTTGACCTAAAATTCGACAACATTCGTCCTCACCTCTTGTGCAAGTAATCGCAGAGTTTGGATGAGATATGTCGTTTTCAACCAATGCTATAACCACTATAAACCATGTTTTTAAATCTTTCAGTCACCGTGCATGTGTGTGTGTGGATTATGCCGCAAACATGACATGTAGCATCATGTCCCTACCCCGGTATCATTATCCTGAAACCAGGCCCTACCAGTTCTAACCCTAACCTCTAAATGCTGAGCGCCAAGTGAGGCAGTCTTTGTACCATCTTTATGTCTTTGGTACAATATGGCCAGGTTCGAACCCGCGACATCCTTCATCCGAGTGGGACGTTCAAACCTCTTAGGCCACCGGAGTGGTTTCTTTCAGACAGCGATCTTGACATTTTTGTTTTTGACCCTGAAATCAATAGGCTTCTTTCTCAACATGTGCAACGTATCCATGTAGTCTGGAAGTTAAGAGCCCTAAAATGGAATGCTACTCTAGTGCAAACTAGGTGTCAAAGGAATTCAAGACAGTTTATTCACTTTGAAATACTGAGTGTTTCAACTGTTTGATATTCTTCAGTGATAACACAATTACATCATGTGGTGGACATAATGTATGTCAGCTTGGCACAATTTTCAGTTAGGACCAAGAAGGCAACATAAAGAGTGGTCATGTCTAAATCCCGTGTTGATATTGGCTATTTGGCACAGCACTGATAAGATTTGAAGATGGATGCCATAATGGTCACATCCAATATAACATTGGCAATATTTCTACCTATTACCACCTAGACAAAATAAGAAGTCTTTTGGTGAAAACACAATGTCAATATGACCAGCTGTCTAAAGTACTGACCAAAATGGCACCACAAACTAGTCTTCGTGCTAAAACCACATGACAATATTTCCCTTCATTGTAAAATTTTCAAGATGGCCAGATACACCTTATTCACTAAGAAATATCTAAAAGGTTTTAGTGATGGATTGGTTATAAACTAAAAATGCTGCAAAACCACATCACTAGCTTGACCATACAATTGTTATTATTGGACCAAGCAAACATCATAAGAAGTCTTTTTGTGAAAAACGCATGTTTATCTTATCATTCATTGAAAAGGAGTAGCAATAACAATATTTTTCAAAATGCTGGCTTCTGTATTGGATGTTTGAGTGGCACCATTTTCATTTAGGACCGATTAGACCCTATAATGAATGTGTATGTGTGTAAAGTTTCATGGCAATACTTGAGGTAGTTTAGGGCTAGCAGTAGTAATAACAATCTTTGCTCAAATGACAGACAACAGATCATCCCATAAGCTTTTCTGTGATGTGACCAGTATAGCTAAATAAACTCTTTAGTAGGTCACAGGAACATGATCTCATTGTACAACAGACCACCATCTCAAGATATACTAAAATGCAAGTTTTCATCGCAGTCTTGAAATCTGTGTTAAACATAGACACGGAAGATGGCCAGATAGACTTAAGGTGTATGGCTACACTAACATAACAGGATAACCATGCATGGTACATTATAGTGGTTATAAATAACTTTGATCATTGGTCAAGGTATCCTGCCCTGTACAATACATAATGTACAGAAGACACTATTTTCACATCTTGAAACACAAATTCAATAAGGCTTATTGTTACCCAAAGTGTAAGATTCTGCGTAGTTTTGTAACTTAAGATGAAGGAAAATTAGAGCCACTTTTCACAAAATGAATACAGTAAAAAAAGATCAACTGACATCATAATGTCAACCTTATGACCAGAACACAAATCATATATGTAAATACAAATTTACTCCATTGAATGAGAAGTGCAGTCAAATTTTGATTTGATTTTTAAGTTCAATTTATTTATATTTTGCATATCAACACTTTCACAACAAGTAAATAATTTACATTACAATTATTAAATACAAACAATAACTGTTTACTGAACGAAATAATACAGATCTCAATTGTAAATGCATGTCAAAATCCTAAACAATGCATGGATTCAAGTACTGTTATGGCAAACATATAAATGCTTTGCTTTCCAGAGATGACCAGCATTGTAAATGCAACAAAATGATATAAGCACAGTTCACTAAAATAAATAGACAATATTTACTTGAAACGAGTGAATAATGGATGTATTTCATCGAGTGGATGAAAAACTCAAGTATTGTCACAAGTGGCAAAGCCACGAGTGAAAATACTAGAGTTTATCAACCACGATAATATTCTTTTTATTTTATGATTACATACGTTGGCTACCTAGAGTTTTGTGACATACTAGAGTTTTCACCCAAGAGACAAAAAGTAGTTCCTGTAGTGAAAAAGTATTGATATTTTTTTCACTACAGTGAAATATCAATATTATTTTAATTAGAAAATCAAGTAATTCACAGATTAGCATAAAATATAAATGTATATTTACATATTTACAAGTTATCAGTATAACATGCTATCAAGTATATTATATTCATTTTTACCGTATAATGGCTATGAACCTTTCTTACCCAGAATTGTAACTGGGGTACATCAATCTGTATGACACACGCTGGAAATACCACACATTAGGCGATGTACTATAAGACATAATTTCCAATCATTTAAGGTCTAAAATTGCCTTAAGCAGAACATTCTCATAAAATTCCATTTTTCTCACAACAACTGAGACATATACAGGAAATATTTTTCTACGAAAAGCGTATGCTTATTACTTCCTGTTTAAAAATCTCTAAATTTGGCATTCATATTTTAGAAAAAAAAATGTAAAAATTAGTCCACTTTAAATCTATGACAGAATATACCTTGGTACCTGATATGTGACATAATCAGCATTGTATTGGGTATTACTTGGGTACTTTCACGAAGTAAATAAGTCTACAAAATCCATAAGTATCAAATCGTCTTAGAAAATGACCACAATAAAACAATTGGGAATGAAAATGATACAAAGAGGTTTCATATGAATTATAGTCTTTTAAATTTAAGAGAAGATAATGTATACGAATTTATACTTTTCCACATAACTGTAAAAATAAGCTGTATGAAAATCTGTCACATGATAAGCGAGGACAGACTTTTACATGTAACAAATATGTGGAGATAATGTGTCACATTATAATTACTTTCCGACTTGTACAGGTTACAAATACATGGGGAAAACATCTTCACTGTATACTCAATTTAAGAGTCTTGTAAAACAAAACAAAAAGATGAAATACTTATCACTGCAGTTTTAAAAGGATGATTTTAACGAAAAGGATTTAAAACTAACGTGAATAACGTCGGACTACCCTATCAATAAAATACAAGTATACGTAAGAATTTACGAATATAAAGCGCGTAAAACGAGACAGACATGTAAATGCCTGTAATTTTTGTTTATATCGTTCATATAACGATTTAACAAGGTACAGGCAAGTAAGTTGTGATTCTATCGTTCATGTAACGATTTAGCAATGTAAATGTGAATTTATGAATTTATCGTTCAAATAACGATTTAGCAATGTAAAGGTGAAATTATGAGTTTATTAATTTATCGTTCAAATAACGATGTTAATACGTAGATGTGAAATTTTGCTCAGATGGCAATAGCAATAATATGGAACACGTATGTTACAACTATCGTGGCGCCCATTCGACGTCCAATATGTTTCTCCAGTTCCACCCGCTCTAGTCAATGATCAAGGATTCGCCACGCATGGTACGCTCCTCCCTGTCTGTTTGAATGATCCCTCGAGAGCCCTCACATTCAATACAGACCCGATGGTCGCGAAGCCTTGGTTCCTCGCATCGAGAACACCAGTACACTCTTCCGAACCAATGGCACAAGACACAGCGTATACGTCACAAGAAACCACACAGAGTTCTGCGACTTCACATCACCCAATTATATATAATACATATATATAACGCAGCATACACAAAGGCAGCATACACAAGGTACCATACACACGGGCACTATACACACGGGCGCCATACACAAAGCACCACACACGGGCAGCTAAAATTAAAACAACTAAACCGTGTAATACATATGACACGGTTAAGTACTTTTACATTCATATATGTTGCGCATGCTCGCACATGAATTAGTTACCCATTTACATTAGACGTTCAATGCATGCAGCGTATGATTAAAATCAATTTGTTCTGTTCAGTTTCAACAAATTTCTATCTCGAAGCAGAGTATAGTATTACTAATATCATGGCGCTGTATAACCTAAGTATTTACTCAATAGAATTTAGAATAAATACTAAAACATCTGATATATGAAACAATTCTGTCATATAAAACGAATAGCCATAAGAATACAATCTTAAATCTATTTTACCTCTTTAGCTGAAGGTTTTACTTCCGTAAAGTGGAGAGCTTTCTGTCAAGACTAACTGTAATGTGATATTTACAGAGAATTCGCTCTATAAAATACAATAGCTTTGACCGATATGCGCAGCTGGGTACTTAGACTTTTAAACTGCAGGCAACTTGCACATGCAGCGTGTAATGAGTTGCACTCAGTATTTCGAAATAATTAGAGTAGATAATCAATAAACCACCCTCGGTGACGCTGTTCGCGGCAGCGATACCCGAGTACATTTTTGACCACATATGCATATTAATACCAGTCAAACACGATTCCGTGACACTGTCTATCCAATCCCTTGATAGAAAACAAATCATTCATAAAGTACCGGAAGTAATAACCAATACCGTATGTGAATGTGGCTTGAATACGTTTAAAGGAACCGTATCTTTGTCTAAGATACCGAATAAAAGCTTCTAAATGTTCTTCACCAAATGGTGAAATTTTGATTCATGTTTAAAGAACAAAACATGCTGGTTTAACGTAGAGGATTGTTAGCCATACATCTACGACCCTTGTATGAAGTAGCTGATCCTTGGTTAGGATCGACTGCTGGACCTCTTTCAGGTAGCTTCATTTAATAAGGAAGAAATAAAATATAAAATGAATCCTCCGGTTACTAGAGAGGCATCACATTTGAACCTTTGAATGTTATGGAAGGACATAAACTAATTTTAGTTCCATACAAACTATGAATAGAACTGCATCGTTGGTTTGAACAACGGATACCTCATTTACTCCCGAATTCGATTCTGACCGAGATGATAAAATTAGAACAGGAATTAATAAATTGTTGATGTATCGAACTGTTTTGTCACAAACAAGAAAAATCGCAAAGGCAAAGCCAAGTAGTGCAACATTTTCTACTCTTTCACCAGCAAACTTTAGACGAGACATCTAAACCAAGTTTAAGAGATTTCTAGACCCTATTCACGAAGACAGACGCGACTGAAGGATGCATGAAGAAGACGAATACACAGAAGTGTTTCAAACTCCATATGTACCAATAAAGAGGGTATCTTAAATGTGAGCACGTTTCCTACTCCAAAACAAGAAGAAAAGAAAAGCATTTGGGTCAAATGACACATCTTTTAGCAGAAGAAAAATACAAAGAATGAAAAAAGGGAAGACAGTAGTGAAAAAAGGACATGAATAAAAAAGGGAACACTTCACAACAAATGGCTCTTACTGCTGTGGCTCGTCAGACACGTCTAATCTCGTCCAAACTACATGAAATAATAGCATCGGTGGACAGTGGGTGATTTCTTATGATACTAAAATGGAGACCATTTATCTAGCGTTTACTAAATCCGACTCGTGTTATTGGTAAAGGAGGAGTTCAACACATGTATCGTGCTGCAAAAACCAAAAGTAAAACTGTACGCTTACCAGATTTTCGATTATGGTTGGAATAACAAGATGTTTTTGTTGCAGAGACCAATTCGACGAAAGGATTTTATACGTGATACCAAGTTGGATAGCATATCATAAATGGTTTAGCTGTTCTTCCTAATCCTTTGACAGCGTACAATCGCGGTTATATTTGTCTTGTGTCATCGACGTGTATTCTAAATCAGCATAGGTTATTCCTGTGAAAACAAGTTCTGAGTTAGTATGAGCTTTAAAACTAGTTTTGAAACAAAGTGGTCTTTAACCTCTACGATAGTAAACAAAGAAACCGAATTCTTCAACGAAGTTTTAAGAATGAATTCAAAAAGAGACACTTCTAAGTTTTTACCACTGATAATCCAAACAACGAAAGTTAGTGTAGTGGAGCGCTTTACAAAATCTTGAATATAACATAAGTGGAAATATTGTAAACATCACGATACCCCCAAGTACATCGACACATTATCACGTTTGTGCAAAGGTTGCAATCAATCGTACCATCGTAACATTGAATACGCACCCGAAGTGGCCCCCGAGAATGAAATAATGGTGATTGATCGATTGCTTGTAGATCACCTACCGCCTCCAAAACACGTGGAATGTTAAAGACTCACATTTAAAAAACCAAACGCACTTTTAACAAAGGCTATTTACCTATTTCGGCCACGGAAGTGTTTCCTATCTCTGGATGAGTACGTGACCTTGCTCCTCATGTCTATAAATTGAACGACACGAGCGGTCAAGTGTTATTATAAACGAGTGCCCAAACAAGAAAACGTCTAAAATATCGAAATCATTCTTAATCGAAGAACATGTAAAATAGCAAACGATGAAATGAACGTGCGTTGGAAAGAATATTCACAATAAAAATACTAACTACTATGCGATTAAACGCATCAATCATCTCTACTTCTCCGAGTTCCTCTCTTCACTTTCTCGTCTATTGGCCAAAAATTATACACTCGTTCGTTTAATGCTCAACATCTGGTTGGAACGATTGCCGCATTTTTAACGACCAGTTGAACAAATCCTTGGACGCAAAAACTCTCACTATGGAGACCTCCTTTTCGTGCTTTGGATAAAAGATAATAACTAATGATACAAAGGTTTAATTACCAAAAAAATCTAAACTTCGTAATAATTATATGTTGTGATAGTATTTATCAACAAATTGGCACACACAATGTGTGTGTGTGTGTAAAGGTAAAAAAATTTCGTGTGTGTGTGTGTGTGTGTGTGTGTGTGTGATTAGGATTTTTAAAGTAGCTTTAACAATGTTTCAGTCATGCCGTTACGATGTCTGCAGTGTGGCAGCTTATAGTGATGTCTAGCACTGGGGCATTATGCTGCAGACATGTAGCATGATATCCCACGCAGTTACATTATCCTGACACCAGGCTGACTACACCATACCTCAATAGCTTCTAATGTTGAATATTAATGACGATAGCATTTGGAAGGCATAAACAATCAAAACAGTGAATATCAGAACATAACCAGTGTCCAACTGTTTATATCCCGTGTCAGTTGAGGACGACTTAACACAAGGTACAACGGTAGTGGCGTCACAAACCGGTATAATGGCCCATCCAGCTTTGGAAAAGAGGGGGGGGGGGTCAGTGCTCTGCAAACTCTGGTTTCAAAAAGCACGGATATAAGTTCACAGACTGTTGATGGAAGACATATCGAACACTTCGATGGAAATATCCCACAGATTTCTAAAATCAATGTTCATCTTGATGTGACAAATGTCGTGCGCACACCCATTCGGAATCAAAATAAACTGTTAGCCCACACCGAACGGCTTTCTGAACAGAGGACTTCAACTTCGACCAGGATACAGCACGTTCGCTATTTGATGGCTAGCAACGGTAATGTGAAAGGTATTGACTTAAAAATCCCTCCTAGCAAAATACCTACCGTTATTTGGGGTCAGGTACAAAGACCTAGATCATATGATAAATCGGTTTTAGATATCGGCTCAGAGAGTATTGTTGGACATGAGGATGTTAATGACAATGATGATAATGTTGTATTTGAAGGTGTGGTTAGACGTAGAACAAGGCACTTTTATGTGGGTGGCATTGGCGTCAAATCTACTGCTGAAGGCCTCAGTAGATTCTTGAAAGAATATGATATAGCTCCGTTATACATAAAATTTATCCACAGTAGACGTAATTGTCTATCGGCCAAGCTGACTGTATATAATTCAGACTGCAACACTGTTGAAAAGGATGTACCGTAACATGGCCAAAAGGTGTTAATGTAAAAAGGTGATATGGGAATCAATCCTGGCGAGGAGGCAAGTGAAGGTGCAGGATGAGATATTCCATTACTGGGTTTACATAGTCAATTGTTCATAAATTTACCATTATGTACTATCGTAAGTTAATGTGTTTTGTCATCTTTGTCATTTTAGTCCTGCTTTCACAATGCATAGTATTAATATGCCTATATTGCAAGTTATTATGAATCTTAATATACTCAGCTGGAATGTAAGAGGAATTATGTCCCTGCTCTTAGCTTTAGTGCAATGCTGGATAAATATGATGTTGACGTAGCTTGGATAACTGAACAACTATTACATCACATACTTCCAGTTTGCGATTCTATTTGTTCTGATTATAAATTCACTGCTAAAGCCGAGAATATTTCCTCTAATAGCACGTTAATTAAATGTGGTTCAGGAGGAGTTGCGATCTTCTGCAAATCATCTCTCATGAGATATGCTAACTTTATAGATGAAGTTGATAGTGACAGAGTTGTTGGCATAGAATTCAAATTTCCCGATATGCAAAATGTATATATTTTTTGTGTATATATGCCGAACCTATTGTATGGCATAGATTGTTACAAAGCGCAAATTGAGTTGATTCAAAATCTTTATGATCAGTACTCAAAGCTAGGGGATGTGTATTTTACTGGTGATTTCAATGCAGTAGCTGAACCAGACACTTTCAAATATTACAAAGATAGGGTATTTCAGGAGTTCTTGCGATATAATAAATTAGTGAGAACTGGACATTTAAAAATATGCACTGGTTCCCGTTATATATTCACCCCAGCAAGAACGATGATTGATCATTTTGTACTGTCGGATCAATGCATATATATAGATTACGGAGTGTGCACATTGTTTCAGATCACGAAAAGCACGTGATATCCGACCACCTCCCTATCCTTACTTCCTTCGTACGGTGACATGTGGGAGAGACTTCAGACAGTCTATGAAGAGAAATAACATAGCTTGGAATAAATTAGACGCTGATATCTTGAATAACTATTAATATGAGCTGGACCTTTGCCTGAAAACTTTAGATATAAATACTATTTCGGACAATGTTGATAGATTTTACGGGCACATTGTTAATGTAATACAGCAGTCAAGCGATATCGCGCTTCCAAAGTCTAAATTCAATTATCATGCCAAACCATACTGGTCAAATGAGCTCAAACAAGCACATACACTTCAAAGACAAGCTAGGTATACTTGGATAAAAGAAGGAAGACCGAGGGATAATCAATATAATTCTTACAGAGAATATAAAGATAAGAAGAGAGACTTTAGAAACTTTCAAAAACTAGCTGTGGAAAAATATATAGGGGATGTGTATGAAGAAATTGAAAAAGCACATGAATGCGATGTAAGACACTTTTGGAAAATGATCAACGTTAAGAGAGGAAACAATATAAATTATTGTCAGGAACTATCAACTGATGGAGTTTGTGTCCGTGATGATGCTTCCATCGCAAATGGCTTTGCCAGATACTATGAGGACATTCACACGCCGAATCCTAGCCATAGTTTTGATGGAAACTTTTATGAACTTATCGAGAGAGAATTAAATCGTGGTCTACAGGACGGAGTAAGCCATATTGAGGTTTTATAGACCAGTATCAGTGTAAGCGAAATAAGAGAAATCATTACAAGTCTACAGAAATACCTCATCGAATGTATGGCAATTTTAATTACTCGGATGATTGATCAGTGTTACATACCTGTAGATTGCAAAAATGTATAGTAATACCACTGTACAAAGGTAACAAGAAATCAAAGAACTCCCTCGACTGCCTGTTATTTACAAAACCTTTGAGAAAATTATTCATGAACGTTTGGTAACTTGGCTCAAAGATACAAATTCTAGTATACCGGTACTCAGTTCACAACAACATGGTTACAAAAAAGGTTTAGGTTGCACAACAGCGAGTTTTGTGCTGTTGCAATCTGTAAAGTATAATATAAACATGGGATCACGGGGTTTTGCTGCGTTTCTTGATACAAAAAAGCATTTGATACCGTGTGGCACAAAGAACTGCTTTTTAAATTATTCATGTTGGGAATTACGGGTAAATCCCTTTTGATATTTTTTAACATGTTCACAAATACAGAGTAAAGTTCTTGTCAATGGGCAATTTTCAGACTGGTTCTCAATTGGCCAAGGAGTGAGACAAGGTGGTGTTTTGTCAACCCTGATGTACACAATATTTATAAATGATTTGCTGCTACAGTTAGAAAATAGTGGATTTGGAGCAATGATTGGATCCTTAGCTGTGGGAAATCCAACTTTAGCTGATGATAATTCACTTTTGGCTATATATCCGAGCAATCTACAAAAGCTTTTAGTTATTGCATATGACTACAGTAATAAGTGGCGATTCGAGCTTAGTGTCACAAAGTCATACATTATCATTTTTGTCCGCAATACAAGAATTATTTCAATATAAAATGGTATCTCGGTCCGTCATGTTTGCCGGTTACTGATTCGGCAACACACCTGGGTCACCGGATTAACTCAAAGCTGATGTCGCATGACTCAATACTCGTTGCATGCAATAAAGGAAAACAAATCTTTTCACGGTCTGTTTGGTATTGGCATTAGACCGAATGGTTTAAATCCTTTGGTTGCTGCAAATGTAATTAGAAAGATAATTTTTCCTTCAATGTTTTGTGGAAGTGAATTATGATGTAACAATTTAAAAAGTGACCTTGCTTTATTGGATAAAACTCTGAGGTATTTTGCCAAACATTTACAAGGTTTTCCAACACATACAAGATCAGACATCGGCCTTGGAATGTTAGGCTGGACATCAGCGCAGTCCGAAATTGATAGAAGAAAATTTGTTTTTACATTGATTGTGTTTGACGACTAACAATGTACATACTAAACGTGTGTTTAACGCTGTGTTATTTCACTTCATTCTGAGCGGATGCATGTCAAGCTACGGGTCAATTTCAAATTTATATTATACCTTAAAGAAGTTTGACTTGCTCGGGTATCTAACTGATCCTTTGCATCATTTTGAAATTCCAGATAAACAAAATTGGAAATAAATTGTAAGGTCAAAAATTGTTGGTCTTGAAAGTAGCCTCTGGAGAGTTCGTATGTCTAATCAAGCAGATTTTAATAGATTCTCTTCGATACATGAATACTTACAACCTGCCTCAGTGTGGCAGTCGGCTAAAAGCAGACAACACACTAAGGTATTTACATATGTAGCTAAACTATGGGCTGATGTTCCTCAAACACAGCTCGATATGTGTATTAGATGTGGGAGTGTTTATACAGACTTGATACTTCATTGTTGTGTTAGTTGTCCTTACATGTCGAATTTTAGAAACTCATTCTGGGATTTCCTTACGGATGAGTTTCCAGGAGCCTGCACATTACGTTATTTAATGCCGAATATGAGCTACAATTACAATATCTTCTAAGTAAGAGATTACCATCAGGTGTAATCGACAAAGAAAACTCCAAGCTATTCGTCTTGTATGCAGCATACTTTGTCGTGCAGTGTGCAGCTATCTTCTGCAAATAAGGTACATTAACTCGCAACTTATGCAGTTGAAGAACACTGTGACTGATAAAGTTTAAGAATTTGTAAATTATTATTATTATTATTATTATTATTATTATTATTATTATTATTATTATTTTAAATAATACTTCTTTATTGTTTAATAACTTTTTTAATGATTGTATTCAGATGATTTATTCTTATATCATGTAATCTTCCATGGAAGGAAATAATGATGATGATGATGATGATGATGATGATGATGATGATGACAACATACCTCAATAGCTTCTAATGTTGAATATTAATGATGATATCATCTGGACAGCATAAACAAACAAAACAGAATTGCTAAAACGAAAAAAGGAAAAAAAAACACAAACAGAATGTTCCCATCTATTACTTTTTGGTAGTATACTAATCTATGGATGACAGTAGTCCTCACAAAAGTCTGCACTTCTCAGATTTTATTAAATAACCAAACGCCTTTGGCTGACATAGTAAATAAAACTAGCTGTAGTTACAATATAAAAAAAAATGTTTCAACTTCTGTTTTCTCCATTCTTTTCCCCCCACAATAAGTGTTTATATGTATTTCCCCCCTCCCATGGTGAGTGTTAGTATTCTTTTATATGATTTTTTTTTAAAAATACTTGTTTATGCTTAATAAGAAACGGCATATTCTTTAATTTCCAATTTTGTATGCGTCTCTTATTTTGTGGCAATGCCTTGTTTACCGTTTATCTCAAACAGGTATTTTTATTCTGAAATGAATGTAATTATAGTTTTCTACTTAGTTAAGCTTAGAGTAGACACATTATCTTGTTACGGTAGATACATCTTATCACTCGTAGGTTTTTTCCTTAAACCGACAAAAGGTTTAAATGACCTATAATTGTCAGGTACTTATCACATTTTTCCTGATTATTATTATTATTATTATTATTATTATTATTATTATTATTATTATTAATTGTTAAAATCTTTTCGTTTTATCCTCACAGACTGACATATTCAAGAAAACAAAATTGTACAACTTACCATTTGGTGCAGCTACTCTTGTCTTCCAATGACCTTTAAGATCGCTTCTAACTTTAACTAATTTGGCCGGCTTGAACTTGTAGGCTGGGCACAGTAGACAATGGTAAGATTTGCAGTCACCTTTGCAACATTCGTTACACCTTCTCAGTAAATGTTCCAAATGATAAATTGACGAAAAGCAGTAAGTCTCATTTGATTCCATTTTGATTAGTTTCACAATGAACGTTTGAGAAGTAGAAACTTGGAATAATGAAAATTGGAAATAAAGTTTAAAAATTAAAGGAAGCAACATAGTAGAACTGAACTCAGATAATGAGATGATTGCTGTTAATTCATCAGACAAGGCCACGTGTGATTGGAGTTTGAGACACAGCTAAATTTCGATAGACTAAAAGTCAATGCAACCATGATGTTACGAAGTTACAAATATTAACATCCAACACAAATGTAGCCTTTTAACTCAATTTAATGTTGACCCAAAGCAATGGGTCACGACGACTGCAAATTAAACATAACATATTCATATTTTTGTTTTACTGCAGAGACGATAATTTTCTTATAAATACAGAAAAGGAGGAAAGTTAAGGATCATTAATAATATAAACTATATGCCCTTACAATGTTGACAGGTCACTGACCCAAATCCCATGGGTCAACAAGATTATAGGGATCAAATGTGTGAACATTGTAATTCAGGCTCTGTTAATCACACAGATTAACACTGCTGCTAATCTAAACAGTGATCTCAACCAATACTGTTACATGATGCCTTCACACTACATGATGATCAAACATTTATGTGAAATCATTCCAATGCGAGAGAGAGAGAGAGAGAGAGAGAGAGAGAGAGAGAGAGAGAGAGAGAGAGAGAGAGAGAGAGATGTTTTCATATGCCTTTGCTTTAGCCATGAGAAAAAAAAAATACTTTATATTACAGTACTCCGTACACAAAGACATATTGTTACTTTACTTGAAGAGGTAACATATTTATTATCTCTTTTTTTTGGTCTTGTATCATCTTCTTCGTACAATTGTTAATAAAGGGAAACTACTCTTGAATTGGTTCCCAGCGTGGATGTTTGACAGTGGTTCTAGCTGTGGACTTCCGGTTATTGTTACGTATGTGCTCTGCAAGATAATGTTGACGAAAGGTGGGAGCATTTGAATAATTTGTCAGCAACTACCAATAGTATACAAGATGTTATGAATTAGAACAGACTGTGGATATATTACACATGTAACCACTATTGATAATATAGGCACTCAGTGATATAAGAAACCTAACTTATCTGAATACGGGCCAGTGAACCAGCGCAAACCCGTTATAATTTTCCGTACATTAGTCCTGCAATGTAAGACGTCTATCCTGGTATTTATATTGTGTGGCTCGACGTCTTACTTCGAAATTAACAGCGATGGGTAGCGTACTTTTTGCTCGGTTGATAGAGGATTTAGTGTGCAAGGTTTTATGAATATCTTACACTCTTCGCAGCAGATACAGACACGACCAGAAAATAAAATCTAAGGTGCGTTGCTTTAGTAGGACTGTACTTGATAACTTTTTCGTGATTGAATCGATCTTTCTAACACATGCATGTGGGCGTATTTTCAAATTCTGTTGATATACTGAACGGTTTGTTGCAATGCGTATTTTTTTTGTGAATAGTATAAGTTTTCAATTCATTTTTAATGAAAAACATAACATACCGTTAATATCTTTAAATTCGTGGCTGGATTTATCAGCAATTTCCTTATAATGCTTACTAAAAATACTGAAGAACTCGTGCAGTACAGAAATACCATGGTTCAGAGGTAAAGGTGCGTGTGTATTAGGGCTGTCAATGGGTACTCAGGTACCCGACCGTAGTGAAATACCCGGGTATTGAAAATTAATCACAGGTACCCATTCACAAAAATAAGTTGTCGCCAGACTCACCAACAGTATCAAAATATCATATATCGTCAGCAGTACGCTTGTCTCAGTTACAGCTTGTCTATATTTAGGAGTAGGACCACCCGTTATCAGGTGTGACAGTTATGGCTTTAATTAGAAACCAGATCCCTGCTTAATATAAATAAACAATACATCAGGGAGTCTGTTTGGATTAGTAAAATTCATTGGCATTGTGCAACAGGACAAACCACTGATCCCTGAGGCATTATATGCAAAGGTTAAAACATAGTCATTGTTCTACAGGTAATAAACCTCTTTGTAGACAATAACTATTGATTGTGGGTGCTAAATGATCGGTACATTGTGCGCTCTTTTAATGAAATCCAGATGGCTACCTTTTTATTTCCGAACACACGTCAAAGAAATCCCACACATTATATTATTAACAATTGTCACCTAGACACCTTGAAATCTTCGCCATGCCTCAAAGCAATTTTTGAGCAGCTCATTGTTTCGAGTCGACTAGCTCTGCTAATATTGAAAATTACTACTGTTTTTGTCATAACTATCTTAAGAATTATAATTCCAAAATCATATCACTTCTGCGACTATGTGGTCTCTCTCTTTCTCTCTCTCTCTCACACACACACACACACAGACACAAGACGGTTTTAACGCGTTACTCTTACCATGTGGTAAAGCTGCTTTGCACGCTTGCTTGGGTAATTCAAATCTGAGATCAACAGCAGAGGAATACACATGTGTTCTGTTCTGACAGGAATTTATACTAAAAAAAGGTGATTGTTCTAAAGGATTTAACGCAGCTGATCATTAGAAGTTGGATTATACTTACCATCTGGGTACAAAGGTTATTCTAAATAAATTTATTGATTAATAGCATGCGGTCCGATCATTCGCAGCTACCACGGTGCAGACACTTCTGACCAAGTAGTGCATTACACGGTTAGTATCTATTGCCAGACAAAATATTAAAGAAAGGTGGATAACAATTAGTTGGTATAGGGTTGTACATGTCTTTCATGTTCTAACAGGTACCCGGGTAAGTTTTTCGTGAATTTTGACAGCCCTAGTGTGTGTATATATATATATATATATATATATATATATATATATATATATGTTCACAAGAAATTCTCAGGCGTATAGTCTGTCTCTAAATTCTTTGGGAAATTTTCCCCATAAACGAGATTTTTTAAATAGATTACATCCATTACATTGTTGTTTCTCTTCAACTTAATAGCTTTTTTAAAATAAAATATTGAACTTTAACTATAAAAAAATTTAAAAATTTTGTGTGCAGAATAAGCCAATATAATTATGCACATGGCTTTGAAGGATGTATTGTTTATACATTGGGCTATGGAAATTAAAAGCATTACTTTGTACTCTTTCGGTCATCATTCAGCCAATGAACTAGATCAGATTTATAGCTGATTTCTTTTACAAAGTTCAACATAGCAATGCCTCTAAATGGCAAGAGATGTTAAACAAACTAAAACTGATTTTGTAAAAAAGAATTAGTTAAATGTTCAATATTTTATTAAAAATAAGCCTTGGAATTTCTTGTGAATCTTTTCAAGAGGCAAGTTGACACATTGGATAGTAGAAGGTAAAGTAGGTGTGAGACAGCTTCTTGCAATATTAGCAGCTTGGATAAGATATAATATTATTCTAAGGTAAACATTTTTATCGTTCAAATCATGTATTTATTTTTATGATTCTAAAAGATATCAAATAGGTTTTTATGTTGAAAGTCATTGTGTGGGTCTTAATATTGACATTTAGAAATCACATTTTCATATGCATTTAGAATGTAAATGTGGAATATATTTGTAAACTTTATAAACATCACTTTTCTTAATTGAACGATAATTGCTCTTTTTTGATACAAATTGATTTTTTTTTACAAAAAATAACAAGTTATCCAATGTTTAAAAAAATGATGAATGATTTTTCAGTATTATATGATCTGCAGAATAGGCCAACAATGGTACCGTTATATAGTTCAATACAATGATCAAGGACAATATTTTTAATACTCAAAATGATCAAATAAAATATTTCAAAGAATGGGTTATCATTTTTTTCACTTCTTAATTCTAGAACAATCTTTTCTTTTATGGTTACCATTTCTCCTTTGAATACGTTCCCCAATCACATTACTTTAGAGATATTAGCCTGCTACCTCGCGAATCCAGCCCTACCAAAAGATGAAAATTCGTCTTTCCTGTCTATATCATATAGACAAAGGGCAATAACTCTTGCCCATTACCTCCCCTTGCCGCCCGTTAGGTGTCGCTTCTTTAGTTTTTTAGCTTCGCTTACGCGAAAACACGTACAATTAGACCTCCAATGAATCCAAGCCATCTTAGTGTAAATTCTGACCATCCGAAGTTAAATTTGGAATTACTGTGTTGGATAATCATTCCTCTACAGGTCGTATACATTATTTTACAATATTTTCCAAATTGAGTGACTTTGTCACCTTTTCTAGACTTCGGACCAGGTTGCAACGTGGTCAAAGCATGTAATACATGTAGCACTCAATAATTTCGCTTATTCCGTATGTAACGTTTACGATATTAGCGACTAATAACGTGCTGCATTGATAATGTGTGCTGTATTTATCTTCTTTGACGTTTCAGTAGACTTCAAAAAAGTCTTTGAACGACCAATTGCGACTATTTAATGGCGGACTTCGTGTTGTAGTCACGAATTCACGCGACACTTAATCATTTCGCTTCCTCCATTAGTTACGGTTATGGAATAGCGACTTAATAGCGTACTGAATTGTTAATTTGTGCTTTGTTTATCTTCTTTCCGTTTCAGTAGACTTCATCTCTGAACGACCAGTTGCGACTATTTAATGGTGGAATTTCGTGTTGTAGTCACGAATTCACACGACACTTAATCATTTCGCTTCCTCCGTTAGTTACGGTTATGGAATAGCGACTTAATAGCGTACTGATTGTTTATCTCATAATACTACACTACAGATTAACTGACCATTTGAAGCGAACCCACGATTGCTGACAATGGCCATTTCTGTCACTGTACCAGTTTCTATTACTTTTTTTGAGAAACTTTCAATGAATTCTCGACATTACCTCCTCCATCCGGAAACGACCGTTCAGCCCAAATGGCACCGGTCGTCCAGCCGACCTTCCAGCCGGCATCAACCTATGCAGGCCGTCCATCCGGCAACGACCGTTCAGCCCAAATGGCACCGGTCGTCCAGCCGACCTTCCAGCCGGCATCAACCTGCACCGGCCGTCCATCCGGCAACGACCGTTCAGCCCAAATGGTACCGGTCGTGCAACCGACCTTCCAGCTGGCATCAACCTGCACCGGCCGTCCATCCGGCAACGACCGTTCAGCCCAAATGGCACCGGTCTTCCAACCGACATCAACCTGCACCGGCTGTACATTTGATTTACGGAGATTATAGTGATGTACCCGTCAGTCAATCTGTACTACTGGTTACATAGCACTACCATGAGAGAGATGTTATAGATGTATCTCCGTCCAATCAGACCATTCGAGAGGCAGGTGCCGGTCATAGCCGGACCTTCGCCGACATTCCGGCCGACCATATACCAGACAAATCAGTCGGTATCGCCGGTGTACACCTCCCGTCACGTCAAATACGTGTCGGTGTGATTTTAAAACAAGGGAGAATTAGTGACATTATCAGAGATGATGGAATTGAGTTATCTATGCCACTTGGTATGCGCTACCCAGATATGGCAGCTTTACCAGAACAGGACTTTCAGGCCGACCATTCGTCAGTTCAATCAGCCGTTAGTGCCGGCCGTCCATATGTTCACGGCTTCTCCACAAGGGAGATTTAGTGAAAGTGTCAATTATGACAGAATTGCGTCATCTAGGTCACCTGGTATGCTGTACAGATATGCAAGCTATACCAGAACCAACATTCCCTCTGAGCGAATGGTAGATGGGTGCACAGTGCTGGCCGCACTACATAAGCATTATGTAATTATTATTATTACCTTCTAGCCGGCACCAACCGGCACCGGGCGTCCATCCGGCAATGACCGTTCAGCCATATGGCACCGGTCATCCATGCGGCACTAACCGGCACCGGGCGTCGATCCGGCAATGACCGTTCAACCCAAATGGCACCGGTTGTCCAGCCAAGCTTCCAGCCGACACTTGCCGGCACTGACAGTCCATCCGGCTCCGGCCGTCCAGCCCAACAGGCACCGGTCGTCCAACCGTATGGAGATTTTAGTCATATACCAGTCCGTCCGACTGTACCGCTGTACCAGCACGGGGACTTTTATCATACCGCAATCCGCACAAATCGGATTGACGAAGATTCTAGTGATGTTTCCGTCTGTCAATCCGTACTACCGGTTACATATCACTACCATGACTCTGATGTTGGCGAGGAATCTCTCGATCCAACCCGACCATTCGAGCGGTCGGTGCCGGTCATAGCCGGCCCGTCGCAGGCGTTCAGGCCAAACATATACCAATCAATTCATTCGGCATTGCCGGCCATCCATAGGCTATCAACTCATCCACAAGGGAGAGTGAATGCCTTTTTTTAGAGATGACGGAATCGAGTCATCTATGCCACCTGGTATGCATTACCCCGATATGGATGCTTTACCAGAGCAAGATTATGCACATAGTGAGTGCGATGAATCACAGTCAAATCAGCTGTATGCAGATCCAACTATGGAACGGACTGAGTTCAGCTTCAAAGCCGCAGTGGAGGAAATTTTTAGGGTGTTAAGGCCCCTTCAGAATGCCCTCCACCTCCTGCTGCAATTACCGACTATAGGGTTAGTGCGTCGGTCGATCTGGATGAAGGGGAAGAGATTCTATCCTTCCGCCTCCTTCCCCAGTCGACAAAATTAAGGAAATTAATGACCGTCTGTCGACACGTATAGGGGATCCAGGAAATGCTAAGGCGTTCTTTTCTGAAAGCCAAGTACCAGCGTCGTTTTCAGATCAATGGTACAAAACTCACTCCGATGCGTTCAATACTGAGGTCTTGGCTCGGGATAAAATAGGTCAGCAGTCCATATGTCTGCGGCATTGTCTTATAAAGTGGACAAAACTGTGTTCAATGCCACGTCCAAGCTGGTTCGAATGTAGTCGCTACGTCTTCACTGTTAGACCTAGCCTCCCTAGCCATTTTCAGGATCGCTGAAAAATCTGGCAATGAACATGCTTGGGATTCGACGGCCCGGTTAGCTAGGGTTCTTAACAGGGCAGCTCACCATTCCATGGCCAATGCGCTGACTGCTTCTGCCAACCTAGACCTGATACGTCGTGACACATGTCTGAAGGGCACGTCGCTTAAACCCCATCATAAGCTGGCTAGATATGACCGACGCACATTTCACGTCCCTATCCCACGAGTAGCGGACATTCTCCGTTGTGCTTGTCGGGACTATGCTTATCAGTTACATGTCATACCTTTTGGCCTAAATTTAAGCACTTGGGCTAGTACCAAGGTTATGGGTTACGTCGTCACCCTGTTCCGCTCGACTTCATCTATTGCGTCGGCAGTATATTTGGATGACATCCTCCAGAAACATCTGTCAAGTTCTATTCTGCTCAAAGGCAGAAACGATCTTATATCACTTTACGTCATATAGGCTTTCTCGTGAACTGGATAAAGTTTGATCTCTGTCCAATCCGGATTTTGGTCCATCTGGGTGTGGAGTTTCTCCCGATCTGAATCTGGTAAGGCTTCCTCGAGTTTGCGATTATCCAGATAATTGCTCTCGTAGAGTCCGTTTCCGACAGGATGCGCATTTTAGCGAGAGAGTTGCAGATCCTCGGATTATTCAATGCGGCAGCAGACTTGATCCCGATCAGCCGTCCTTTTATGCGCCCTTTACAAAGGACGTTGCTAGCGTAATTGCGCTCTTTTCAAGTCCCTTCGATCCCAGAAAACAGTCATGCTCACGCCAGAGATACAATCATTCTTGAGTCAATGGCACAACCCCTGTAGGCTGTCCACAGGGATTACTCTGGAGATACCCCAAGGGGATAACGGTATGTTCCGCCACTAATACCTACGTTTGGGGTGCCCACCTGTTGCCGAACTTCGATACTGTCAGTGGCACGTGGGTGCCAGGGGCGAGCCCTTTCCAAATCAACCTTTCATAAATAACGGCTGTCATCAATGCCTTTCATTTCGGGCAGGATCAACTCTTATTACAAACTGCCCTCATTATGTCAGACAACATTATGGTGGTGCCTTGCCTCAAAACAAGGGGACACCAATCACCAGACCTGTGCAATCTGAACTGGCAATTTCTACATTGGTTTGACAATCTCCACCTCAATGTACAATTCAGACACATTCTTAGCAGACTCAATGTCTTGGCTGACACTCTATCTAGTCATTCACACAGAATGGTCACTCCATCAATCGGACTTTCTTCCGATTGACACACTTTGGAGACGTCCGATGATTGATCTTTTGCAACAAGATGGAATCGCAAGTTCTCCACCTTTCATCTCACAGGTTCCAGACCCAGAAGCTTGGGTCGTGGATGCTCGATCAATCACCTGGGAAGGGTTGTGGGCATTCTCCTACCCTCCCACGGTCTTGGTACTGGAATTAATCCAGAAGTTAAGGGGTCAGAATTGTCAGATGGTTCTGATTACCCCTTTCAGATGGAACAACTCCTGGGTCTCCGATCTACTCAATCTAGGCGATAGATCTACCCAGGAAGATTACAGTCAGCACAAGTATTCACAAGCAACCGCGGCCAGGGGTGTTCCACCCCTGTCCGGACCGTCTTTATATTCAAGCTTGGCTCTTGTCCAGACAGCCTTGCAAGACAAACAATTTAAATCTTTGATTGCGGAGAGAATCTCGAGAGCAAGAAGGCCCTCTACTCTGAAGGTTTACGAGGGCAAGTGGCATGTTTTCAGAGACTGGTACCATATCATTCACATTGTTCCTCTGAGTGTCACAATCCCTCAACTGGCCAACTTTCTCTGGCTTTTCGAGGAGAAACATCTGGCTCCAGTTATTCTCAAATGTTACCGCTCCATGATATCAGACACATTCCGCCATTCTGGTACATGTGCTATCAGCCATGACAAAGATTTGTCAGATCTTTAGACATTTAAAAAAAAAAAAAAAAAAATTTAATCGACTTATATCCCTCACCCTGTTTTCAAATGGAATCTGTCCTGGGTTTTAACATGACTCAATTCAGACAGTATTGAGTCTTTAACCCACGATTAGTTAAAGCTACTATCATACAAATTGGGTTTCTTGATAGCCTTAGCTTCAGCATGCAGGGTGAGCGAGTTACATGTCCTTTCTAGTGACCCGAACTCTCTTTCGTTTCGATCAGAGGGTTTGATGGTCCTCTTGACGCAGCCAGGCTTCGTAGTCCAAAATAGATTACCATACATTGCGATCAACGAGTCGTCATTAGCTCGCTTTCTTTATAGATAAGTCAGGATCAACAGCCATGTAAGATCCTGTTTGGGCACTCTAGCACCATTTCAATGCATAGAGGTGAGTCAGGTCACATACTAGCACCTCTTTCTTCTGGTGATAGCTGGGATATGAGATATCACCATTCAAGCCCTTGCTTCATGGCTGTAGTGGGTTATACGCTCGGCGTACTCTGAGAATTCGCAAATCAGTCACCTTATAGAAGCTGTTGCAGAGTCAACCTTCTACAGTTTTATCTTCAAGTTTGTACTCGCAGAGGCAAACATTGATTCTAGTAGGTCCGATGTTGGGCAGCCCAGACGCCCACCAGACCCATGTGCAACAATCAGCACAGCCTATTAGCTTCGCTGGATTCGCCAGATAAATTTTCGTAGGTAAGAAGATTTCAATAACTATCTTCTTAACCGCATAAAAGGGTCACATATCACGTGACCCTGGGCTGTGTTGCTGATTGAAAATTAGGAGACCGGGTTATCATTCACATGGGGAATCCAACCATCATTCCCTAGAGGATACCCGGGGTGGAGGTCGGATGCTCCGCATTCTCTCCTCCTATTACTTATTCTCCTAAAGTAATGTGATTGGGGAACGTATTCAAAGGAGAAAGCAAATTTTTTAGTAAATTATGTTTCTCCGAGAATACTTACCCAATCACATTACTAAGAAACCCTCCCAACCACCCCGCCATGCGAGCATCCTCGTGTTTTATATATCGCTCAGCTTAAAAACTAAAGAAGCGACACCTAACGGGCAGCAAGGGGAGGTAATGGGCAAGAGTTATTGCCCTTTGTCTATATGACATAGACAGGAAAGACGAATTTTCGTCTTTTGGTAGGGCTGGATTCGCAAGGTAGCAGGCTAATATCCCAAAAGTAATGTGATTGGGTAAGTATTCTCGGAGAAACATAATTTACTAAAAAATTTGCTTTCTCTTACTTTTTAATTTTAGAACACACTTTTCATGAATCCTGCAGCATATCATTGCTGTGTATGACTATTTACCAGAGAGAAGTCATTGCAGGTGTATTTAATGGAAAGGATATATTGCTGCAAACATGGATATACCAGGGAAAATGTTTTATTTATGAGTCCATGCAAGTTATGTGCTCCTCTTGTTTTGATCATGTAGGAACAGTGCTCACATTTGAACAACTTGATTTTGATTGGATGCAGTGGCATGCTGATTGTATCCTCAGGGATGAATCAGATATTTCTGTGCTTTGGGTCTGTGATAAGATATTGAAACCTTGATTAGCAACATACCTTAAGTAAACAGCACATGCATTTTACAATAGATACAGTATTATTTGCCTATTTATTACAGTTAATCTGTAGTTAGCCTTATTTGCTATTATTGTTCCTTAACAATAAGTATTATAAAGCCATATATGGTCAAATGTAAAGATCACAAAAAACATTTGACCTTAGCCAGCATTGTTTGATAGAATGAACCAACTTTGACAGTATTGATTTTTCAGTTATTTTTTTAGACAGAATCTGTAATAGGTCATTTTTATTATAGACCAACTTTGACAGCATTGATTTTTCAGTTAATTCTTTTAGACAGAATCTATAATAGGCCATCTTTATTACAGACCAACTTTGACAGTCTTGATTTTTCAGTTAATTTTTTTAGACAGAATTTGTAATAGGTCATCTTTATTAAAGACCAACTCTAGAATGGGCAGAGTATGGTAAGATCATTCACAATATACTGTATCGACTGAAACATAAGTGATCATTTTTGCTAACTGGATCTGTGCAGTCTCTCCAAATGTAACCAGTCCAGTGGCCTTATGGTTAAAGTTTCTACAGCAGAAGCAAGAGGTTGTGGGTTTGATTCTAGGCCAAGTCATACCAAAGACTTTTCAGAATAGTACTAACAGCTGCCTTGCTTGGCGTTCAGCATTAAGAGGTTAATGTTAGGACTGGTTGGTCTGGTGACAGGATAATGTGACTGGGTGGGACATCATGCTTCATGTCTGTGGTGTGATGCCCCAGTGCTAGACATCACTGCAGACATAGCAATAGGACTGAAAAATTATTAAAGCTGCGTTAAAAGTTCTTATCACACACACTCTCAAAATGTACTTTGATAAAGTCATCAGTTTTACAGATAACTGCCCACTATTTTCAATTCTTTTATTTCTTTCTTTCCATTAGCTGATGAATGGCAACAGTAAGGATCTTAAAACATGAATTATGTTAATATAATTCTTAATTATGTAGTTAACTATTATTCTTAATTACGTGGTTGATTCTCATGTTCTTGAAGCAATGATAATTTAGTTTTTCTTTTAATATGTGTAAGAACAAACTACTGCAAAGTGACATATATTAAAAATGAAATTGTTCCATTCACCTGTGAACCAGACAGGGCAACATTGTGTCATTTTGCAAAGCAAAATTTGTATTGGTTGTAAATCAATCATTCTGCATTAGATATTTTTTCATTTCTCTCTTAGGTTGAAAAAATGGAGGATAATGAAGCATGCACATTAGTAGTGAGACATCTGCCTGCAGATCTCACACCTACAGAGAAAGAGGAGCTCCTTTGTCACTTTGGGGCAACTCATATTCGAGTCATGGGCACAAAGGGACCAATGGTAATGCTACAAATTACAGTTTATTTATAGTTCTTTATGGATGTAGTGCAGGAAGGCGATACATTTTTAAAAATACTTTCTCTTATGTTTGCACATTGAGAGCACCGGCTTCTGTTACATTTCGATCACGAAAAGTGTATTTCATTATTTTTTTCTCTCTGTTTGGATCTAATTAAAAATTCTTGCAAGTAGTGCTAATACAAATTAAAAGAGGTATTTTCTCTACGTGTTAACACAAACTGTATATCAACTGATGTGATTTATTTAATAACCTGTAAAAAATGTAGCATGCAATAATATGTTGGACAAACACTTCAACAAGTGTCTAAAAGAATGAATAGTTATGGCTTTGATATAAGAAAGGATAGAGATCCTATGTTTTCCTATAATATTAAACACATTTTAACACAAATAATCACTCTTTACTCTATATTTCGTTCATGCCAATAGATATTGTGCATGGTGACACGAACAGACACATAAAGAAACTTATTGGATTCATAAGTTAGATACTTTGTATCCTAATGGACTGAATGCCAGCGCATTATATACAATTGTATAATTTAAATTGATATATTGTATATCCTTCATAACATTATGTATGACTGTTTGTCTCTAGTTTATTTTATTAATTTAAGAATCCATGTTTCGTTAGAGACTCATGTATCTTATAGATCCTGTTGTATAGAATTGTATATAATTGTTATGATATTGCATATCGTTTATGACATTACATGATGATGTAATTGTTATTTTAAAATAAATGACATCATCCACTACATTCAAATCATTTAGTGCCTGAAGAAGCATTGATTAAAATGCCAAACTTGATGCACAGAACCTTGGCGTTTTTGTTGTTTTTTCTACCACAACTATGTATATTCATACATGTATGATGTTCTTTTAATTTGTCCTATGTATATTCACACATGTATACAGTTGTTTTAGTTTGTCCTGTATATATTCATACATGTATACCGTTCTTTTATGTATATTCATACATGTATGCTATTGTTCTTTTAGTTTGTCCTAGGTATATTCATACATGTATGCTGTTGTTTTTTTAGTTTGTCCTGTATATAGTCATACATGTATACCATTCTATTAGTTTCTCCTATGTATATTCATAGATATATGCTGTTGTTCTTTTTTTTTTTTTTTTTTTTTGGTTTAACGCCATTTTTCAGCACAATATATAGGCTATACATGGCGGCCAGTATTAGTGGTGGTGGAAGAAACCGGAAAAACCCCGGAAAGAACCACCGACCCACGAGAAGCTACTGGCAAGCTTTCTCACTTAACTACATTAGCCGAATCTTAGACTTGAACCCACGCAGACAGAGGTGAGATGGCAGTGGTCCGTAACGGACAGCGCTTTAGACCACTCGGCCACTCGGGGCCCCTGTTGTTCTTTTAGTTTCTCCTATGTATATTCATAAATGTATTCCGTTCTTTTAGTTTCTCCTATGTATATTCATAAATGTGTTCCGTTCTTTTAGTTTCTCCTATGTATATTCATAAATGTGTTCCGTTCTTTTAGTTTCTCCTATGTATATTCATACTTGTATGCTGTTCCTTTAGTTTGTCTTGTATATATTCATACATGTATACTGTTCTTTTATGTATATTCATACATATATGCTGTTGTTCTTTTAGTTTGTCCTATGTATATTCATACATGTAATGCTGTTGTTCTTTTAGTTTGTTGTGTGTATATTCATACATGTATGCTGTTGTTGCTGGTGAATCTTACAGATGGTAATAATTGTATCAACTAAAGTAATAATTGTATCAACTAAAGTAATAATTGTATCAACTAAAGTAATAATTGTATCAACTAAAGTAATAATTGTATCAACTAAAGTAATAATTGTATCAACTAAAGTAATAATTGTATCAACTAAAGTAATAATTGTATCAACTAAAGTAATAATTGTATCAACTAAAGTAATAATTGTATCAACTAAAGTAATAATTGTATCAACTAAAGTGGATTTTATTTTCTTCTTTTATCCTGATATATCAAAATTCAAAATATATACCTGAGGAAAAACTTTAGCCGTTAAATTTTATTTTTCCTTTTGATGTTCCGGAAAGATGGCCACTATTGCTTAACTGCTTGATGCAGCTGTTCCGTATTTGTGCTATTTCTCATGATATATGTGCTTGTTGTCTATCTTCGTCTACATTATTGTGTTTCATCATGCATTGGCTGATCAGATCATATGTGTTTCTTCATCTCCTTGTTTTCGAAACAAAAACAGTTTTAATTTTTCTCAACTGTCTTGTTCCACTGTTAAGATGTCCTTTGTTTTTTAATAAACCGCCATCACTGATCGCCAGTCAACCTGCTTACGCTATGATGGACCCTGATTAATTGCATTAAATGACCACACCTTGTCTCTTCATATTACCTTGACGAAACGAACTGGGACTATATTCATCATTACTTAAATGTAAATGGAAGCGAAAAAAGAAATGTTGTTTCAAAGCTGGCCAGCGTAGAACAGGAAGAATTCCAGTTATCTCCCTTTCGCCTGTAGCAGATAAATAATTTAAAAATTCGGTCATTAATTTTGATAACCTGGTGCAAATTCATCTTAAATTGGCAACTGTTGTGTCAACTGTCCCAGAGATACCACAACGTATTGCATTATACAATGCCCAATCAGTAGGATCACCGGAAAGGCACTCAGAAATTAAGACTAAAATGTGACCTTTATTTAATTTATTTTTCATGGAAGAATTTTTTAACAGTTTAAAATCTTGAGAAATCTCTTTCATCATCAAGTCATTGCAGCTGTGTGACCAACCATTGCTACTTCTCAGCTTAAAAATATTGTGGCTCATGATCACTTCTGAAAATGATAAATTATCAAATATCTGTGTTGCCCATTGAAGCCATTATAGTCATAGTTCTAATCAACCAAATTCAAGAAAATACTGAACAAAATCTGTCGTCTCCAATTTGGAGAGTGTAGAATCCAACCCAGTTGCTTTCTATAGCATGTTGTGACACTTGATTTAATATAATGGTTGTTTACCTAAATGCCTGTATTTCCATAATAGAACTACAGAAACTTACTCAGAATGGCTGATGTTCATTGTTTGTGTAGAAATATGTTTCCATGTAGATAATGCACAGGTGTTCAAACATACTTGTATGTTAATTGGATGCTTGTTTATTTTGTTTGTTTTTTATGGTTTAACACCATTTCTCAGCACAATATAGGCTATACATGGCGGCCAGTATTATTAGTGGAGGAAGAACCCGGACAACCCCCAGAAAGAACCACCGACCCACGAGAAGCTACTGGCAAGCTTTCTCACATAACTACATTTGCCGAATCTTATACTCGAACATGCGCAGACAGAGGTGAGACGGCAGTAGTCCATAAGGTACAGCGCTTTAGACCACTCGGTCACTCGGGACCCCTTGAATTGGATGCAGGCTTCCAGTAATGCATTCAGGCATCCAAAAGTACTTAATTGAATTAACTGTTTAAAAAAGCACACATTAATCTGCTTCTGAGTTTCAAGGGTCACAACTTTTTTTAAATAATATTTTTGGTATCTAAGTATCATAGACAGTGAACTCGATCTTTCTGGACATTTCAAATAGAATTGCAGCGGAATGAATAGTAAAAAAAAAATAAGATTTCAAAAAATGTAATTTAGGTCATGAAGATGAGTTGACCTTTGTTGACCCATTTACTGTTGATTAGCATGTACTATATTAATCAAACTGTGATCAGCAATGAGTCGTATATGTTTATGATATTAAGTATTTATATATTCATAAAAAGAATTACTAACCAATCTGGCAACACTTCATATGATTTTAGGATTGAGGCCAATTTGTTCTTTTTTGGCAGTGTATCTTGTACAGAAAAATATCTGTTATCTTTCAGAAACACATGGCCTTTGCCAAATTTAATGGTCATAAAGCAGCCAAATTGGTAAGTAAAGCAAACTGCTAGAATATATGCAGTTTTTTTTAAAACTTGTATTGCAGGAAGCACATTTCAGCACGAGCATGAACAATATCACCATCATATGTGTGTTCATGCCACAAGAATTGCCTAAGTCTTTGATGGGTTCTCTCCTACTTTGGATGTGCATTCCCAATCCAAATATGGCCATATCTTATAAAACACACGTAAGATCCATCAGTATTTCCTGTTCAATTTTGTGAATCAGAAACTACCACATTTTTATTTGACACTCTACCTCCCTCCCTTCAGTTCTGACACCAAGGTTTCCTTTTTACTTAAATTGTTCCCGACCATGAATTATGTAAATATTGATGATAATGTGGGAAAACCTGGGAATTTTCTACCACAATTTGATGCTTGTAATAATTTCAAGTCATAACTGAACTGATTATGAGTTAAATTTAGTTAGTTCTGACCAGAATACTCGGTGATTGCAATATGGATCACTTAGGTGCTTGCCATAAACATTTGTGGATTCAGTCCAAATGCTCAGTGGATTAGATTCGTCTTGCAGACCTTATTCCTCCACAGAAGACATGAAAACCAGTCCAGCATCACAAGAGGAGTAATGTGTAGCCACGTACTAGATGACCTAGCAAACTTAATCGACTGATATCTGCATGAAGTCGATAGGAAAATTAATTATTTTCTTAGAAATGTTTAAGTATTATAATCATTATGGCTTTAATCCACTGACAGACTAGATTAAGCTATAGCATAGATGAAACCAGACCCGGTACTCGCCATTTTCATTACTAGTCTGACGATTTAACAAATCGCAATAGTCTAGTGATATCAACAGTAAACTCCTTTTTAATGTTGTTTTTCAAAAATTATATCAAATGAAAGTCAGATTCCTTTTGTAAAAACCAGAACGAACATAATTCTTAATATATTTATTTAAAAAACGACAGGAAACTTTATACAGTCAGAGCATTCTGGCCAGTCATATTCATCGACTCGAGAAAACATGTCAATGTGGTAGTCACATGATGCAACAAAACCCAGTAGTTGTTCGTAGAATAAATCTAGAAAACTTTGGGTTTATTTCTTTTTATATTTCTTTTTATTGCAACCCAGTATACAACTTTCATTTAATATTTTTCTTTGTTTATACAGCATATGAAATGGGTTATGATGTCATGAACATGTGGGTTGTGAAATTTGTGTACTTGTGCAACTACCAATGCAAATTACCAATGCCAGGTCAAATTTTTATCAATGCCATAGTTTTATCTTGTCTTTCATCAGATCAAGAAATAATGATGTTAACCCTTTGAATCCGACAGGCCGGTTTACCAGCCTATTGTAACGGTGTATATACCCGAAAGGCTGGTATACCTGCCTCGCTATCTACCGTCATAACCAGACAGGCCGGTATACCGGCCTGTGTTATGTTATTGCTAGATTCGCTAAAGTATTGTCAAAATTTGCCGGGGAGGCTCGGGTTAGGGTGCCGTAATATGGGGGAGATTAGGGTTCAAAGGGTTAATACTTGTAATTTCTGAGAAACTAAAACATTTTCTTATCGATTTCATGCAGGTATGAGTCGATATAACGTCATTTTTATTTTCCAGCATATATCTCTACCACATGGTGGCTGTAAATTTCATCTTTCTATATGCAATTTCTCTCACCCAACATCCTAACCTATAGGTCCAGATGTGACAAAATGGCCTGGGAATATGTGGAGGATTCCTGGATCAGAAAACACTGTTTTTTGTTTGAAGCCAAATTTGTTGTCCAAAATGTTGGATCTCTGTACTAAACTTTGGTGCAAAATTATTACACAGTGACATGTAGCTTGAAGCAGAGGTTTTATGATCTTAAATAAAATGCTTGAGAGAAGCTAATTACATTATTACATTTTAAGAAAATGGTATGAGCCCTGTATCAATACAGATTTGGGAACTTGTTTATTGTCCTACAAGAAGACAAGTCATTTTTAAAAAAAAATGGAGTCTTTGTTTTTTACAGCAGTGATAATCTTAAAGGTCTTTTATCAAAATTCAAAACAAACCTTTTATAAATATTTTTCATTGATGGAATTTTAACAAAAATCCTTTTAAATAGAAGATTGGTTGTTTTAAAAATCTTGTTTGGGATTTTATTAGCACAGATAAATTCAGGGTTAAACATTTATTGTTACAAGATAAGATTCTGATACTTTCCTTTTGTTGTTATTTTCCTTCTGTGAATGGTGAATAGAAACACTGAAATACACAGAAGCAGCAGAATGTATTGAAGTTACAGAAACGCAATATCATATATACCTTTGCATATCATTGGTTGTGTATTCATAACTTTGAAATTTAGCGTTAGTTATAAAATAGACTAATTTGTACTTTTGAAATTTAATATTCTGATCACAACACAGACTTTCTCATTCACATCCTTGATCTCAAACAATAAATAACAGAAACACAAAAATTAATCTGTCAGTACAAAACCTAGGTGTTACTTTGGAGAGTACTGTCCCTTTGCACCAAGATGTCATGAACATATGTAAGGCTTCATATCTTCAGCTGAGACGCATCAGCTCCATTCACAAATATTTTTCAGTTGATGCCACTAAAACACGTGTGTTCATTGGTACTTTCAAGATTGGACTATTGTAACTCAATTCTGTCTGGTTCATCTCAATATCTACTCCAGAAACTTCAAAAAGTTCAAAACACAGCTGCTCGGATCATCTTTAGAGTACCACGATTAGAGCACACCTCCCTGCTGCACTGTACTTTAAACTGGCTATCCATACGATCAAACACAAAATTTGCTGTCTGTGCTATGTTTCACTGATGGACTCCAGTCCAATATACCTATCTAGCTTCACCCATGTGTATCACCAGCAAGATATTTATGCTCCTCTTCTGACAATCATATACTCATTATTCCTACTATGAAAATACAGTTTTATGGACAACGTTCTTTTGCATACCAGGGCCCAGCAATGTGGAATGAATTGCCCATTGAAATTAGACACAAAGACACAGTATTCCCTTTCAAGATTGCTCTTAAAACTCACCTTTTTCAACTGCAAGAACAAACTCTTTTATGTTTTCTAGTTTCATGGCGTTTGTTTCGGTGTTTATTTTGTTTTTTGTAGTCATATCATTGTACATGTTGTAAAGCGCTTAAAGATTCTTGAGATTAGGTCCTATACAAAGTTCTCATTATTATTATTATTATTAATATTAGTTCTATAATAATAATATATTAATATTTACTTTCTTTTTATTTACTTTCTTTACTGAAGATGTGTGGTGCAAATTGATATAAAAACTGGATATTATGAATTTTGGCAACAGTTTTTTGAATGTAATTTAATTGATTACTAATGGCATGTATTACAATTTAATGCTTGAGTTCTCAATAATAAAAGCATTTAGTAATGAATTATTAATAATTTGGGGATATATGAATTTTTTGAAAATCAGTAAGTAAAACAGTGTAAGTGTAATTATGTGCTGACAGTTATTTTAATGGTCTAATTACAAAGATAAATGCAATAATGGTTGGCCAGATAAATTTTGTATAAGTTTTGTGTTTAGTTTGGTATTTACGCCACAACAAAAATTGATCACTCGAGATTCGGAATAGTTACATTTTCTGTATCAATTTCCAAAGTCATCTACCCTCCATGAATCTAGCGTACAGTTCTGATGACATCTCACACCTGTCTCATCTACCCTCCATGAATCTAGCGTACAGTTCTGATGACATCTCACACCTGTCTCATCTACCCTCCATTAATCTAGCGTACATTTCTGACGACATTTCACACCCGTCTCATCTACCCTCCATGAATCTAGCGTACAATTGTGATGACATCTCACACCTGTCTCATATACTATCGGCTAGTATATTTGTAACATGCACCAGTAATGAAATTTGCTAAGGAAAATATAACTACCCTGAAATGTGAATAAAATTGTTTTTGCTTTGATGTAAATACTGAAGTATTTAAATTATTTGACACCTCATTATCAATTGGACTATTAAAATAACAGCACATAATTCATGAAAGTTACACATAAACTATACATCTGGTTCGCGTAAATCTCATAAATCCCAAAACCTTATTTAATGAGAAAAATGTAATTATTAAGAACAAAAGTATAAACATCTTAATAAATCATTATTAATATATATTTTATATTAATAGCTTAAGCATTAAACTCATGTATACATGGCACTACATCCTGTTAATATCAAATTTATTTACTTTCAGAAAAGTGCTTATTAATTTATTCTATAACTAATATTAAATTTCAAAGTTATGAATTATATATACACAACCAATAAGCACTATGCTGTATTCAATATAAATGAATTGCATTTTGGTGATTTCATTTTGCGCCAGTGTTCAGAGCATTTCTGTGTTTCTATACACCCTGACAGGAAATGTTTACTTTACATTTCTTTAAAAATTCTTTACGATTAAAGATTTAAAAGGAAAAAAAAATAAGTTAGGTTTATTATGTTGTTTCCACATAGCAGCACATAATGTAGGTTAGCAAAGTAAAGTTAACCCAGGACAACCCTGGTAAGAACCATTGACCCACGAGACGCTGCTGGTAAGCTTTATCACATACCCACATAGGTCAAACCTGAGACTCCAACCCACACAGAGGTGAAATGGCAATGATTAATAATGGTGAATCCTTTAGACCACTTGTCCACTTGGGGCCCCCTGACTAATAAAGAATTTCCTACTATTATTATAGTCAATAAGATATCCTGTATAAAATTTGCTTTGATTTAACTTGAATGTTTTGCATTGTCAGTTAAATCTCATTTATCTCACCTGAAAATGCAGTTTTTGCATCTGGACCACATTTTCAGGAGTTTGAGTGTCAAAGACTCCCATTGACAGAAGTCTTCAGGGAACTGTGACCTGGTTAAGAATTTATATTTGAATGGAACTTCTTAAGTATGCTTGAAATTGTGGAGTTTTTCCCCATGGGTAATTACAACTATGCATACACTTACTGAGCATGAATAACAAATTATTACATGAATCTGAATTCCACTCAAGAAATATAAATAGCCCATGGGTCATAACTTGGAAACCATTGAGGTCTCAACCCAGCTAACTTTTGGGGCATTACCTGGAAACCATTTAGGTCCCAACCCAACTAACCATTGAGGCATTACCTGGAAACAGTTGAAGTCCTAGCCCAACTGACTTTTTGGGGCATTACCTGGAAATCATTTAGGTCTCAACCCAAATAACCTTTGAGGCATTACCTGGAAACCATTTAGGTTCCAACCCAACTAGCCTTTGAGGCAATACCTGGAAACAATTGAGGTCTCAGCCCAACTAACCTTTGGTGCATTACCTGGAAACAGTTGAGGTCCCAACCCAACTACCCTTTGGACAGTGCCTAGAAATGATAGAGATCCCCAACACATTACTATATCATGTACTACTGTGCACCAAGAAATTAATTCAAATGTTTAACCTAAAGTATACCCTGCATCAACTCGTTCCTGCCCTGGCCCCATGTAACTTAATCATAGCTTGACAGATTTAGCAGTGGAGTGTGGGATTACCCCGTTCTTCACATATTTTGGGGGTAGATGGGAAACAGCAATCGAATGTATATATTTTTGAATTTGCATCTTTTTATTTTTTCAATTTGAGAAAACTTTTAGAATATTTTATTGATTCTTGGCACCATTTGTATATTATAATCAAAAGGCTTTGTCAAGAATACATCAGCTGGAGATACTGGGTCACAGGCTGGTTGCAGAGTTTGCGACAGTATCTCAGGATAAATACTGGCCAAGTGAGCTGAAGGAAAGGTAATTTTTTGCAGTGCATTTGAAAATTTTGTATATGGTGTAGAGTCAGAAAATATATATCAGTGTCAGAAAATATATATCAGTGTCAGAAAATATGTATGAATGACAGGAAATATGTACATGTCCGACAATATGTATCAGTGTAATAAAATATGTATCAGTGTTGGGAAATGCATATAGGTGTCAGAAAATATGTATCAGTCTCAGAAAATATGTATCGGTGTCAGAAAACATGTATATTGTAGGGTCTAAAACATGTATTTTGTAGGGTCAAAAAATGTATATTGTAGGGTAAAAAAAACATGTATATTGTAGGGTAAGAAAACATGTATATTGTAGGGTCAGAAAACATGTATTCCATAAAGGCAAACCATTAATATTATAGATGTTGAGCTAATGAACCATAATGTTTGAGTATGTTGTGCACAGCATTATATCCACAGTATTACAAGACAAATTAGGTAAGAAACTTTTATTTAGGCAAATCAAATTAAATTAACTGTAACTGACACATGGGTGTTTGATTTGTATTGTACTTGAGACAATGAAACAGAACTAGTCCAATGATTCTCCATAATTACATGCAGCAAACACATTTTCGAAATACCCATTTTATTTCATGGGTAAAGAATGCTCTTTAACACACAGTTGAAAAGATGCAAGAAAGAAAAATTAAAGAAGCACCTTATACAGTTTTAAATAATTGTTGATGCTATGACTTTGTACTGCTGCACAGGAAAACGGAGTTGTATGTTTGATTATAACAGCAAATCCATCCATCCCTAAAATTTAGTGATTGGCAAAAATGAAGTCTGAGCTCATTTAGATTGCCATGTATTATGTAATATTTTGTATGCAGAAATTAACAGCAGCCTAATGTTACTGTGAAAATTGGCATATGTATATCAGTGATTTGAAGCTGATGTTAACATTTTGGAATTCAGGTATGCAAAAAAACAGTAAGACTTTGAACATTATGTATTATTACTTGGTTTAAATTCTTCTATGAAAGACATACATTCATACATTCCCAATTGTACAGGCATTTTAAGAAGTGGAGGTACATCAGATGCTTGAATTGAAACTCATATGAAGGAAGAAATTATCTCAAAAAATATATTTTGAAAGGTTAGTTCCTGTATTAGGATGCAGACTTTTCAGTGATCTAGAAGAACTAAAAATCTCAACAGATTAAAGTAAAATATTGAATTTTTAGTTGTGCTAAAACTGTCATGCTGAGTTAGATATTATGATAATGTCACAAAGATATAATTCACAGTAAAACAGTAATGTTACTTGACACAGATCAGTCAAATTTGAGATTTGGGGATAGATAAGGTGAATTTATTATTAAAACTTCTTTATGTAAAGTTTGCACTTACTGTAATGAAGTCAATAAGTGACATTTGGTAGACCAACTTATAACGAAGCATATGATACATGTAAGTTTACTAATTAGTAAAATGGCATTCATGATGAAACTAAAATGTTATAATAAAGGGCACTACACTGAGGGAATACAGTATCATTTATAATAATGAACAGTTTTATTGCACAAGTATTTTGCTTAATATGTTACAACGCAAGCTGTTACAGTAAATGGAAATTTAAATGTTTTTTAATAGAGAGCCTTATATTCATGGAATAATATATAATGTGTATGAATAGCTTGATATTGAGGGATTATTGTATAATGTGCTATAGTCAAGAATATTATAGTAAGTGGATATCTTTGTGTTGTAATAAATCCCATTATATTGAGGGAGAAATTGACTGAGTTATAATGGAGTGTAATGTGAGATTTTACCATATACTGTGTTATAATGGAATATAATGTGAGATTTTACCATATACTATGTTATAATGGAATATAATTTGAGATTTTACCATATACTGTGTTATTATGGAGTATAATGTGAGATTTTACCATATACAGTGTTATTATGGAGTATAATGTGAGATTTTACCATATACTGTGTTATTATGGAGTATAATGTGAGATTTTACCATATACTGTGTTATAATGGAGTGTAATGTGAGATTTACCATATACTATGTTATAATGGAATATAATTTGAGATTTTACCATATACTGTGTTATTATGAAGTATAATATGAGATTTTACCATATACTGTGTTATAAGGGAGTGTAATGTGAGATTTACCATATAAAGTCCTACCCGTTTATGTCGACATCCTCGGGCCCGAGGAAATATTGTTGAGATAGGCAGATGTCGAGATACGTGTTTGGGGGGGGGGCGGTTGTCAGTGAATAGCATTTACACTCATTTTGAGTACATGAAGACAGAATCAGTGTGAAATACATTTGCATATTGACAAATTACATTTAGGTTACCTTTATGTAGTAAAATCCAAATTAAAATATTGCATTGATCACATCCTGATACGAAAAACATTACGATATTCAACGTCAGCATTAGCATGGTTGGATAGTTGTCATTTACATGCTTCATGTACATGTCCTTAAATTGGTCTTGATTTTGGTCAGTCTGTTTCCATCTTATTGAGGCTACCAAGGGAATGGGGCTATTCACAGGGAAGTGAATAACTGTCAACAATACAAGTATTCTTCACAAATACTTTTGTATCTGATGTTATGACGAACATTAATTTGACTGAACTAACCACTTGTTGCAGCGAAGTTCTCCACACTAAGTTTTTTTGCAAATGCTTCATTGAACCATTTTGATGCTTCCTCCACATCTTCAAATGTAGCAGTCTTGCTTCTTCCTTTGGGGAGCGCAGTTACCTTCAACGTAGTCTTTCTTTATAGACTCAGCAGCTTTCATCCTTCCTGAACAGGTTTTATTTTTAAGTAAAAAATTTTCACAGACCTCTTTGCCAGATGTTCATTCCTTAACTTCCTTAACAGATATTTATTTGGTTTCCAGAGACTGTAAATTTAATTTGCGTTTTACCCTGCTGTTGGTAGCTATCGTAAATGTAAATAAAGTTAAAAACGAAACTTTCACAGCAAAAAAAAACTTTTAATCACCGATCACTTTCAAAGGTCTCGGAAACGCGTAATCCGTATTGTCATGCAATTTTTATATATGGGATTTAAAAAATGACGTATACAGGAGTCTTCTGTACACATCAATTTCTAGGACATCAAATTTAAGGGCTTGCTAGTCCTGCTTCGACCACCTGTTGATTGGGAAATTGTGTTCATCAATTGTTCCTTTTACTTTTAGCTGTGCTGATTTTTACAATCAGAAAATTCAGTGGCTGAAAGACCCACAGATGTACATGTTGTCATTGTAAGAGTACATTTGAAGAACATGACCCACAAACTAGGCGGCAAGATCAAAGACTTAACTAACTGCAGAGTGGTTATCCGACCACGATATCAAAAGCCTGGCAGCAAGATCAACTAATTGTTGAACAAAGTATGGGTCGGAATTAGCAGTTTGTCGATATAAATGATTAGAAAACAAAGGATTTGTTAAAGCTGGGACCAAGGGCTTCTGTTGACATGTACGTTGATCTTTTATCTTGATGTCGACATACGCATAACAATTTGATAATAATAGTAGACCAAGGGACTGGGACTTTGCTTTTTTGTCGACATAGGCGGCTTGTCGATATAAGCGATGTCGATATAAATGGGTAGGACTGTACTGTGCTGTAATGGAGCGTAATGTTAGATTTTACCATATACTCTGTTATAACGGAGTATACTGTGAGATTTAACCATATACTGTGTTGTAATGGAGTGTAATGTGAGATTTTGCCATATACTTTGTAAGATTTTACCATATACTGTGTTATAATGGAGTGTAATGTGAGATTTTGCCATACACAGTGAAACCCTGCTATAATGCGATAATTGGGGTCCAAGAAAATGGATCGAGTTAAAAGCGTGACCTCGTTATCGTGAGGTTTTACAGTATCTTAATTTTTTTCCAGCAAACACCACATTGGCATATATATGTGTACTCGTGTCTAATGTAAAAAATATCGGAGTATTATTGGACGAATATTAAATGGAATGCAGTTATAAGACTTATTAAAAAAACTGGACAGATAATATATTTATAGGTTATTACTATGTGTTAGATAGTTTTACTAATTTTTATTGTTTTCCCCCCGAAAATAGACATTGATCGATAACACCCCGACTGACGTTATATAATGAATAAGCGAGTATTAACATCGTTTACTATCGTGCCGTCGTGGCATGCAGTTCATCCATAATTCATGCAATTCCATTGGAAGATTGCACAGATTTAAAATATTCAATAATTTTGTCCAAGATTGTTGTGTCTGAATTTAATGTCCAATATAGCATGAACAGAGTATTAACACTGTTTACTTACCGTCTGATATAGTACCGTCATGGCATGCAGCTAATCCATAATACCTGTACCTAATTCCATTGCAGAAATTGCAAACGTATTTAAACTATTGAATATTTTTGTCGCAAATCATTATGTCTGAATTCAATGAGAAAAATTAACAGAAAATTAGGTTACGAAAGACGAATTTACTAATTTTTATTGTTTATTAAATTAGGTTACGAAGCAAGTGTACATTCATTACGTTCCAGGGTCTATGAACAGTGTCTATACAATTTGTAAACTTGATTTTCCATAACGGTAAAATATTTTTTATATATACAAAAAAATAGGAAAGTTATGACAAGTTCATTAACAAACACCATACACATAAAATCTAAGAACTAAATCATAACATGCAGTGAGTCTGTAATGAAACTGTCAGAAGTTTTATCAACTACCGCATTGTCTGTTGATTGGTTTTGTGTGCAGTTAAAGAAGAAACACACATCGGCTATTGTTAGAGCAATGATTGTATACAATATTAATTGAAGACAACCACAAAGACCACATCATGTTTATTTTGGCATAACACCTAATGAAGAAAAAAAATCATGTGCGAATAAATATACGAAATTTTGGGAGCCACGCCGTGACCACATTATATCCGAATTCACGTTATGGCGGGGCGTGTTATAGCGAGGTTCCACTGTACTGTGTTATAATGGAGTGTAATTTGAGATTTTGCCATATACTGTGTTATAATGGATGTAGTATGTGTTAGCTTTATGTGGAAAATTAGAGCCAATATAGTATGTGCAAGGATTTGGCAGTCAATATAGTATGTGCTGGGATTTGGCAGTCTTAGCAGTCAATATAGTATGTGCTAGGATTTAGCAGCCAGTTTAGTATGTGCTAGGATTTAGCAGCCAGTATAGTATGTGCTAGGATTTTGCAGCCAGTATAGTATTTACTAGGATTTGGCAGCCAGTATAGTATGTGCTAGGATTTGGCAGCCAGTTTAGTATGTGCTAGGATTTAGCAGCCAGTTTAGTATGTGCTAGGATTTAGCAGCCAGTATAGTATGTGCTAGGATTTGGCAGCCAGTATAGTATGTGCTGGGATTTGGCAGCCAGTTTAGTATGTGCTAGGATTTGGCAGCCAGTTTAGTATGTGCTAGGATTTAGCAGCCAGTTTAGTATGTGCTAGGATTTAGCAGCCAGGTTAGTATGTGCTAGGATTTGGCAGCCAGTTTAGTATGTGCTAGGATTTGGCAGCCAGTTTAGTATGTGCTAGGATTTGGCAGCCAGTATAGTATGTGCTAGGATTTGGCAGCCAATATAGTATGTGCTAGGATTTAGCAGCAAATTTAGTATCTGCTAGGATTTAGCAGCCAGTTTAGTATGTGCTAGGATTTGGCAGCCAGTTTAGTATGTGCTAGGATTTGGCAGCCAATATAGCATGTGCTAGGATTTGGCAGCTAGTTTAGTATGAGCTAGGATTTAGCAGCCAGTATAGTATGTGCTAGGATTTGGCAGCCAGTTTAGTATGTGCTAGGATTTGGCAGCCAGTTTAGTATGTGCTAGGATTTAGCAGCCAGTTTAGTATGTGCTAGGTTTTAGCAGCCAGTTTAGTATGTGCTAGGATTTGGCAGCCAGTTTAGTATGTGCTAGGATTTGGCAGCCAGTTTAGTATGTGCTAGGATTTGGCAGCCAATATAGTATGTGCTAGGATTTGGCAGCCAGTTTAGTATGTGCTAGGATTTGGCAGCCAATATAGTATGTGCTAGGATTTGGCAGCTAGTTTAGTATGTGCTAGGATTTAGCAGCCAGTATAGTATGTGCTAGGATTTAGCAGCACGTATAGTATGTGCTAGGATTTGGCAGCCAATATAGTATGTGCTAGGATTTGGCAGCTAGTTTAGTATGTGCTGGGATTTGGCAGCCAATATAGTATGTTCTTGGTTTACATGAAAAATTCAAGATAATATAAAAATTATGCTGAATCACTTGTTTACATAAAAAATGACAGAGAATTTAGTATACTATTGATCACTGGTATACATAATAAAAATACAGACAATATATTGCATACTATATATAGATAACTTGTTGACATAAAAAATATGAAAGAAATCAAATGTTGCTGCTAGAGGAATAACTTTTAAGTTCCACTGTTCTCCTTTCATCTTAGTCCATGCACTTAAATTGCTTTTTCCCTCATCTTCAATTTTATTTGGACATCAAATGCTGTATCATACTTAAATACTGTTTCATAACTCCTTAAAATGTTCCTTCACACCAAAATAATTACCTTTTAGTCTAATTTCACTATTCAAAGATCAATTAGTAACATTAGAATTACTTTTTCCCATTTGGGTCATTTGTACTTTTATGACTATTACTGGTTAACTGGTAAAGTTAGATGACAAAAACAGTGCTTACTAGATCAAATTACTTGTCCATATACAATGCAGTGAAGTTTTAAAGGTCATAATCACTCTGAAGCAAAAAATGTGTTGGTCTGCAAGGTTTTTTAGTGTATAAAGGTTCACTACTGAAATTGAAATTATATAAGACCATGGGATCAAAAACATGAATACTTTATCAAAGAAATTGTTGTTTTCTGAGGTTGAAATACTCGTGGTTATTTATTTTAGTTGCAAATGCTGAAGCTTGGAAAGGGTTTGTTTAAATTTAGTAACAAAGAAAATGGCAAGTCACGAACATTAACTCTTAATGAGATCTTTTGACATTGGACAGTGAATGTTTATTAATGTAGCTTTCATAGAGCATACTTTCTATTATGTACATATGTTTGTCTTGAATCATTTCTTAGTGAAATAAATTACTTAATTACATTAACAACAGGAAATTATTCTTCACCACCTCTGAATCCAGCCCTCCCTGAAAGAGTCTCCAAAAATGTATTTCGGTCAATATTTATCCTAACTTTATTTAGAGCTGTTGCAGATGTAAAGAATAGAGAGAAAGAAGATAAGACAGAGAAAAATAAAGAACAGAAGAAGCCTCACCCTAGTTTAACAGTTGAAGAAACATTAAAGAAGTGGGGGTATGTTGGCAATTATCTTAAATATGCAGAAGTTAGTACACTTGTGAACTCTGACAAATTCCTTTTCTAAAAACATGCACATTGTTATACTTTTAAATTTTTTGCTACCATTCTTTTATACTTACAATTTAGTGTAGATAATGTCATTTATTGCATATATCATGTTTTGTTGTCTGTTAACTGAATATTCAATATTTTTTTCTTTCCTAGTGAATTTGAGCCTTGGGACCAATGGCTGGTAATATGAATATGGTATATTCTAGTAACCTTGAGCCTTGGGACCAGTGGCTGGCAATATTAATACTGTATATTCTTGTAACCTTGAGCCTTGGGACCAATGGCTGGCAATATGAATATGGTATATTCTAGTAACCTTGAGCCTTGGGACCAATGGCTGGCAATATGAACACAGTATATTCTAGTAACCTTGAGCCTTGGGACCAATGGCTGGCAATATGAATACGGTATATTCTAGTAACCTTGAGCCTTGGGACCAATGGCTGGCAGTATGAACACAGTATATTCTAGTAACTTTGAGCTTTGAGATCATATGCTGGCAGCGTCTACTTGGTCTATTTTAGTAACTGTTAATCATGGGACCAATGGCTGGCAGTGTCAACAGTATCTGTTCTAGTAACTTGAGTTTCGAGACCAATGGCTGGCAGTGTCAACTGTGTCTTTCTAGTAACTTTGAGTTTAGGACCATTAGCTGGCCATGTCAACATGGTCTATTCCAGTAACTTAAAGCCTTCAGGCCAAGGGCTGGCAATGTCAACATGGTCTATTAAAGTACTTTCTAGTCTTGAGACCAATGGCTGGCAGTGTGAATATGGTTGGTTATAGTAACTTTGAGTATTGGGATCAGAGGCTAGCAGTGTCAGCATGGTCAGTAGAATGTATCATTGTTGGATTTACAATAATTTATAAACATTAATCTTCCAAAATTAACCAAATGCATGAGAATCAAGTACATGTATTATATATTTTAGTTATGCCTTTATTCTATATTAAACTTCTCCTATATTCATATATTCTCCTTTTTAAACTGAGGAGATTTCCACGACCACCACCCCATTCCTGCCTACCTCCTTCACAATATTAGTTTTGGTAGAGTAGCAGACTTAATCACATGGTTGCAATATTAGTTTTGGTAGAGTAGCAGACTTAATCACACGGTTGCAATATTAGTTTTGGTAGTGCAGGAGACTTAATCACAGGGTTGCAATATTAGTTTTGGTAGAGTATGAGACTTAATCACAGGGTTGCAATATTAGTTTTGGTTGAGTAGCAGACTTAATCACAGGGTTGCAATATTAGTTTTGGTAGAGCAGGAGACTTAATCACAGGGTTGCAATATTAGTTTTGGTTGAGGATAGACTTAATCACAGGGTTGCAATATTAGTTTTGGTAGAGTATGAGATTTAATCACAGGGTTGCAATATTAGTTTTGGTAGAGTAGGAGACTTAATCACAGGATTGCAATATTAGTTTTGGTTGAGGATAGACTTAATCACATGGTTGCAATATTAGTTTTGGTAGAGCAGGAGACTTAATCACAGGGTTGCAATATTAGTTTTGGTTGAGGATAGACTTAATCACAGGGTTGCAATATTAGTTTTGGTAGAGTATGAGACTTAATCACAGGGTTGCAATATTAGTTTTGGTTGAGTATGAGACTTAATCACAGGGTTGCAATATTAGTTTTGGTAGAGCAGGAGACTTAATCACAGGGTTGCAATATTAGTTTTGGTAGAGTATGAGACTTAATCACAGGGTTGCAATATTAGTTTTGGTAGAGTATGAGACTTAATCACAGGGTTGCAATATTAGTTTTGGTAGAGCAGGAGACTTAATCACAGGGTTGCAATATTAGTTTTGGTAGAGCAGGAGACTTAATCACAGGGTTGCAATATTAGTTTTGGTTGAGGATAGACTTAATCACAGGGTTGCAATAATAGTTTTGGTAGAGTATGAGATTTAATCACAGGGTTGCAATATTAGTTTTGGTAGAGTATGAGACTTAATCACAGGGTTGCAATATTAGTTTTGGTAGAGTAGGAGACTTAATCACAGGGTTGCAATATTAGTTTTGGTTGAGCAGGAGACTTAATCACAGGGTTGCAATATTAGTTTTGGTAGAGTATGAGACTTAATCACAGGGCTGCAATATTAGTTTTGGGAGAGTATGAGACTTAATTACAGGGTTGCAATATTAGTTTTGGTTGAGTAGGAGACTTAATCACAGGGTTGCAATATTAGTTTTGGTAGAGTATGAGACTTAATCACAGGGTTGCAATATTAGTTTTGGTAGAGCAGGAGACTTAATCACAGGGTTGCAATATTAGTTTTGGTAGTCTAGTATGAGACTTAATCACAGGATTGCAATATTAGTTTTGGTAGAGCATGAGACTTAATCACAGGATTGCAATATTAGTTTTGGTTGAGGATAGACTTAATCACAGGGTTGCAATGATAGTTTTGGTAGAGCAGGAGACTTAATTACAGGGTTGCAATGATAGTTTTGGTAGAGTATGAGACTTAATCACAGGGTTGCAATATTAGTTTTGGTTGAGCAGGAGACTTAATCACAGGGTTGCAATATTAGTTTTGGTAGAGTATGAGACTTAATCACAGGGTTGCAATATTAGTTTTGGGAGAGTATGAGACTTAATCACAGGGTTGCAATATTAGTTTTGGTTGAGTATGAGACTTAATCACAGGGTTGCAATATTAGTTTTGGTAGAGTATGAGACTTAATCACAGGGTTGCAATATTAGTTTTGGTTGAGCAGGAGACTTAATCACAGGGTTGCAATATTAGTTTTGGTAGAGTATGAGACTTAATCACAGGGTTGCAATATTAGTTTTGGGAGAGTATGAGACTTAATCACAGGGTTGCAATATTAGTTTTGGTTGAGTAGGAGACTTAATCACAGGGTTGCAATATTAGTTTTGGTAGAGTATGAGACTTAATCACAGGGTTGCAATATTAGTTTTGGTAGAGCAGGAGACTTAATCACAGGGTTGCAATATTAGTTTTGGTTGAGTATGAGACTTAATCACAGGGTTGCAATATTAGTTTTGGTAGAGTATGAGACTTAATCACAGGGTTGCAATATTAGTTTTGGTAGAGTATGAGATTTAATCACAGGGTTGCAATATTAGTTTTGGTAGAGTAGGAGACTTAATCACAGGGTTGCAATATTAGTTTTGGTAGAGTATGAGACTTAATCACAGGGTTGCAATATTAGTTTTGGTTGAGTATAGACTTAATCACAGGGTTGCAATATTAGTTTTGGTAGAGTATGAGACTTAATCACAGTGTTGCATGTTTGGTACTTACTCATGACAGTTCAATTGTCTTCAGGAAATACAATAAGATTCCTTTTTTTTTAAGCATCAATTTTGTTACTTTTCAAAGAATTACATTTTGCTTTTGTACTTGAAAATGTGGATTAGGATGGGAGGCCCTTTTGTCTTAAGGGATAATTGTTCATCAGGTCTAAATGGCTAAATGCCAGGAAATATATGATTGTATTCTAAGAATAAAATTAAATTTAGAGTGACTTGCATATATAACAGTGAAGGAAGAATGTCATATAGACTCAATTATACATTGTGTCAGATTTCAGAGAGCATAGACCCTGATATTCCATCATGTAAACTCTTCAGAAAAAGAGACCCCATGTTTTATGTCATTTGTCATAAATTTTACATGGTGTCATATATACATTATGAATCTTTTTTTATATTTCAGAGTTGAGTATCCACGAAATCCAAACCTGACATATCTATATCCACCTCCCACAGTGAATATACTGACTAATATTGCTAATGCTTTGGCTTCCTACCCCAAGTTCTATGTACAGGTGGGTAGTAATCATTCTGATGCAGTGCTGAAACCTGTCTAGAAAAGGATATACAAAGAACCTGAACAATTTGTTCTTCATGGATATGTGTCCTTCACTTTCCTTGTATGAAGTTATTACCTGTCTTAACATGTGACCATTATATATATATATATATATATATATTTGCGTTTGTGTACCTCACATAAATGTTATGTGATATTTTATGTTTCTTGACTTTCATGAGTTGAATGGGAGTTGTAACTAGTAAACCATGCAGAAATGTGAGTATATATAAATTTAAAAATTAAATCACAAATTATTTCTGAGTTAAACATTGGATTAATATAGTATTGCATAAGTTGAACATTATGTTAATACAGCATTTCATAAGTTCAATATTACATTAATGCAGCAGTACATAAGTTCAATAATGCATTAATACAGCAGTGCACAAGTTCAGTATTACATTAATACAGCAGTGCACAAGTTCAGTATTACATTAATACAGCAGTGCACAAGTTCATTAATGCATTAATACAGCAGTACATAAGTTCAATAATGCATTAATACAGCAGTGCACAAGTTCAGTATTACATTAATACAGCAGTGCACAAGTTCAGTATTACATTAATACAGCAGTACACAAGTTCATTAATGCATTAATACAGCAGTACATAAGTTCAATAATGCATTAATACAGCAGTGCACAAGTTCAGTATTACATTAATACAGCAGTGCACAAGTTCAATAATGCATTTATACAGCAGTACATAAGTTCAATAATGCATTAACATAGCATTGCAATCTATCAATATGGCACTAATATAGTAGATCGGTTGTATATTAGCAAATTCATTTTAGCAAATATTAATTGATCACAATTTTAAATCTAATAATTGATCACAATTTTAAATCTATTAATTGATCACAATTTTACATCTATTAATTAATCACAATTTTACATCTATTAATTAATCACAATTTTACATCTATTAATTAATCACAATTTTACATCTATTAATTGATAGCAATTTTACATCTATTAATTGATAACTATTTTACATCTATTAATAGACCATAATTTACACCTATTATTTGATCATAATTTTAAATCAATAAATTCACATATGTCAATTGTATACTAAACATATTTGTGCCAATTATAAAATAAAATAATTACATTTGTACATGTGTAGACTATTTTAGTGCACATTAATTGTACAAAAGTGAATGCTTGTTTGGTCTTTTAATTGTTCCTTTATTTTATTTTTTTTGTTATATCTGAATGTTCTGATTTTGGTGTTTACCCTGTGTGTCAGTAGTCTGCTATTAAGTCTAGTTAATTCCATAGGATTACATAAGAAAGACATGTAAATGTAAAGTGTTTCTTTCTAATCTTACCATAAGAAAGACATGTAAATGTAAAGTGTTTCTTTCTAATCTTACCATAAGAAAGACATGTAAATGTATAGCGTACTTTCTAATCTTACCATAAGAAAGACATGTAAATGTATAGCGTACTTTCTAATCTTACCATAAGAAAGACATGTAAATGTATAGCGTACTTTTCAATCTTACCATAAGAAGACATGTAAATGTATAGCGTACTTTCTAATCTTACCATAAGAAAGACATGTAAATGTATAGCGTACTTTTCAATCTTACCATAAGAAAGACATGTAAATGTATAGCGTACTTTTCAATCTTACCATAAGAAATACATGTAAATGTATAGCGTACTTTTCAATCTTACCATAAGAAAGACATGTAAATGTATAGCGTACTTTTCAATCTTACCATAAGAAAGACATGTAAATGTAAAGCGTACTTTCTAATCTTACCATAAGAAAGACATGTAAATGTATAGCATACTTTCTAATCTTACCATAAGAAAGACATGTAAATGTAAAGTGTTTCTTTCTAATCTTACCATAAGAAAGACATGTAAATGTAAAGCGTACTTTTCAATCTTACCATAAGAAAGACATGTAAATGTAAAGTGTTTCTTTCTAATCTTACCATAAGAAAGACATGTAAATGTAAAGTGTTTCTTTCTAATCTTACCATAAGAAAGACATGTAACTGTAAAGCGTACTTTCTAATGTTAACCCTATGAAAGACATATAAATATAAAAGTGTATCTTTCTAATGTTACTATAAGAAAAGCATGTGAATATAAAGCATATCTTTCTAATGATTCATTTGAATTACAGGTATTACATTTGATGAATAAAATGAATCTGCCAGCACCATTTGGGCCTGTCACAACCACTCCACCAATTGTAAGTTGAATATCATTTGCAATTTCTTTTTTTTTTAACATGAAAATATTGGTTTTTAAGAGGTTCTTGTTCATGTACGATACAACTCATATGATTTTTCCTTAATCCACCTTTAGTGGTTGAGTAGTTAATCCACTATATTCTATCTCGACATTGAAGTGTCTTGGTATAGGGTTAATTACCCAACAACTACCACGGTAAATCCACAGCAAATGTGATGGAATGGTAATTATTTAACAACTATCCACTGTGAATCCACAGGGACATATTATGCATCTCCAGTACAGAGGTATTGTAATATGAAGAAATGAAAAATTGTGTGAGCTGCTCTGTCTTGTAAACATTTTTGTTAGCTAGCAATGAAAAGCATGTTTCATCCACAGTATGTATTTCCAGCATCCACTTGTGGAAAAATAACAATGTTAGATTGATACAGTGTACACATGTGATCCTAGATATGCTAAATAGACAGCACTGTCCCATACAGTATTTAAAAACTTAATGATTTCTTCTTTAAAGTTTAGCCAGTGAAAAGCTATCAGTATCTCTTTTTATGCAGTGATAGTAGCATGGTACAAAATTGAAAATGCTAGCAAGAGTTGCAGGTGGATGGTTGGTACAAAATCTACAACTATAACACGAGATGTAGGTCATTGGGTGGCTAGGTGGTACACAATCTGTAACTAATAAAGCAAGAACCATATTTTGCAACATATCTGGTTTATAATTACTTTGCACTGAACAAATGGAAATTTATTCTGAATGTTCTTTTTATCTCGAGGAAGCATATATATTTGAGGCTTGTTGTTTTAGTACCTTGATCATTGTGACAGTACTTTGGTACATGTGACAGTACTTTGGTACATGTGACTACTTTGGTACATGAGACAGTACTTTGGTACATGTGACAGTATTTTGGTACATGTGGCAGTATTTTAATACATGTGACAGTACATTGATCTTTGACAGTACTTTAATACGTGTGACAGTACTTTGGTAATGTGACAGGATTTTAATACATGTGACAGTATTTTATTACATGTGACAGTACTTTGGTGCATGTGACAGTACTTTAATCCATGTGACAGTATTTTAATACATGTGGCAGTACATTGATCCATTTGATAGTACTTTAATACATGTGACAGTACTTTGGTACATGTGACAGTATTTTAATACATGTGACAGTACTTTGATCCATTTGACAGTACTTTGGTACATGTTTACGGTGGTATATTTGACAGTACTTTAATCCATGTGACATTATTTTAATACATATGACAGTTCATTGATTTATTTGATAATACTTTGATCCATTTGACAGTGTTTTGGTACATGTGACAGTACTTTGGTGCATGTGACAGTATTTTAATACATGTGACAGTACTTTAATCCATGTGACAGTATTTTAATACATGTGACAGTACATTGATCTATTTGATAATACGTTAATACATGTGACAGTACTTTGGTACATGTGACAGTAATTTGGTACATATGAAAGTATTTTAGTAAATGTGACAGTATTTTAGTACATGTGTCAGTGCATTGATCCATTTGATAATACTTTAATACATGTGACTACATTGGTAGTATTTTAATATGTGTGACAGTACTTTAATCCATGTGACATTTCTTTGGTACACGTGACAGTATTTTGGTGCACATGACAGTGGTTTGATACATGTGACAGTACTTTAATCCATGTGACATTTTAATACATGTGACAGTACATTGATTCATTCGATAGTACTTTGATCCATTTGACAGTACATTGGTACATGTGACTACTTTGGTATGTGTGACAGTACATTGGTACATATGACAGTACTTTGATACATCTGACTACTTTGGTATATGTGACAGTACTTTTGTACATGTGACAGTATTTTAATTCATGTAACAGTACTTTAGTACATATGACAGTACTTTGGTACATGTGATAGTATGTTTGTTACATGTGACAGTCTGTTTTCTTCATTTACCATATTCAGCTATCAAGAAGTTGCTTTCAACTTTAAACAGTAGAGCCAGATCTATCAGTACAAATGTTTCATGAGAGTGGGGTCTGTTCTCTCATATTGAAATCATTCAAGGAACATTCAGATACTTTTGAATTTGTTTTAGCATTGTTTCAATGCTCATCTGCACATATAATACACATGTCTTCATCTACAGCATGGGTGGCCAACCCGTGGGCCACGTGCAGCCCGCTGGGTGTCAACTTGTGGCCCGCGGAGCTGTGTCATATGCTCAGAAAATTTCTTTTAGTGTACATAAAACCACCAAAAGAACATTCCATCATGCATAGTTCATATCATATCACATCTATGGAAGTATCTCAGTACATTGATTCAACTATCATGACAATTTCTTTTATATTCGTGTGAAGAAACAATCACAACGTTGAGCTGATTTTAATAAGCGCACACGCCGATCTTGCATGGATAGCCGTGAGCGTAAATATGTATTGCAGGATGCAGGGCGGGATGCGTCGTGCGACCACCAGTACAACACTGAGCACCAGCCAATCTGTGGCAAGCTCGCAATTTCGACAAGACCAAGTAAATGACTTAAAAAGAAAACTTCTGCACAACATCAGATATTTACTAGAGCGGCTCAAGAGTCAACATGCTATGTAAAAACTAGTTATGCAGTAGCCATGATACTAGCAAAAAAAAATCAAAGCCATATTCAGATGGTGAAATGGTTAAGGAATGTTTAGAGAGTGTCATTGAAATTCTGTGTCCAGAAAAGAAAAAGGATTTCTCAAAAATAAGCCTGTCTCGTCAAACTAGGCGTGTAGACGGCATTGGAAAACATATTGAAGACAATTTGACAAATCAAGCATCAGAGTTCATATTTTATGCTCTAACATTGGATGAAAGCACAGATATAACAGATACCGCCCAAGTGGCGATTTTTATCAGGGGTGTTGATGCCCATTTTAACAAAACAGAAGAATTAGTGGCACTGTATCCACTTAAGGACACTACTTGCTCACGAGATTTGTTAGGAGCAGTTACATTGACATTGAATTGCTTTTCATTACAACTCAACAACCTATCGGGCTTAACAACAGATGGTGCTCCAGCAATGGTTGGGAAACATGAATTGATTCAAAATGAGGCCTGCGAAATTGGTATACTTCAATGCTAAATTTTCACTGCATTATTCATCAGGAAAATTTATGGTCCAAGTCCCTTAAAATGGACCATGTCATGAAGGTGGTCATCAAAACTGTGAACTTGATTAAGTCGAAGGGGTTGAATCACCGTCAGTTCCAAGAATTTCTCAAGTCTTTGTATTCAGAGTATAATGACATTACAGTTTATGCAGAAGTAAGATGGCTGACCCGTGCCAAAATGTTGAAAAGAGTGTTTGATTTGAAGCAAGAAATACAATCATTCTTCGCAAGCAAGTCAAAAAGTAACCCAGAATTTGAAGACAAGAAGTGGGTTTATGACTTTGCGTTTCTGGTCGATATAGTTAGCCATCTAAATGATGTTAATACTCATCTACAAGGGAAAGATCAACTAATTAATAACATGTATGATCTTATTTCCGCATTCCAAATGAAACTTGGGCTTTGGGAACAACAGTTAAGGACAAAAATCTTCACTCACTTTCCTACATTATTATTGCAACCAGACGTCACACAGGGGGCAGCGGATAAATACGCTTCGTTGATATCTGACTTGAACCTTGAATTTGAAAATCGATTTCAAGATTTTAAAAAGCATCATGTGCTTTTTGCTGCATTTGCAGCGCCATTCTCCGTAGACGTGAATTTATTACCAGGAATGTTACAAATGGAACATTGTGAAATGTGTTGTAATGCACAGTTAAAGGAGAAATTTCATCAGGTTGGTTTGGAAAAGTTTTACAAAACATATTTGGACAAGGAGAAATATTCTGCATTTTACAAACATGCTCTATCGATGATTTCACTATTTGGAAACACGTGTGAACATCTTTTTAGTCGCATGAAGCATATCAAATCCCAAGTGAGAACACGAATCACTGATGTGCATTTGGAAAACTGCTTGCGTGTAGCAACAACCTCAGTCAATATCGACATTGATGCACTTAGTTCTGCCAAACAAAATCAGACGTCTCACTAAAATTTATTATTTTTTATATTGTTTGTTTATTTTTTATTGTTATTTTTTTTAAATTACATAACTCTAATCTAATAAATATGTTTGATTCTCAGTTTTGTTATATTTTCTTTAAAAAAATAATATATTTCTTGTTTGCTTTTTAATAGTAAAAAAAATTTGGTTGTACGGCCCGGTGGGAAATCTCATTTTTAAAATCTGGCTCGGCTGCTGAAAGGGTTGGCCACCCATGATCTACAGAGTCATTATACACAGTCATCTGTAATGTAGAAGTATTCTTCTGGATGATAGTATAATTTATATACAGTCATCTGTAATGTAGAAGTATTCTTCTGGATGAAGATATTGACAGTAGAAAGATAATTTTTTTTTTTGTCGGCAGTGGTCATGATGTTCAATTGTGATATTTCTAAGATATTTTTACAGATATTCAATTGAATTTGAAGAAAACATGCTATTTCATTTTGAAAAAATTAAGATGGCTTTGATCTTTTATGGATGGGTGGCAGTCCCTTAAACATGACACCACCTCCCACTTATGTACAGACCCATCCATGTGCATACCTAAACATGTAGAGACTCAACCATGTACAGACCTAACTAATATCTACAAACCCATCCATGTACAGACCTATCCATGCACAGACTTATACGTGTACAGGCCCAACCACGTACAGACCCAATCATGATCAGGCCCAAATATGTACAGACCCATCCATGCACAGACCTAACCATGATCAGACACCAGCCATGTACAGATCCAACCACGTACAGACCTATACTTGTACAAACCCAACCATGAACAGACCTGTCCATGTGCAGCTGCCTCACTTGGTGCTCAGCATTAATAGGTTAGCGTTAGAACTTGTCTGCCTGTTTTCTTGTTGATTTTTTTATTATGGTTTTAATGCCAATTTTTTTAGCTCAATATAGGCTTTAAATGATGGCCAATATTAATGGTGGAGGAAGTACCTGGAAAACCCTGGAAAGAACCATGGACCCACAAGAAGCTACTGGCAAGCTTTCTCACATACCCACATTGGCCAAATCCAAGACTCAAAACTCATGCAGACAGAGGTGAGATGGCAGTGATCTGTAACAGACAGCTCTTTAGACCACTCAGCCACACATGTGATATTAGATACTGCTGACACCTCATGTGATATTAATAATGCTGACACCTCATGTGATATTAGATACTGCTGACACCTCATGTGATATTAATAATGCTGACACCTCATGTGATATTAGATAATGCTGACACATCATGTAATATTAGATATTGCTGGCACCTCATGTGATATTAGATATTGCTGACACCTCATGTGATATTAATAATGCTGACACCTCATGTGATATTAATAATGCTGACACCTCATGTTATATTAGATACTGCTTGCACATCATGTGATTGTAGATACTGCAGACACATCATGTGATATTAGATACTGCTGACACATCATTTGATATTAAATAGTGCTGATACATCATTTGATATTAAATACTGCTGACACATCATTTGACATTAAATACTGCTGACACATAATTTGATATTAAATATTGCTGACACATCATTTGATATTAAATACTGCTGACACATCATTTGATATTAAATACTGCTGACACATCATTTGATATTAAATAGTGCTGATACATCATTTGATATTAAATACTGCTGACACATCATTTGATATTAAATACTGCTGACACATCATTTGATATTAAATACTGCTGACACATCATTTGATATTAAATACTGCTGACACATCATTTGATATTAAATACTGCTGACACATCATTTGATATTAAATACTGCTGATACATCATTTGATATTAAATACTGCTGACACATCATTTGATATTAAATACTGCTGACACATCATTTGATATTAAATGCTGCTGACACATCATTTGATATTAAATACTGCTGACACATCATTTGATATTAAATACTGCTGATACATCATTTGATATTAAATACTGCTGACACATCATTTGATATTAAATACTGCTGACACATAATTTGATATTAAATATTGCTGACACATCATTTGATATTAAATACTGCTGACACATCATTTGATATTAAATGCTGCTGACACATCATTTGATATTAAATGCTGCTGACACATCATTTGATATTAAATACTGCTGACACATAATTTGATATTAAATATTGCTGACACATCATTTGATATTAAATACTGCTGACACATCATTTGATATTAAATACTGCTGACACATCATTTGATATTAGATTCAGGTTTACCTTATGTGCTCAACCGCTCTGGTGTACTAGTGGTTAGAGCATCCGTCGCAGGACCAGGAGGTCATGTGTTCGATCCCCAGCTGAGTCATACCGAAGTCTTACAAAAATAGTACTAACAACTGCCTCACTTGGTGCTCAGCATTAAGAGGTTAGTTTTAGGACTGGTCGGCCTGGTGTCAGGATAATGTGACTGGGTGGGACATCTTGCTACAGTTTTCAGCATTATGCCCCAGTGCTATACATCACTATAAACTGCATCACTGCAGACATCGTAGTGATATGACTAAAAAATTGTTAAAGCTACATTAAAAATCCTAATCAAATCTTATGTGCTGTTGAAGAATGTTATAAAATAGCAAATATGGCACATTTTATGTTGTATTATCTTTGTGTTGTCAGGCAACTGAGCTAGATGAAATGCTGCGAGCTCCAGATCACATTCAAACAGAAGAAATGGAGTATTCCAGTTCTGAAGAATCAGAGATAGGTAGTGACACAGATATGCAAAGGTAATATTCCAGTTCTGAAGAATCAGAGATAGGTAGTGACACAGATATGCAAAGGTAATATTCCAGTTCTGAAGAATCAGAGATAGGTAGTGCCACATATATGCAAAGGTAATACTCCAGTTCTGAAGAATCAGAGATAGGTAGTGACACAGATATGCAAAGGTAATATTCCAGTTCTGAAGAATCAGAGATAGGTAGTGACACATATATGCAAAGGTAATACTCCAGTTCTGAAGAATCAGAGATCGGTAGTGACACAGATATGCAAAGGTAATATTCCAGTTCTGAAGAATCAGAGATAGGTAGTGCCACATATATGCAAAGGTAATACTCCAGTTCTGAAGAATCAGAGATAGGTAGTGACACAGATATACAAAGGTAATATTCCAGTTCTGAAGAATCAGAGATAGGTAATGCCACATATATGCAAAGGTAATACTCCAGTTCTGAAGAATCAGAGATCGGTAGTGACACAGATATACAAAGTTAATACTCCAGTTATGAAGAATCAAAGATAGTGACAGGTATCAAATATATCCAAGGCATAGATATTGTAGGACTCTTTGATAGGCTTGAATAAGTTTCTACAGACAATGACAGAAATGGAGAGAAAACAAGATAATTTTTGCGAGAATGAATCATCATTAATATTAAGTATGACGGATCATTAAATGCATTTTTCTTGAAAGATATTTTCTAGATTTCGATATCGCTGAATATAAGGCTTTAACTTACTTTATTGTTCATTTTTCTGTCTATTTAATTCTCATGCTCTTTTGTTATCAGTTTCAGCTGTATTTTAATTTAACAGATCTTACATTTTGGGCCAGTCTTTTTAGTCTTATTTTTGTACAGACCTATTATATTAAATAATATGGCTCCATGTAGGCTTGGAAAATTGAAGATTAGAGCAATATTTCTCCAATACAAATGGTAAAGTACATAGAAAACTATACTCTTAACATTTAAACTGAATCCATGACTCTTACCTCTGAGTAGTATTTATTAAACAATATGTTTTCACTCATCACTTTTTCCAGTTGTGCAATTTGTTATTTACTGGTAACCCCTCACACGCATTTTATTTTGCACAGACCAGCTAAAGAATTTCCTCTCCTCAAAAGGAAAACCCGACATAAACTTGTGGTTCCAAGAAAGGTTTTACGCCTTTTGCAGCCCCCAGATATTTCTAAGGGCCCTATGGAACCTGTTTTGAAGCCAGAAGAAGTGTTTGAAGGAACTAGAGCCCCTGTGCACAAGAAAATACAGTTAAAGGTCCCACTGGTTACTCACAATGAACAGGAGTCACAAATATTCAGAGACAAAGGTATTATTATTTACCTCTGTTGATGTAATGTACAAGTCTGTATGCTTGTGTGTGTGTGTATATATATATATATATATATCATATGGCAAATAACAGTCCTTTCATGTGCACTGAATCCAGCAAGATATCACCTGTGTAAGGGATTGATTAAGATAAATGCAATAAACTTACAATAAACAGTGCAGTACTACTATCTAACTATCCTGAGTATTTTGGACTTTTTCAAAGACAAATACAAAATAATAGACAAAACAAACAAACAACACACAGAAACCATTGTGTTTGCAAGCCTTTGCATGGCTGTTTCTACAGGAATTAAACCATTGTGTTTGCAAGCCTTTGCAAGGCTGTTTCTACAGTAATTAAACCATTGTGTTTGCAAGCCTTTGCATGGCTGTTTCTACAGTAATTAAACCATTGTGTTTGCAAGCCTTTGCATGGCTGTTTCTACAGTAATTAAACCATTGTGTTTGCAAGCCTTTGCATGGCTGTTTCTACAGGAATTAACCATTGTGTTTGCAAGCCTTTGCATGGCTGTTTCTACAGGAATTAAACCATTGTGTTTGCAAGCCTTTACATGGCTGTTTCTACATGAATTAAACCTTTCAATGTATTATGCTTAATCTAGTTTTTTTCAACTTTTTTTGTTATTACAGATGCTGGAAAATATATTTATTAGCCTAGATATTGATGCGCCATAACGACATCTGTTGTTTTATGCAAATTTATGTAAGCACAAATTATATCCTGAATATTTTAATGTTACACTAGTAATTAGAGGTTAATATGCAAATTTAGAGAATTATTTACAAGAAAATATGCTGGCAGCAAAAGATAATTTTATTTGTGCATGTTTGTCTTTTTCTGATGTTCTTGGTTTAAACCAATTGGTTTTAATGTCCAAAGTTGGCATTCCAGTATAATTCCTTTTCTTTCCTGGTTTTGGAACTCCATTTGGGTTGTGAGCAGTTGCAATACCCGGTAAGTGTTATATCACTGAAAGTGTTGCATGGGGAAGAGAACTGTTTTGCGATCAGGCTTTTTTACAGCTTCTTTGTAACCCAATATATTTATCTTTGTATAGCACATATTTATTTGCAATTGTTTTAAAAAATGGTCATCATTTTACTATGGACACCTTTTTTGTTAGATATTTCTCCACATAGCTGTCTTCAGAACCAACAATGTAGTTCACTTTTAGAGCTCATTTCATCCTCCCTTTATTCTTTTCTTCAAATTTCACACTTTTCCCACTTATAATAAAGCCAAAACAATTTTAATGCAATAAAATGCCATAGCAATTCAAATAATGACCTTTTTATGTATTTCCTTTTCTTCCTAGATAATGCATCAGAAAGAAGGTCTGAAAATGTTCAAGTTGAATCAATTGGATTTGGGAAAATGGAGCCTATTGAAAAGGTGTATAACCCAGATAAGACAATTAGATTAAATATATATTGAAAAATCTTTCTGAAACTGACTTGAGGTCACACTATTTTGACCTTTTGTGAGCCAGTCAAGTTATAGTTTTCATGTAATGGTCATAATTTGTGTCTTTGATGTTTTTATATTTATCATATATTTTGTAAAACTAAAAGTTGAGACATCATCGATTAATATTATGTAATAGTTAATGCACTGTAAGGTTTAAGAGTAAGTAAATTTCATATAAGTAATTTGTTTTTAGATTATGACAATTTAGAGACTTGTGTGCCTTCAATGTTCACAATATGGCCTTTATTGTGCTAGTGTGCCTTCAATGTTCACAATATGGCCTTTATTGTGCTACTGTGCCATCAATGTTCACAAGATTGCCTTAATTGTGCTAGTGTGCCTTCAGTGTTCACAATATGGCCACTTTTGTGCTAATGTGCCTTCAGTGTTTACAATATGGCCATTTTGGTGCTCATGTGCCTTCAGTGTTCACAAGATGGTCTTTATTGTGCTAGTGTACCTTCAATGTTCACAATATATGGCCATTTCTGTGACTTTGATCTTCGCAATACAGACATTTCTTCTTTAAATATGTTATCTAATCATAATATCTTTGGAAAACAACTACCTTGAAAATCCAGCCCTCCCAGATAAAACTTTTAGCTAAAAAGAGCTGTTGTCTACCAGCCTAGGTGGTTGTCTGGCGAGTAAAAATCCAGCCCTCCCAGATAAAACTTTTAGCTAAAAAGAGCTGTTGTCTACCAGCCTAGGTGGTTGTCTGGCAGAGTAATCTCCCTTTGATATAGTCAAAACCGTTGAATAACTCAGTTACTACTTCTGCTCACCATGAGAGACCTAGCAAAAGCCAGAATCGACATTGATACAAGTTGGATGAATTATCACTTCATCATTACATGTACTTGCAACTTTTCTTTTTTCCCATGTTGACAAAGTTCTGCCTTTACAATTTTAGCACACTTTGCTGTCTTTACACATTTCATTGTACTTAGTTACTTGCATGGGTAGTCTATGTCACTTCACAAATAAGTTTGGGCTGTACTTTTCATTTATGTTGACGTGCAAGTCCCTGCAACTTACAGAAAACTCGTTAATGCATAATTCCACTATGACTGGCTTCATCCAAGTACATTTTGTCTGCTAATACATTAGGGTGTTATGCAGATTGTACATTGCTAAAAAGACTTTGAATTCAGATGAGATACAAGTTGGGTTAGAACAACTTTTTTAAAGATTTTTATATGAATGGGAAATTAGAAACTGAGTGGTAGTTCTTTAAATCATGGTCAAGTGTTGGTTTCTTTAGCAGAGGCTTTACAATGGTTGTTTTGAAAAATGATGGTAGTTCTCTGGATGAGAGAGAGGTATTAAAAACATCAGTTAGTGAAGGCAATACCGGATCTAAGCACTCATGCAGCAGTTATGTTGGAATTGGATCAAGTTCACATGATTTTGGTGCACTCTTCAACACAATTGTAGTTACTAAATCCATAGAGACAGATTCAAATGCTGTTAACGGTTGCTGCTGAAATTCTGTATCACAATGACAATGAGTCTTTTAAATTGTCTTGTCAAGCTTATCTCAAATGGTTTGTACTTTGTCACAGAAGTAATTTGCAAACAGGTCCAGAAGTTTGACTGGAGAGAAGGTGATTGGAAGTGCTGTACATTTGTTCCTTGACATTAGCTTGTTAGTAATCACGAAGAGGCCTTTGCAGCTGGAACTATGTTTCTAACATACTTCTTTGCAGCTTCATAGATTTGCTTTTGAATTGTGAGTCTGGTGGAAAGCCAAAGTCTCTCCACATTATGGTGGTCTCTTTTAGCAGTACAAAGGTGGTCTCTAACACCGCAATATGATGGAGAGCATTTTTGAATTGATATTCTGCACTTAGTAGCAAATAAAAGTGGAAAGTTAGGGAATGATGTCAAGATGAAATATAATGCAGAGGAGATCTGATGCAAGTTCATGGGATACCAGGGACAACCATAGAATATTATCATCTGGGTGGGATGGTTAACTGGCAATTTGAGGTTGAAAACATGAATGGAATCTAGGAGTTTTGATGTGTAGTGGTTCCCAGTACAGTATAAAGTGAAAGTAGAAACCTCCAAGAATAATCAGGTTGCCACCTATCAAATTTTTATACTCCTGGACCAGGAGATTTGGAAACTGCTCCAAAAAGAGAGATTTGTTCAGCTTGTGTATTCTACCAGGAGGATAGTAGAGGCATAAAAAATGGACTGGCCTTTGTGTGGACTAGTTCAAATGATGTGTGGTAGAGATTGATGGGGGAACAACTTGATGGCTTAACCAGTGGGTGTTAGATCTGTGTGCGGGCTCGTTGCCATGTTTCTGTTAGTAAAATGATGTCGATATTCGTATCGTTGATAAAATTACCTATTTCTTTGCATTTAATAAAGGTTGTCGATTTAATAGAGATTTGAATCAGGTTATCTAAATTATAGGCAAAATTAATTGTTGATGCAGAAATGGCAAAAAGAAGATAATATTGAATTCTTCCTTTCTACGCTGGTCAGCTTTGAAACGTTTCTTTTTTTGCTTCCATTTACATTTTAAGTAGTGATGAATGTAGTCCCAGTTCATTTAGAGCCCCATGTAGCTTGGAGAGCCAAGGAGCAGTCATTTAAAGCCTTTAATGAGGGTCCATCATAGCATAAATGGGTTGACTACAAAACACATTTTTACAACAACAAACTTAAGGATGTTATAGCAGTGGAGCAAGACAGCTGAGAAAAAGTCTAATTGTTCTTGTTTCCAAAACAAGGAGATGAAGAAACACATATGACCTGAACAGCCAATGCATGATGCAGTAAAGTAGATTAATACAGACAACAAACACATGTATCATAAAAAACAGCACAAAAAACAGAACAGCTGCTTCAAGCCAGTTCAGCAATAGTGGCCATTTTGTATCAAGCCATTTATAAAACACTGGACCTTCTCTACAAAGCACCCCACCCAGTCCTTTACTACAAAACCCCCAACCAGTCCATCACTACAAAGCCCCCGAACCAGTCCTTCACTGCAAAGTCCCCAAATCAATTTCCTACAGTTCTATGTACATTAGTAAATACAATGGCCTTGCACTTAAGACACCACACCCACACCCCGTATCCTACAGTACAAAAATACAGGTAAAATACAGGTATGATCATGGATTCCCAGATTCTATCATTGTTACTCATATTTTCTTCACTCACTTTTAACTCTTAGTTGCTTAGTACTAACCATCTTTTTTTTGCAGCATTGCAAATTGTGATGCAGCATTATTTGTTATATAAAGCCTTTTATTGATATATAACTTGACAGATACAAAGATTGCCATTTTAGTGGTCATTAATTAACAAGATTATCATTAAACAATTTGAGCTGTCAAGACAGGTTTGTTGTCTAATCTATAACATGGGGTACATTAATGGTTGCCATGGAACATTTGATTGAAGCATTTGTCTATTAACTATTCTTTTATCCCCATGCTGAACATGTGTTATAGGTGACTGTTGTCAGTAATGAAGTATAATACACTTTTATTTTGTCATTTAACTTTTTGCATAAGATGTGTTACAGCTGACTGTTGTCAGTAATGAAGTATAATACACTTGTATTTTGTCATTTAACTTGATGCATATGATGTGTTACAGCTTACTGTTGTTAGTAATCAAATATAATACATTTGTATTTTGTCATTTAGCCACATGTGGAAGACATTGCACAGATGGCAGATATTAGTTATAAAGTGGATCCCAAAAAATTTGTTTCTAAAGAAGACTTGAAGAAGGGGAGAGTGACAGAGAAAGGTAGGTTGCTGTAGCATAATGATTCATTTTAAAATTTGATGGACTGTAAGTTATATTTTGCTCCAAAATAGTGGGGGGGGGGGGAATCTTCATTATTGGGTGATTTGAAATAAAATGGTTGATTGAACATGTTGATACTGAAGATAAGAAAGATTTTTTTTGGTAGTAAGTGAGACACTTGATGCCCTGACTTAACAGGCTTTTGTAGAATGGTTATTTGCTAAATAATTTTGAAAATGTGACACGATGTCCTGACTTCACAGGTTTTTACAGAATGATTATTTGAGTATAATTTCTTTATATAACTGATGATGTATTTAATGCAGTGTATCATTATTATGACCATAAATGGATCCCCCTCCACATGCCAAAACACCTTTCAGGCTGTGTAAGGATGTATTTTTGAATACTTGATGTTAAATCAGTTGTTCAGTACATGAGATGTACTACTGGTACATATTGCAGTTATACTCACTAGCTTGTAGCTTGCCAGATCATGACTGGAATGGTTCAGATCTTGTCATGGTCTGTTGCCATTGTGTATTCCTGGGCTATTGTACTCAGTTGCTGGATTCTTGATCAAAGTATGTCACTTAATTCTTTTATAAACTTTAGCTAGCTAATACATTTGAGCATAAATTAAAAACAATTGCATTCTCGGAGTGAATAATGGATGTGAATCATGAGTGAATACTCTGGTAATGAAATGAAATGTATCATTATTCACTCGATGCAAGCAAATATCTTATGTTGCTTCTTTAACCATTAGACTGTGATTAATTTATTCTGCAAGTATTGAGTTTCTCTTTTGGGGCACAAATGACATTTTTACCAGTTCACATGTAATAGTAATAGAAGTTTTACAACATCAGATGGTAGGTGGAAACAAACTTGTGATAATGACAGAAGGTTTACATCAGATGGAAGTGGAAACTTGTGGTAATGATAGAAGGTTTACATCATCAGGTGAAAGGTGGAAACAAACTTGTGATAATGACAGAAGGTGTACATTAGATGGAAGTGGAAACTTGTGGTAATGACAAGGTTTACAATATCATATGGTAGGTAGAAACAAACTTGTGATAATGACAGAAGTTTTACAACATTAAATAGTAGGTGGAAACAAACCTTTGATAATGACAAGGTTTACATCAGATGGAAGTGGAAACTTGTGGTAATGATAGAAGGTTTACATCATCAGGTGGAAGGTGGAAACAAACTTGTGATAATGACAGAAGGTGTGCATCAGATTGAAGTGGAAACTTGTGGTAATGACAGAAGGTTTACAACAGATGGAAGGTGTATAGACCTGATGATAATATTCTGCAATCCACCCTTGTATCCCACGAACTTGCATCGGATCACCTCTGCATTGTATGCCATCTCGACGTATCAGTCCCTAACCCTCCACCTCTATTTGCTACTAAGAGACACATCTGTATGATAAATAGAACCAAATTCATGCATGACATCCAAGAAAACTTAACAACCTTCTTACATCCAACAGCGGAACAACTTGATAACTGCCTGCATTCATTGCTTGAAAAACATGCCCCAGCCACCAAATGCAGAGTATCAATAAAAAAAGTGTTCTCCATGGTATAGCAGTGTTAGGGACCAGCTTTGCACTGCTAAAAGACATCACCGAAAAGCGGAGAAGCTTTGGCTTTCCACCAGACTCACTAGTCATAAACAAATCTACGAAGCCGCTAAGAAGAACGTCACAAACATAGTCCATTTAGCCAAATCATCCCACTACAGTACTAAGATCACGGAGAGTTCCAGCTGCAAAGAGCTCTTCGAGATAACTAACAAACTAATGTCAAGGAACAAATGTACACCACTTCCAACAACTTTCTCTCCACTAGACCTACCAGACCAATTTGCAAATTTCTTCGATGACAAGTACAAACCATTAGAGATTCGCTTGTCAGCACAATTTCAATTGATTCGTCACCATACAGTTATGATGCAGAATTTCAGCGACAACCATTAGGAGCATTTGAACCTGTTTCTATTGATTTAGTACAGACAATTGTGATGAAAAGTTCACCAAAGTCTTGTGAACTTGATCTAATTCCGACAACACTGCTGCTTGAGTGATTAGACCTAATATTGCCTTCACTAACTGATGTTATTAATATCTCTCTCTCATCGGGGAAATTAATATCATTTTTCAAAACTGCCATCATAAAGCCACTGCTGAAGAAACCAACACTGGACCATAATGATTTAAAGAACTACCGCCCAGTTTCTAATCTCCCATTCATATAAAAAATCTTAGAAAAGGTTGTTCTAACTCAACTTGTATCTCATTTGAATTCAAACAGTCTTTTTAGCAATGTACAGTCTGCATATCACCCTTGCCACAGTACGGAAACTACTCTTCTGAAAGTATTTAGTGACATTCTTTCTGCTTTGGATAGTGAAAAGATTACAGTCCTCACTCTCCTGGATTTATCTGCAGCATTTGACACAATAGATCATCACCGTCTCCAGCATGTACTGTAGTATCATTTATTTTCGTTGGGCTCAATTTTCGTGGTTTTTTAAAAAAGGGCATTTTCGTGGGGACGTAAATTCGTGGTTTTGCTTGTCAAATTTTGCATATTATAAGGTAGTTAATTTCATGGTGTAATCTCTACAAGTACCCCAAATAAAGAATACAAAAGAATAAAACGATGCCGACGCAAACGGCGGTCACATTAATGTTTAAAACAATACTACCACCTGTATCAGTACATATCTAAGACCCGGCAAGTTAAATACTTACAACGTGTTTTTGACCAAGTGATTAACATCTGTCAAAGCAGACTCAGCCAACAACACTAAAACAATTCTTCTACCTATGTGAGCACATATCAAACACCCGTCAGGATTAATCAGTTTCGCCATGTTTTCGTTTGAGTGTTCAAGATCAAAGGAAGCCGACGCCGCCAACAAAACCAGACCAATCAGTTATTAAAGTACATTTGAATGATCTCTTACTTAAACCACTGTCCATAAAGTTGCAATATCAGTACTTTATGACTATCATGGCGTTAACACAGTGGCTTAAGAGCGGTAAAATTCAACTTAGATCACCCTCGGTTCCTGGACTACCTAACCCTTCTCTATCCTTACTTAAATGAAACACTGTAAAAAAACGAGTCGGGAATTGGGGGGGGGGGGATCATCAACCTATGTGGCTCATTTTTCGTTGGGGATTTAAATTCGTGGTTTGTGGCAACCACGAAAACCACGAAAATTGATCCCCCACGAATATTGATGATACTACAGTATTTGGTATTCAGAATATAGCCTTACAGTGGGTCAAGTCCTACATCATATGAATGATGATAAAACTGAGGCTATTCTGATCACAACACAAAGACTTTCTCATTCACATCCTTTACCTCAGACAATAAATATCAGCAATACCAACATTAAATTCTCACACTCAGTACGAAACCTAGGTGTTACTCTAGACCGTACTCTCACATTGCACCAACATGTCATGAACATATGCAAGGCTGCATATCTTGAATTGAGACGCATCAGTTCCATTCGTAGATATCTTTCAGTTGATGCCACAAAAACACTTGTGTGTTCATTAGTACTTTCAAGACGACTATTGTAACTCATTTCTGTCTGGTTCATCACAATATTTACTCCAGAAACTTCAAAACACATCTGCACGGATCATCTTTAGAGTACCTCAATCAGAGCACACCTCACCACTGCTCTGTACCCTACACTGGCTATCAATTCTATACAGAATCAAACACAAAATTTGTTTGTGCTATGTTTCAGTGACAGACTCAGTCACAGTCCAACATACCTATCCAGCCTGACCCATGTGTATACACCAGCTAGATACTTATGCTCTTATTCTGATAATCGTATACTCATTGTTCCCAAGGTGAAAACAAAGTCATATGGACAACGTTCGTTTGCACACCAGTGCCTGGCGAAGTGGAACCATTGAAATTAGACACAAAGACACAGTGGTCCCTTTTAAGAGTGCTCTTAAGACTCACCTGTTTCGACAGCAGGGACAAACTTAGTGACCTAATCATGTTTTGTATCTTATATGTTTTCTGCATGTTTTTATGTTTTCCTATTTCTTTGTTTTTGTCATTTGTTGTTCTGTAGTCATATCATTATTGATGGTGTAAAGCGCTTGGAGTTTTGAAAGATTTGGCACTATACAAAGTCATTATTATTATTATTATTATTATTATTATTATTATTATTATTATTGAAACAAACTTGTGATAATGATAGAAGGTTTACAGCATCAGGTGGAAGGTGGAAACAAATTTGTGATAAAAACAGTATTCTACAACATCAGGTGAAAATAAGCTTGTGATAATGATCAATTTTATAACTTCAGATGAAAATAAACATGTGATAATGATGGAATGTAACTTGTTCACTACATGTATTTGTAAGTCAAACTTCATGAAGGAGATCATTTCTGAAGTATGTCTTGTTAATTAAAGATTAGCTGTGAAGAATGTCTTGTTAATAAGTGAAAGATGTCTTGCTAATAAGTGAAGGATGTCTTGCTAATAAGTGAAGGATGTCTTGCTAATAAGTGAAGGATGTCTTGCTAATAAGTGAAGGATGTCTTGTCAATAAGTGAAGGATGTCTTGTCAATAAGTGAAAGATATCTTGTTAATAAGTGAAAGATATCTTGTTAATAAGTGAAAGATGCCTTGTTAATAAGTGAAGGATGTCTTGTTAATAAGTGAATGATGTCTTGCTAATAAGTGAAAGCTTGCTAATAAGTGAAGGATGTCTTGCTAATAAGTGAAGGATGTCTTGCTAATAAGTGAAGGATGTCTTGTCAATAAGTGAAGGATGTCTTGTCAATAAGTGAAAGATATCTTGTTAATAAGTGAAAGATATCTTGTTAATAAGTGAAAGATGCCTTGTTAATAAGTGAAGGATGTCTTGTTAATAAGTGAATGATGTCTTGCTAATAAGTGAAAGATGTCTTGTTAATAAGTGAAAGATGTCTTGCTAATAAGTGAAGGATGTCTTGCTAATAAGTGAAGGATGTCTTGTCAATAAGTGAAGGATGTCTTGTCAATAAGTGAAAGATATCTTGTTAATAAGTGAAAGATATCTTGTTAATAAGTGAAAGATGCCTTGTTAATAAGTGAAGGATGTCTTGTTAATAAGTGAATGATGTCTTGCTAATAAGTGAATGATATCTTGCTAATAAGTGAAAGATGTCTTGTTAATAAGTGAAAGATGTCATGTTAATAAGTGAAAGATATCTTGTTAATAAGTGACGGATGTCTTGTTAATAAGTGAGAGATATCTTGTTAATAAGTGATGGATGTCTTACTAATAAGTGAAAGATGTCTTGGTAATAAGTGAAAGATGTCATGTTAACAAGTGAAAGATATCTTGTTAATAAGTGACGGATGTCTTGTTAATAAGTGAAAGATATCTTGCTAATAAGTGATGGATGTCTTGCTAATAAGTGAAGGATGTCTTGTTAATAAGTGAAGGATGTCTTGCTAATAAGTGATGGATGTCTTGTTAGCAAGTGATGGATGCCTTGTTAATAAGTGAACGATGTCTTGCTAATAAGTGAAGGATGTCTTGTTAATAAGTGAAAGATGTCTTGTTAAAAAATGAAGGATGTCTTGTTAAAGTGAAGGATATCTTGTTAATAAGTGAAGAATGTCTTGTTAAAGTCTTGCTAATAAGTGAAGGATGTCTTGTTAATAAGTGAAGGATGTCTTGTTAATAAGTGAAGAATGTCTTGTTAATAAGTGAAGGTTGTCTTGTTAATAAGTGATGGATGTCTTGTTAAAAAGTGAAGGATGTCTTGCTAATAAGTGAAGGATGTCTTGCTAATAAGTGAAGAATGTCTTGCTAATAAGTGAAGGATGTCTTGCTAATAAGTGAAGGATGTCTTGCTAATAAGTGAAGGATGTCTTGCTAATAAGTGAAGGATGTCTTGCTAATAAGTGAAGGATGTCTTGTCAATAAGTGAAAGATATCTTGTTAATAAGTGAAAGACATCTTGTTAATAAGTGAAAGATGCCTTGTTAATAAGTGAAGGATGTCTTGTTAATAAGTGAATGATGTCTTGCTAATAAGTGAAAGATGTCTTGTTAATAAGTGAAAGATGTCTTGCTAATAAGTGAAGGATGTCTTGCTAATAAGTGAAGGATGTCTTGTCAATAAGTGAAGGATGTCTTGTCAATAAGTGAAAGATATCTTGTTAATAAGTGAAAGATATCTTGTTAATAAGTGAAAGATGCCTTGTTAATAAGTGAAGGATGTCTTGTTAATAAGTGAATGATATCTTGCTAATAAGTGAAAGATGTCTTGTTAATAAGTGAAAGATGTCATGTTAATAAGTGAAAGATATCTTGTTAATAAGTGACGGATGTCTTGTTAATAAGTGAGAGATATCTTGTTAATAAGTGATGGATGTCTTACTAATAAGTGAAAGATGTCTTGTTAATAAGTGAAAGATGTCATGTTAACAAGTGAAAGATATCTTGTTAATAAGTGACGGATGTCTTGTTAATAAGTGAAAGATATCTTGCTAATAAGTGATGGATATCTTGCTAATAAGTGAAGGATGTCTTGTTAATAAGTGAAGGATGTCTTGCTAATAAGTGATGGATGTCTTGTTAGTAAGTGATGGATGCCTTGTTAATAAGTGAACGATGTCTTGCTAATAAGTGAAGGATGTCTTGTTAATAAGTGAAAGATGTCTTGTTAAAAAATGAAGGATGTCTTGTTAAAGTGAAGGATATCTTGTTAATAAGTGAAGGATGTCTTGTTAAAGTCTTGCTAATAAGTGAAGGATGCCTTGTTAATAAGTGAAGGATGTCTTGTTAATAAGTGAAGGATGTCTTGTTAATAAGTGAAGGTTGTCTTGTTAATAAGTGATGGATGTCTTGTTAAAAAGTGAAGGATGTCTTGCTAATAAGTGAAGGATGTCTTGCTAATAAGTGAAGAATGTCTTGCTAATAAGTGAAGGATTTCTTGCTAATAAGTGAAGAATGTCTTGCTAATAAGTGAAGAATGTCTTGCTAATAAATGAAGGATATCTTGCTAATAAGTGAAGGTTATCTTGCTAATAACAGACATGATTTTTCTCTGTTTTAAAATGGAATTCCGCTTTTCTTTTTGACTTGAATCAAATTTTTCTTGATATAGTCCATTTTTAAAAATAATTTCCGATCTGTTTTTTTTCCCGGTTTTTAACCATTTTTTTCAGTCCAATTCTGCAACAACCCTTGTAACGTATTCGCTTCATATATTAGTTAGCCAACGACTCTCATAAAGAGTATTCTTATTGGTCAAAAGTATGAGTATATTAGTTAGCCAACGACTCTCATAAAGAGTATTCTTATTGGTCAAAAGTGTAAATTCTTTCAGTGAATCTTCGTGTAAAGGAAACTGATGGCAGTAGAAAGAAGAAGCGTGCTTGCAAAAAATGGCACACCTATTTGTTGAGAGAGATGATGATAGGAAAAGTTTAGATAAAGGTTTAAAAAAAAAACAAGGGAATGGCTGGAACGAATTGTCAATGGAAATTTAGTTGGTCAGTTTATAAGAAAACTGAACACTCAAGGACTGACATGTTGTGCCCTCTGCAATATATACATTACAGAAGTCGTGGTTGACAGAGTCTGGAACCGCACCTACAAATGAAGCTGCATATGGAAAAAATGAAGCCCTCAGTCAGAATATGTGCACTGCATGTCGCCAATACAAGCTGAAGCTTGAAAAGAAAAAGACTCTCGTTGAGAAGGAAAATAAGTGATTGCACAACTGGCATATCAATAGGTTGTGTTCAGTGGACAAAAAGACAAGTGAATATATGGGACAGTTTTTATTCAGATGATGTATTTGGGTGTATATTTTACATATTTGTAATGAAAAGAGAGAAGTGTAATATATTTGCAGCAAAAAATGCCTAATTCTTGACTTAATTACGATGTGAACACAGAAATGCACATGAAATAATTTAAGTACCAATAATATTAAAGAACAAATTCATGTGACAATAAATATTGTAAAATTATTCAAATTTTTTGGTAAGTTTGTTAGGTTTTGAAATGATTATTTTGTTACTTATTATGGTCACATGTTGTACCAGGAGCAGATTTTCATGCATGTAAAATGCATATTTAGTCAGGGGTCTTTGACCCCCAGAACCCCCTGATCAGGGGCACTGCCCCTCTAGACGCCATTGGGGGAGTACCCGCAAACCCACCTTTCACATTTTCATTTTTTTTTTAAGCTCAAAATCATGTCTGTAAAAGGTGAAGAATGTCATACTAATAAGTGAAGAATGTCTTGTTAATAAGTGAAGGATGTCTCGTTAATAAATGAAGGATGTCTTTCTAATAAGTGAAGGATGTCTTGTTAATAATGATTATAAAGACTTCTGTTGTGGCTATGCAAATGGATGGACAAGAGTTGGACACACCACACACTCATCCTTTTCACCAATATAACTTCACTTTTCTCTTTCTGTCATGTTATTTTTGACAGGATATTTTATAAATACTACTATAATCATGGAATATTTTATAAATACTATTATCATGGAATATTTTATAAATACTATTATCATGGAATATTTTATAAATACTATTATCATGGAATATTTTATAAATACTATTATCATGGAATATTTTATAAATACTATACTCATGGAATATTTTATAAATACTATTATCGTGGAATATTTTATAAATACTATTATCATGGAATATTTTATAAATACTATAATCATGGAATATTTTATAAATACTATTATCATGGAATATTTTATAAATACTATTATCATGGAATATTTTATAAATACTATTATCATGGAATATTTTATAAATACTATAATCATGGAATATTTTATAAATACTATACTCATGGAATATTTTATAAATACTATAATCGTGGAATACTTTATAAATACTATAATCGTGGAATACTTTATAAATACTATAATCATGGAATATTTTATAAATACTATACTCTGGAATATTTTATAAATACTATAATCATGGAATATTTTATAAATACTATTCTCATGGAATATTTTATAAATACTATAATCATGGAATATTTTATAAATACTATACTCTGGAATATTTTATAAATACTATAATCATGGAATATTTTATAAATACTATAATCATGGAATAGTTTATAAATACTATAATCATGAAATAGTTTATAAATACTATAATCATGAAATAGTTTATAAATACTATAATCATGAAATATTTTATGATACTATAATCATGGAATATTTTGAGATACTGGACTTGACTCTTGTTACAAGCAATGTTCTATATCTGAGTACTCCATGAACTCTTGCACATGCAAAATGGGCATCTGATTGTCGAATGGCAAAATGAACAAAACAATAGATAATTTTCTCTCATTCTGTATCAGTTCATATGAATGAAGAACATTCATATGTGAAAATGGTACAGATATTGGTAAATATTTGTCAACATATTATTAGTCCATGTCAGCTGAAATAGGCAATGTAATAGCTGAGCTATTCATTGTCACATGTTGTGTTATAGAGTAAAGCATTGACTTTTATCAAGACATGATCAGAATCAACTGATATTGGAAGCTAAAATATGAAAGGAGGCAGAAGAGCTAGAGAAACTTAAAATATAGAACCAAAAATAGAATTGTTTGATATGTAGCATTCTCGGCTCTCTAATTAAGGATGTGGATACTGCAGACAAACAAGTCAACTATTCCTGCAAGAATCACTGAATAATCCAAGATGGAGTCATTAAGAACATGCATTTCATTAGCTAAAATGGGGACCTGATTTAAACTCAAAACAAACAGTTATTTCCAGGTTACTCTGAGTAAAAGATTGGTTACTAGTTTTTAAAAAATGCAACCAAATTACCCCAAGAGTCAGGATATAGCTTAGCGGCACACATGGCATCAGAAGAAACTAAACTTGGGGGGAAATTCCTGCATCATGCCAAGAAGAGATTACAGGAGGAGGATGTTGATTTATAAGAAGGAATCACCTTTTTGTTTTCCTTGTGAGGAAAAACAAGTATCAGTGAATTTAAAAAACAATGACTAATCTTTGACACAGTTATTTACTAACTCTTTTTTTATGTATCAAATTTGAGTTTATTTCATTTACTGATCAGGCCAATGTGAGAAAGTTTGCTGGTAGTTTCTTTTGGGTCAGTTGTTCTTTCCAGGAGTTTTCCTGCGTTCTTCCTTCACCATTAATATGCAGATTTTTAGTTATTGTCATGTACAAGTCACTGACCCGCATGAAATTTATATTATAGGTATGTTATGACTTGAATAACATTATGTTATTGGTATGTTATGACTTGAATAACATTATATTATGGATATGTTATTACTTGTATAACATTATATTATGGGCATGTTATGACTTGAATAACATTATAGTATGGGCATGTTATGACTTGTATAACATTATATTATGGGCATGTTATGAATTGAATAACATTATATTATGGGCATGTTATGACTTGTATAACATTATATTATGGGCATGTTATGAATTGAAAACTATTATAGTATGGACATGTTATGACTTGAATAACATGTTATAGGTATGTTATGACTTGAATAACATTATGTTATAGGTATGTTATGACTTGAATAACATTATGTTATTGGTATGTTATTACTTGTATAACATTATATTATGGGTATGTTATGACTTGAATAACATTATTATGGGTATGTTATTACTTGTATAACATTATATTATGGGTATGTTATTACTTGGATAACAGCTAATATTTATTGTATTATCATCATGATTCTTTTAAGAAATTTGAGTATAATGACAAGAAAATGTTTTTGGATTCAAAAAGTTTAGAGCCACTGGCAACATGATTAATTTAATATAAAAAAATGGATTGGGTCTGAAAATCATAGCCCTCATTTTGCCTGGTTTGTGAATGATGAGGCATGTGAGGCTGCATCTGTGTCAGTGAAAATTTTATCAAAGCTGAGATGCTTCATTGAAATTATTAAGTCAAATAACTTTCACATTGGTGAATTTATTTCACTAAAATTTGAAATCACTCTTTTTAGATGCTTAAATTTTTGTATATAGATTTGCTAGAATTCCTGTTTCAGAAGTCAGGATTAACAGGAAAAATGCATTATCAGAAAATGCCTTATCAATACACCATTTCCAGATGAGACACAGTACGAATTGAAATAAAACTTATTGTAAACCCTGTCCTTATTTACCTAAAAAATAATCTTCTGGTGCAGCAAAAAGTATCAAATGTTTCAGACTTCACATGCATTAAAAAGAATAATCTACAAAGTGTGCATGAAAGCAGAGCAGTCAATTTTAGTTACATTATATTTTCTTTATTTAAACCAGGTTGTCAGAACGTTTAAGCAAGCTGTCCTATGATGCATAACATGAAGCAATTACTCACGCTAGGCCCATTCATTAGCGATTTCTAATAAGTAGGAGTTAAGTACAGTTGATTGACATTTCGAAAAGGCCTAATGCTTAAAACAGTTTATGGAGTTTTGCCTGTATGACTATAAATGTATTTTCCTTGCCTTTCAGAAATGAAGAATTTAACTGTGTTTAAAGGTTACGAATCAGGAGAAGCAACCAGTCGTCTGTATATTAAGAACTTAAACAAGAAGACAACAGAACAGGTAAGGTATTGAGGATCAGTCCAATTAAAAAGGATTTTTGTTCGCTTGATTTCTGAGTTATGTCCATTCGAGCCTTACATGTTTGTTTTCAACCAGTCATCTGTATTTATGGAGCTTAAAAAAGAAGGCAACATAATATATAATATATTTGTAAAGAAAATTCTTTCTGGAACAAATGTAGTGGTTTTTTTTGTAAAACTTTTAATACTTTTGTCTGGTGGCAAAGAGCTACGAGGACCAGACCACTAACCGGAGTACTGTATATACTTTTAAGATGAGTTCAGCTGCAAAATGCACTGAAGACCCATTGCATAATGTGCCAGCAGATGTGTGTCTGTGTAGTTTGTTTGGAGTAATCAGTAGAACAACTAAGATTGACCCAGGTGCATTATGCTATGGCAGATGAGGATCTTTATTACTTGCAGTTTGAGGTGACTTATTAGCAAGTATAAACAGATTGTTTGTTTGTTTTTTGTTGGAACAATGAGTTATGTTTCATTACGAAGTTATGTCTCTTTGAGCATTATGTTAAATGCAGCCTCAATCAAACATAATACATCCTAGTATCTATATATCACTTATACCAATTAGGCACTAATTAGCTGACAGCTTGGTCACATATCTTGGTAAGATCTCACATCTTTGTTAAAGGGCATTAGAAGAAAGACATTTAAGTTCAAGGGCATTAGAAGAAAGATATTTAAGTTCAAGGGCATTAGAAGAAAGACATTTAAGTTCAAGGGCATTAGAAGAAAGATATTTAAGTTCAAGGGCATTAGAAGAAAGACATTTACGTTCAAGTTCATCTAAAGAAAGATGTCCACTGATAAGAGGTAACTTGAGAAATTCTTTTTAAAAAAGACATCTGCAAATTTCGTGATTTCCTTTTTATATTTGTGTATTTTGCATAATTACTTTTATCACCGGAATGCTTTGTTTAGGTAAATATGACCTTAATTTGTATAGATGTGGCATATAAAAAAATCACATGATGTTTTGGATTCCTATGAAATATAGACTTCGTGACTGAAGATTTTGAATGTATTTAAGAGTCAGTCCACAACAATTTGGAATGTGTCCAAAGTATTTTTTATCATGTGATAAATAGTTTATCACATGACTATAGTGTTATGTTAATGTATGCATATCATAATATACCTATATTACAATTTATATACACATTAATATCTTATGCTATTGTGGATGAATTCATAACAGCATTCTAAGGAAATGAATAACAACCAAGGCACCCAAATATATTTCTCAAGTTATTTCACTACTCTAATTTGTAGCAAGCAGCAAATTGTGTTGAGTATGCCACAGCAAGAGGCATCTCCTGTTTAGTATGCTATAGCAAGTTGCATCTCCTGTCGAGTATGCCATAGCAAGTGGCATCTCCTGTTGAGTATGCCATAGCAAGTGTTTTGTTTTGTTTTTTAGATTTAACACCATTTTTCAGCACACGATAGGCAATACATGGGGGCCAGTAAATTGGTGGAGGAAGAACCCGGGAAAACCCCCGGAAAGAACCACCGACCCACGAGAAGCTACTGGCAAGCTTTCACACATAACTACATTAGCTGAATCTTAGACTCGAACCCATGCAGACAGAGGTGAGATGGCAGTGATCCGTAACGGAAAGTGCTTTAGACCACTCGGCCACATGGGGGCCCCCATAGCAAGTGGCATCTCTTGTCTAATATACCATAGCAAGCAGCATTTCCTGTTAAGTATGCCATAGCAAGTCACAACTTATGTCTAATTTGCTATGGTAAGCAGCATTTCCTCTTCAGTGTGCCACAAAGTAGCCCGATCCACCACATGCCCTTACAGAAACCAAACCAGTTATGGTCATGGTCCTCTTCAAACTCAAAAAGAGAACAAATGAGATTGATGAAAAAAATGAGGAGCATCAATTCTGCAGCTGAACAAAGAGCATTCTGTTAAATACATGCACTGTTATGGTACTCGCTGATTTATATCGGTACTGACTTGGCTAAAGTTTAATGGTGTAATCTCCAGTCCAATTCAAGAGCTAATAATATTTTGATTGAAGAAAACGAGCCGAGATCACAAATCACTCTGCATAGTCAGACAGTCAAGAGGGTTTTATAAACATTTATTTTATACAAGAAAACCTGGTCATCCAGGTACCTGATTCTGAGTCTGCAAGTGTCAATGATCACTGTTATGCCTCCGAAGTGATGCTTAAAGTTATGGAATACTACTGAACCACCTGCATCTTCAACTTTACCCAAGGTATCCATTTCTTTCATGACAACACAATGGTACATAAATTTGCCATCTTCAAGAAACACGTACATCAGGCTTAGACACATCTTTACATGGCCTTAGTTTAGCGTCAACACCTAAAAAAAGGGAATATAATATAGACCTTGACACATCCTTTACATGGTCCTGATTTTGCTCCAACACATCAAAAAGGGAATGTAATATAGACACAGGTTACCATATAACAGGTTTACTGCATCAACACATCAACAAGGAAATGTAATATAGACCTTGACACATCCTTTACATAGCCCTGATTTAGCTCCAACACATCAACAAGGGAATGTAATATAGACCTTGACACATCCTTTACATGGCCCTGATTTACCTTCAACACATCAACAAGGGAATGTAATATAGACCTTGACACATCCTTTACATGGCCCTGATTTACCTTCAACACATCAACAAGGAAATGTAATACAGACCTTGACACATCCTTTACATGGCCCTGATTTAGCTCCAACACATCAAAAAGGAATGTAATATAGACCTTAACACATCCTTTACATGGCCCTGATTTACCTTCAACACATCAACAAGGGAATGTAATATAGACCTTAACACATCCTTTACATGGCCCTGATTTACCTTCAACACATCAACAAGGGAATGTAATATAGACCTTAACACATCCTTTACATGGCCCTGATTTACCTTCAACACATCAACAAGGGAATGTAATTTAGACCTTAACACATCCTTTACATGGCCCTGATTTACCTTCAACACATCAACAAGGGAATGTAATATAGACCTTAACACATCCTTTACATGGCCCTGATTTACCTTCAACACATCAACAAGGGAATGTAATATAGACCTTAACACATCCTTTACATGGCCCTGATTTACCTTCAACACATCAACAAGGGAATGTAATATAGACCTTAACACATCCTTTACATGGCCCTGATTTACCTTCAACACATCAACAAGGGAATGTAATATTACCTTAATATATGGATAGGTAATCCGACTGAGAAAGTATTTCAAGATGTGCTTCGGGCATTTTAAGTGGATACACTGATATATTTTTCATTTAGTAAAGAACTTTGATGTTCGCCATAATAATATTCAGAACTCATTAAATATGCCTTATAATATTCATACAGATATGTCTGTCTATTTTCGTTGCTTCAGTTTTCATTTGAAACACAACTTGTACACATAGTGACCTATATATTACTTGAATTTATTTTTGTTTATTTTTTTAAATATTTATTCTTTGTATCTTATTCTTTATTGGAACAAAGGTAACTGGTAGTTAAAATTTCAACAGGATGAGTAGCACACAAAACATTATTGACATAGCAGTAGACATAAAAATGGTTTATTAATAAAAGCCCGTTATTGTTTAAATTTTATTAAATAAGATGGACTCTAATTACATATACACACATACTCTAGTTTACTAGGTAAATATTGACCACACCCTTAAATCTGGAGAAAAGAATGCCAGGGATAGTTACAGAATTGAAAACATATGGTAACCTAATAAGAGACTCACTTTACAAAAAGAAATCATGTTATACATGCATGTTTAAGGTGACCAGAGTGGGTGAGTCGTCTAAAGTGTGCACCATTACAGATCACTGCTATCTCACCGTTGTGGGTTCAAGTCTTGGATTCGACCAATGTGGTTATGTGAGGAAGCTTGCCAGTAGTTTCTTGTGCATCAATGGTTTATTCCTGATTTCTTCCTCCAGTATTTATACTGACTGCCATGTATAGCCTATCATGTGCTGAAAAATGGTATTAAACACTACATTAATAACAATACTTGCATGTTTTAAGTGAGTCTTTAAAAGTGTAAAAGATACCGATAACATGCCATGAATAATATTACTGGTAATAATTATTGGCTTTGTTTACCATTTATTTAAACTAGAAGTAAAATAATTTTTTTCTTATTGTGTATGGATCAGATTCCACATACTACCTAGTTTACTGCATATAAAATCAGTGTATTATGAGAGATGAAAATGTAAGGTAAGTTTAAAAGGAGAAAATGAAAATAAATCACACACAAAAATCAAGAAGAATTTTATTATTTATAAGGAGTTAAATAGGAAAACTCGCAATCAGTTTCAACAAAGATATATTACATAAAATTGTTTCTCAATAAGAAAAAGTATTTGGAGAAAAAAATAGAAAAATAATGGTGGGATTCATACAATAAGTTTAACAACCAAACATGTATATAATACATGGTATTAATAACTACTATTTTTGGAGGTTTATTTTCTATACCAACAGCAAGCTAACGGCTATATACAGCATTAATTAATTTGTTCTTTTCATCTCTTTCATTATTTACAGTTAATTCCATTAATAGATTGTTTAATTATATACCTAAGTTTGAAATATAGAGACCTGTTGGTGAAATAATATTTGTATAATTTTCTCTTTCTATATATTTTCATGTGAAAAATATATCATTATAATTTCACATGTAAAAATATAAGATTTCCTATAATGCTATGTAGCGCTTGATTGTTTTTGCCTACAAAAGTTGTACTTGCACGAATGAAAATAAGCATCTTTTGAGCAAGAACAAATAAATATAAACTTCCTTACATTTCAGATATGGAAATTAATCTTTGATACAAAAAAATTGACCAGACACCATTCTTTTAATACATCAATTACAATTTTAAGGTTTTGAAATGTTGATCATCTTTTTACCATGGCAATTAAATATCAAATAATTCTTGGGTAATATTTTTATAAATGTTTTGGCCAGAGAGATGCATTATAGTACCTACACTTCATTTGGAATATATTCAACTGTAAGATTATGTTTATTTGATGATGTAGATCCCCATCTTTTCTCAGTGATATTGTGAATGAAATTTCTGAAATTAGTAGTTTTTATCTTTTGCATTGACTTGGAATACAATGCAACTGTTTGAAACTTGCCTGCCTAGAAAATATACCTAATTATAGGTTATTTTATCTTAAGCATCTATACATTTATTTCAGGATCTGGTGAATATGTTTGGTTCTTATGTGGATTGGAACAAGGAAATTGACACAATGATGTAAGTCAGCCATAATGGTTTAGTAGTGTCAAATGTGCTTGTTTAACACATTAACCCCTGGAGATTTTTCTTGTTTTCACATGAAATGCGAGTAGGAAACATAATTTGAGGACTATTCCTGAATACATCCTAATACATCAACTTCCAAGCAAATTTTCCATTAGCATAATGCCTAATTGTGTTAAAAATATTGGTTTCCATTGGTTATTTTGCTCACACATGAGCAGAAGTGGAAAAGTTGGAGATATTTTTTATTCTTTTCATTAACGTACCCATCATTTTTCGTATTTAGATCACTCTATTGAAATTGCCCATCTTATCCTGCTTCTTGCACACGTTCACCTGTCTGTGTGCAGTTCAGACCAGTCTGCATTAGATCTGAGAACTAAAAGTCTTAAATCTGGACACTAAATTCAGAATCAACCACGGGCGAATTTTGGGTGGTCCAAAAAAAGTTTTCCTTCTGTATTTTGTAGTGCAACTAAAACGTTCAGATTATTTAGTATCATTGTAGAGCTAAATCTGTCTACCTTCTATAATACCACCCACATTAGTGTATCATACATGACCTGGACACTACAGAGCTTGGCAGTAAGGTACTACCTCCTGTCCCGTAAACACGGCACCAGGGGTTAATGTGTTAAAAGACATCAAACTACATAGACCCAGATATGCTTTCACATAATGCACCTGCACAGTTTGATAAATCAGTAGAACAATCAAAATAAACCCTGATCTACAGCCACAGTATGGTGTGGCAAATCATATTTGTTGTTTGCAGCTTGACTTGACTTGTAGGCAAGTATATACAGTATCTTGACATTAGTTATTTGTTTGCGTCATTACATAGGTGATGGAGATTTTGTAACTTTTAAAAAAAATCAAATTTTTAAACAGTTTTTAAATTGTTGCAAAGACTTAATTCTTATGCAAAATAAAAAAGTACAAGATAAAATACAAAACATTATGGTAAAATTACCATTGATAATATACCAATACATAAGAAAATAAGTTTACTTATCACGTCACCTCTTGGTATCACTAATATCAATTCCATCAAAAATGGGCACACAGAAGCAAAATTTAAAACAATGTTTTGCTCGATTTTGACAAATACATATACTCAAGTTCTTACTTATACACTAACTTAAGAGAAATAATCATATTTGCTGGACATGTCCAAACGGTCAGTTTTATTTTCTTTACCGACAATAATTTTACCAAACATTGGGAGTTTTTAGAAAGAGAAATGTATTTCAGCTTGAAAAATACTTTAAATGTAATCCAAACAGGGAGTCAAGGAGATTGGCTTTATGTACTTCAGACAGACACTTGAACAGATATGGAGAACTCTAATCCACATTGGGAGTAAATCATTTGATTGCATTGATAAAATATAATTTATAAAAAAAAACAAATTGAGGTCCTTCTATTAAGGACATGGAACAGTATTAATTGAAATATGTTTTTACTGCATTAATTTTCACTGCAAAGTATAAATTGGGAGTACTTTGTATATTATAATAACAAATTTTTATACCCCGGGCCTACAGTTTAAGTGACTCTGTTCCAGTCAATGCTTAACAACAGGCCTGTTATTAAAATGGTAACCGAGTTGTGTATATGATAGTGTTATGGAGCTGCTGTCTTCATTTTAGACTCTGAAATAGAAACTATTAAGATGTGGGAGGTGGAAGGGAAAGGGAGGCATGAGACAATAACTAAAAGTTTTCCAATAACAATACAAAACATTTTGCCACTTTTTAAATAAAACACTTTGTCACTAAAGCTTTGTTGTATTTCAGTGAGTAGGATAAATTATTGCAAATTTTGGGGGAGACATGCCACAATCATGCTATATGCAAAATTCAGGCTACATAAAAGCATGTTATAGTATCGTTTCACTGTACCTCTCTCTCAACAGTTTATTTTACTAAGCACCACACACAAAAACAGCCTGTTAGGTTTGCTTTTAGCCTACCATGACCTATTGTTGTTATAATGAAGGCAGTCCAGATTTTCCTGAAAATGTAATTGGTGATTGGTGATCAAATTTGATGCTTGTATAAAGTGATTCATATACATGTACCAAATTACACTTAGTTATGTATACACATGATATTAGTCATCTTGTTTTTCAGTCTCATTAAATCAAACATGATTGTGTCAACACATGTCATTGACCATCTTGCTTTTCAGTCTCTTTAAATTACACATGATTGTGTCAACACATGTCCTTTGCATCTTGCTTTTTCAGTATTTTTACTTTTGAAATATACAGTTAAGCTTGTGTATAACAAACCTCTTGGAAACTGTCAGATTGGTTTATTATATTCCATAAATTTCCACATCATGAAAATGGTAAAGTCAAAATGAGCACAGCTGACTGGTTTCTTATGACATGACTGATTAACATTACATGTGATTTATTTTATGACATCTCAGTATTAGCATACTCTTTAATTTGTAGGTTTGATATTCGGCTGATGAAAGAAGGAAGAATGAAGGGTCAGGCCTTTATTACAATGCCCAGTGAAGATGCAGCTAAGAAAGCACTTCGAGACACAAATGGTTTTGTCCTGAATAGCAAACCAATGGTGGTTGTATCCTTTCACAGTGTAATTAATTACTGCAGCATGTCAATCAGCTTTACTTCACACCTCTACTTATATATTCCCAAAGTCATGTTATTTTCTATTAGCAACTCTACTTATATATCCACAAAGTCATGTTATTTTCTATTAGCAACTCTACTTATATATCCACAAAGTCATGTTATTTTCTATTAGCAACTCTACTTATATATCCACAAAGTCATGTTATTTTCTATTAGCAACTCTACTTATATATCCCCAAAGTCATGTTATTTTCTATTAGCGACTCTACTTATATATCCCCAAAGTCATGTTATTTTCTATTAGCAACTCTACTTATATATCCACAAAGTCATGTTATTTTCTATTAGCAACTCTACTTATATATCCCCAAAGTCATGTTATTTTCTATTAGCAACTCTACTTATATATCCACAAAGTCATGTTATTTTCTATTAGCAACTCTACTTATATATCCCCAAAGTCATGTTATTTTCTATTAGCGACTCTACTTATATATCCCCAAAGTCATGTTATTTTCTATTAGCAACTCTACTTATATATCCACAAAGTCATGTTATTTTCTATTAGCGACTCTACTTATATATCCCCAAAGTCATGTTATTTTCTATTAGCGACTCTACTTATATATCCCCAAAGTCATGTTATTTTCTATTAGCAACTCTACTTATATATCCCCAAAGTCATGTTATTTTCTATTAGCGACTCTACTTATATATCCCCAAAGTCATGTTATTTTCTATTAGCGACTCTACTTATATATCCACAAAGTCATGTTATTTTCTATTAGCAACTCTACTTATATATCCCCAAAGTCATGTTATTTTCTATTAGCAACTCTACTTATATATCCACAAAGTCATGTTATTTTCTATTAGCAACTCTACTTATATATCCCCAAAGTCATGTTATTTTCTATTAGCGACTCTACTTATATATCCACAAAGTCATGTTATTTTCTATTAGCAACTCTACTTATATATCCCCAAAGTTGGTGTGATTTTCTGTATTAGTGCCACTGCTTATATATCCCCAAGTTCTTGTGATTTGTTTTATTAGTGCCTCTACTTATATATCCCGCAAGTTTGTGTGATTCTTTATTAGCACCACTATTGACTTTTGTATATCCTCAAAGTCATGTGATTTTTTTTTTATTAGTGCCTCTACTTATATATCCCCAAAGTCATGTGATTTTTTATTAGTGCTTATTCTTATATGCCACCCAAGTTTGTATGATTCTTATACTAGCACCGCTATCAACTTGTATATCCTCAGAGGTATGGGATTCTATACTTAGCTCCTGTATCTACTCGTATATCCACAAAGTTCTTTCTTATCTTTATTTACTTAAATATACCCTAAATCAGGTGGTTGATTATTATCACCTGTATCTACTTTATATACCCAAAGTCATGTGATTCTTTATTAGCATCTTTATCTTCTAAATCCACAAAGTCGGGTGATTGATTATTAGCACCTGTATCTACTTGCATATAGGGGCCTCGAGTGGCCGAGTGGTCTAAAGCCATTCCGTTATGGATCACTGCCATCTCACCTCTGTCTGTGTGGGTTCAAGTCTCTGATTCGGCCAATGTGGGTGTGTGAGAAAGCTTACCAGTAGCTTCTCGTGGGTCGGTGGTTCTTTCCGGGGTTTTCCGGGTTCTTCCACCATTAATGTATTGCCTATATTGTGCTGAAAAATGGTGTTAAACGATAAAAAAACAAAACAAATCAAACAAACTACTTGCATACTCCCAAAGTTATATGACTTTTTACTTAATACCTACTTGTATATCTCCAAAGTCAGATATTTTTCACTCTGTGTGTCATGCTTGTTCTTAATGTTTGCACATTTACTTCTTAGTGAGAAAAAAATTTCCATTAGTGTTTTACAGAATTCGATTCTGATATTAGAAGAAAAAAAATTTATGTATGCTTTAGGGATGGATGTTGTGATACCTCCATTTCTCTATCTATGTGGTCTATCCATCCATCATGCCATCTACCTGTCCATAACAACATCTCTTCTATAATTTCTTGGTGGAAATTCACCAAACATGGCACATAGTTTGCCCATGTCTAGAAAAAGGGCAAGTTTCCACCCCACCCCTAGAGAAGAGAACAAAGGCCAGATATACAACATTGAAGTTATTATACTGACATTGTATGAATATCTTTTAACCAAGTTTCATATATGTATGTTTACAAAACTCCAGTCACATCAGGGTAGTGTGGGATTGAAAATATAATAAAGTGCATGGGAATTCGGAATGTGAGTTAGATATAAAAATGTCTGGTGGAAGTTATGTTAACAATGGTGATTGTATCAGAGTTAAGATTCTTCATGAAAATGTTTTTGAAAGTTTTAAAACCATACATCTCCTAGACTGTTTACAGCATTCAGTGGAACCTTAAGAGATAATACGGTATCCAAAGCTTGAATCCAGATATATCAGCTTTTAGGACTGAAAAAATGATTCACCTGTGCCATGCATTGATATATGTCTCTATTACACAACCTACAAAATGATGCATATCAACAGAAATTTAAAAAATAAAGAGGTAAATGGCTATTAATTACTTACAGGCGCTGAGGATTAAAATTAACTTCTGTAAGATAAATATCATATCAGTTTTCCACATTGTGTATCCTAGCCAAACAAAAAAAATCATTGATGAATTTTTTCATCACTACTTTGGTTTCCAGTCATGCCTTCTTAAACAGGAAGTTGTGACATCATAATTGTGTTTACAGGTAAGACATGGTATAATGTGAAACTCAAAGTATAAACAAATATTATTTCTATATTTTTTTCCACAGTACATCAAATATGGTAGACACAGGTTTCTTCTTTAGATCCCCACTCTTATTCAAGAGTTTGACAGTGCACACCTGTCCTTAAGTTAAAGAAATTTTTGCCAGTTACTTGTGTAATGCTCTTTTTGTATCCTTAACTTGTATCAAGCAATTTGCACGATCAGCAAAAGCCAAGGATCCAGCGGAAAAGAAAACGTAAACCACAGCTTCTAAAGAAATGGGTTTCTAAGGAAATTACAGATAATAATGACCATGAAAGAAAGTCCTTATGGCTTTTGGTTTGAAGTACAGTCTGTCATGTTTGCTATCCAAGGCGTTTTACTCTTAGGTGAAAGAGATAAAAGTTTTGCTGTGTTTGCTGTCCAAGGAGTTTTAAACTTAGGTCCAAAAGAAAACAGTTCTGCTGAATTGAAAGAATATGTATCAAACAGACATTTAATTTATAAGATTGAAATATAAATAAAATAAATTTGTTATTTTGACAATAATGATAGCAAATTGAACCAATGCTTAATTTTTTATTAATCTTATAGAAACAATAAGTATATGAAACATGCAAAACAGAGAGGGTATGTTGAATGTATATAATGTGCAGAACTGGATCATGTTTCAATGAAACACAATGTATATAATGTGCAGAACTGGATCATGTTTCAATGAAACACAAGTTCTAAATGTTTGAGACATTGCAATTACCACAGATTGCAACTGCAGAACAGATAGGTTACACAGATTTTCTGAAAAAATAGCTTTTATTCAAAAGCAAAGCTTTTATGAATGCTAGAAATATTTTTTCAGTGCAGTTTAATGCAACAGTTACCAGCTGTGTATGTTACCAGCAGTGTACGTTACCAGCAGTGTATGTGGATGTTATTATTAACAGTGTGATCTTTCAGATTTTGTTTACGAAACTAATATAACCTACTCATGCACTGAGACTTGGACATTTCATTTGAAGGTTTACATTAAATGTTCACCTGAATTCTGACAAACTGAATTATTTGGTATGGTCAATCTGTATGGTGTAATGCATGTACAGTGGAGTCTATGCAAAATTCCCTTTGATTTATCAACAGATGAAATACTACGGTCAAACATTCATGTTAATTTCATCAGCTTCAGCTTTGTATGCACTGTGATGTTAGTATCTTTTGTATATATGATTATCTTGTATAAAAAGTCACCAGCAGACAGCTCTTCCCAGTGTAGCTTGGTAATTATTTGTAAATGTCATGCTAATTTCATTCATTTGCATCAAATAAATATCATGATACTGATTTATTGTGCACTTACATCTCCATCATTGGTATATATGCATATACATGTCTTTTGTACAGCATGAATAATACAATTCAACACGTTAACTCACTAACTGCTTTTATTGCATCCATAAGAGTGAATCCATAATAATTCCATCAAAAGAATAAGTAATTCTGCCAAGTGTCCCATTTTTTAATTTAAAATATATCTAATTTTCCTTGCAATTTTCAGTTTAGAATGGGCACTTGGTTCCATTCTGATAGAAATTGTCGCATTTATGTAGGAATACAGTTCTACAATATGATTGGTTCTAGGGCATAACCAACTTTTGATCCGGAAATTGGATTCCACCGGATAGTATGAACTTCCGATTAATCGGAGTTGGACAAGGCAGGAACGACCGATTCGGATAATAAAAATAATAAAGTTGAATTTCTATAGCACTGTGTCTAACACTGCGTGTCATTCGATAGTGGGTTAATAAAGCTAAAGAAGAAGTCAGAAAAGTCCAATATGGTCAACACAACCACGCTGTGAGACAATCTATTTGAACTGGCAGGTGAAAACCGGAAATGAAGCCGGATATGGTAAAGTACTAAGTAACATGCTAGACACGGCAAAACCAGATGCCAGAAACCCGGAAACGGAAGATGAAATTTTTTAGAAAAAAATACAGATTTAGCATTTCCAATTAATTGAATCGTATCCGGAATCGGAAAAATTTCACGCCCAAAATCCGGAATTGGAAATAAATAGAAAAATGCTAATCAGTTATGCCCTAATTGGTTCATTTGAAATTGATGCTACTATGCCTGTCTTTATCTGCCATATTGGATTTTGCAAACGGTTACCGCTGTCGCTGTATCTCATCTTCGTAATATTTATGTTCTAATCATGTTAAATAGGAAAGCAGAATATTCAGAATTTACTCCAGGAAAGACAAGAAAACAGAACAGGAAGGACAATTGTGCCATCTTTTTTAGATTTTTGAAACCATCTAGTAAAGGAGAAAACTTAATGATTGCAAATTATGCAATGTGATTTCGCTGTTCGGCATGAAGGCGCCCATGAAATACATTAGCACGAAAAAGCTAATATACATCATCTTGCTGTTTCATCACACACAACTCAGCCTGAACTTGCGACGTAAATAAATACCAGAGAGAACCTTAATGTACTTCGATTGGAATTCAGTTTCTGAAATTTATTTTAGCAATGAACCTTCCTCTTTCAGTTACTAGTGTTGCTGGCAATATATTTTGCACATGTTTTCCAGACAGTAAGATTGCAAAGAATTACTTGTATACTAGAACGAAAATGGTTCAGGGAGAAAATCAGACAGAATTCAGATCATCAATAAAAGATGATGCATTGGAATCGATAATGATTGAGAAAAAAAATACAATGTGTAGAAAAGGTTTTTATAAACCCCTGTGTCTGAGTATTGTACTCTTGCACCTTCTGAAATGCACTGTCCTACTTTACTTATGGTTGTATATGTGGTAAAGAGTTACTCATGCAATTTACAATTTAAAAAATCAGTTTTTGTTCCTGAAAATCACTATTTTTGTCACAAGCAGTTGGTATTTTTGTACTCGGGGGGGTTGGAAGCTATGCATAAGATTTAGTCATTTTGTCATTGATCATTATATTTCTGAATTCATTGCGAGACGGGTGGGGGTGGAGCTAGGCAATAATGCTTGCTAGGTCTATGTGAATCATAATTTTTAATTTCTTTCTAATTCATTTGGACAAACATATGAAACACCTTTTTTGAAATACATTTATCTTTGTTGCATATGCCCAAATAATCTGATTTATGACCAACAATAAAATGCATAACTTGAGATTTTTTATAAAATAACTTGTATGTAGCTTTGAAAATTACATGTACTTGAAATGAAAATTTGTACAGGATGTCATAGGTATTAACCACATAATATTCTTGCATAAGAATTCTACAGAACTATATATTTAAACTACCTGAATCCAGTTGGGATTAAACCATTGAATTGTATGAGTACAGATGGAGTTGCATAAAACAATAGTTGAGTAGTTCTCTACAGGGCAGATGAAAACAAATTCATTGTAACTTCTCTTTATAACTATAACTTTGTTTCACTGTAAAACAAACAAAAAAACAGGGTATAGACTGTTTGATCATATTAACCACCCCTACAACTTAAATGGGTTTGATCAAATCACTGTTAACACTGTAATTACAGTTTTACTGTGTATATCAAAATTATATAAAGTTAGAAAATCCAAAGGTTTAAGATGTTGGGTTTTGGGATGTGTTGTTTTACATGTTTTTGACTGATTAAATGGTCATAAATTTGCCATTTTGAAAATATTCTTATTGTTTCTTCTTCTGGATGGATGGTCATATTGGAATTCAGTTTTGCAAATTTAAATGAAAAATGGTGCTGATATGGCAACCAGGATGGCAGCCAACCTGAAAATGTTGTTATACCTACTACTTATTAATGGAAAGTCACATCGACATTTTCATAAAAAGGCCTCTAGTTTGTCCTAAATGAAAGTGGTACAAGTCCTTCATCCATTATGGCTGCCTTGATGGTCCTCTTGAAATTGTTGTTATGGTTACTTTTCCAAAATTGATGGTCACAGTGACATGTGGTTTTCAGCAAAAGATATGCCTAGTTATTTGTTGAAGAAATCAATGCTGATCTTGTATTGATTATATTAAAATCATATAGTTCAAGAATATTTGATATTTTTTCAGTTGTCTGCATTTTGAAAACAAATGGTCTAATATTGGCTTCCTGGAAATTCTTTTCGGCAAGAAGAGCATCAGTCCCTTCATTGGTCTAATCTTTCTTGTAAGAGAACCTAATGAAAAGAAAGAAGTAACCTCAAGTTGCCAGTATGTATGTATGTATGTAATGTAATGTAATGTAATGTAATGTAATGTAATGCAATGCAATGCAATGCAATGCAAGCTTTTAGAGAGAGGGAAAGTGAAATTCATATGAACATGCACATAAGTTAGCAATACAATAGCAACAGTGTCAATATACATTTTGATACATTCACAAAGCTGAAGTACGCAAAACGATTTTGTTCATCTGTAATGCTCCAATACAGTTCCTACACGGAACATTTATAACACTTCAAATTCAAGTAATTAGACACATAATTTGATAATGTGATAGATTAAATCAATATTTAACAGCCTTTTATCATGTTATGGTAGTTAGAAAAATGATGCCAATATTTGATGACTTTCCTCTTTGCTGATCTACCTGCATTTTAACAAGTTGATCTTGCATATGACTGAGAGCATCTGTTTTGTTTGTTTTTATTCACTAGATGCCAGTTTTGATCATACATCGAATATACGCCTATATTTCTTAAGTATGTGATTGGCAAACCATGTTACCACAAGTCACTGATTACTTTTAAGTATGTGATTGACAAAGTGTGTTACCACCCAAAAGACTCTAATTACATAAGTATGTGATTGGCAGGGTGTTACCACTCTAAGGACTCTGATCACTTAATTATGTGACTGGCCGAGCGTGTTACCACTCTTCTAATGACTGTTCATTTAAGTATGTGATTGGCAGAGTGTGTAAAGACTGATTACTTAAGAATGTGATTGGCATAGTGTGTTACCACTCTAAAGACTGATATCAATTAAGTATGTGATTGGCAGAGTGTCGAAGAATGAAAGATACAGAAAATCAAAGTTTCAAAATATTAGGTACCCATATTTAGATGTACTTATGACCAGTGTGGGAACAATATTTTGAGAGATTTTGTCCTTGTTTCAAATCAAGAATCTTTGATTTTAGTGCACTATGTGGAGGCATTTATGCCGAAGTTCTTCATGGTGCTATCTTTGCTAACTGAGTGCCTTAATTTATAACAGTGGTTGTCTTTGATAACTGGAGTGACTAAGTTTATAATAGTGGTTGTCTTTGTTAACTGGAGTGCCTAAATTTATAACAGTGGTTGTCTTTGATAACTGGAGTGCCTAAGTTTATAATAGTGGTTGTCTTTGATAACTGGAGTGCCTAAATTTATAATAGTGGTTGTCTTTGATAATTGGAGTGCCAAAGTTTATAACAGTGGTTGTCTTTGATAACTGGAGTACCTAAGTTCATAATAGTGGTTCTCGTTGATAATTGGGGTGGGGGAAATGCTTCTGAGTGTGAATGACATGATGTCAGACAAGCATTGGTATTAGAAATGGCGACTTTTTCACAGGAGGTTTCAGTAGACCTCGGTATATGCTTACCTCTTGACAAGTCCATTAGAAGTATCGTTATGGGAATTTTAGACTGTTTGCTTAAATAGGCCAACTGCTATACCGAAGAAATCCTCAACGATTCCATTCGAATGTTTTTGCAAAAAAATTTATAAACGTGTTTACATGATTTGAATATTCAGATCTAAATGCGGTAATTCCATTATTTATTGTCATCATCGGGATGTTGCTATTTTCCAAACATTTCTTTCTTGTAGTGCATCGTATGATTCTGGTCCTCAAAGACCAGTACTTGTGTGATTAACCATATTGAGAGAACCAGCCATTGTATCGCTGGTGGATTGTAAACGATCATTGATCTCAGTTCTGATATGTTGTTGTTGCTCTCTACGTATCTTTTTGTTGCCACACCATCGTCTGATTTTGATTTTTTCACACAAATAATTGTATTTTTACTCATGTTGTGATCGCCATACATAATATCTCCAATTCTTCTTATGTTTCCAGTATGAGTCTTACAATTAATTCCTCCTAGATTTTAATTTTCAGTTTTTAGTAAACACCACTTAATTCTCTTTGGTTTCATATGGAACTCGCAGATTAATATATGTCAACGGAATATTACTCAGTCGTCCTTGTTATCCGGAAAAATAGCGACTTCATTTTGGTCCACATTTGCGAGATTCAGCGAATTCATTCTTGACCTGATCAAGGGTTGCATATTTGGATAAGTCACCTTGGATATTGCCCTAAGTCTTATTTAGAGGAGATCTTTCGAAAATATCTAAAATTGTATATTCACTAAGACCCGTTTGAAACGTTGGACAACGTTATATATTTGTGCACGACTTTATAAACATCACGTGGATCAATCGTGTATGCAACTCATTGAGTACGTGGACCAGAACTTTCATCGAGAATAATGTTTTGTTTATTGATCATGCATAAAAACACTTCTGAAACTTTTGGTGTTTAATATTTTAGCAGCATCAAGTAAATAAAACTTGGACAAGGGAAGCAGCAACGAAGTGTCCCGTGGAGTCTTAGTCATCGACCTACCATTCGCTTCTATTATTTTTTTTTTGTTGAAGTCTTGGTTGCGTGACCTATCGCTTTCTTTAGTGCCATCCCAGCAGGAGTTCCAACATCAGCAAGTCAAGCTGCTTTTTCAACAGCTGGGGCTATAGCGGCTATCAACACCGGTATATCTGTAAGAAGTGGAAATATACCACCCATCTTCACTGGGTCTTTAATGGAACCCGCAGAAATACGAAGTCTAACGCCGTTCGTTAACCGTTGACGTTCTATCAGTGATAGTTTATTTGGACAACCTGCGATCTGTGCTGATTTCAGCAGTATTGTTATTCCGGAATTCGTTGTTGGTACTGATTTTAGCTTTCTAATCTGACCAGGCGTGAGATTGACGCTTACATCATGATATGGCATTATAATATCATGAGCGATTTAATTACACGTTTTCTACTGGGGCATCAATGTTTCTCATTTTTCCATCAACACCTTAAAGCTACATTGATTTGTCGGAGAGTATGACAGCAATTACTCTATAATTATTAACACAGGCTGGTAGCGCACTTACTCGAGCTCAATAATTTATGTCAACGTTAGATTGTCCAAATAAATCTAGATGTTCAAGCGATAAGTAGATTGGATACTACGTTGAGAAATTCCGCTCAGACCAGAATCTACATTCTAATCACGCTGCATGAATGTCATCAAACGATGATAAGCACGTGCAGCTTGATTATTTTCAAAATTAAGCAACACCTTTTCAGAAGGTTCTTGATGTCCATTTGTCCTAAAGGAAACTTCACTAACCCCATGTGGGGCAAATACCATATGATTTCATAGTTGAGAATTATGTCGCCAGATATCTTGAAAAGCTATAAATATATGTCGTGGTGCTGAAACTCAGTTTTGATGCGATCCGCCATGCAAATGTATCAACAATTATAATCGTGATCTAGTCTTGGTAGTCATTGTTAACCGTGACAGCGTTAATTTGCCGCCGCTGTCCATAAAGGAGAGCAGTTGTGGTTCTTCTGGGATTGATGGTAACATTACTGGCATCCAGAACGAATGTTTTGTCAGTGCCACATTTCCATGAAGATTCGTGGTTACAACTGGATCAACTCATTCAGCATGCCCGATAGCGTCGTCGTCTGTGGAATTGTGAAAGAGAGCAACTGTATGTTTTGCCCCAAAGATACTTTTCTAACATTTCTGCGGAAACCAAAGATATGGGTCAGTGATATTGCAGCCAAATCTCTCACGAGCATCGATTTGATTTCTACGTGCTGCGAATCCCAGATTACAAATCGCATTTACAAACTGTAAACCTTCAACATAGATGTCATCAGCCACAACAGTAACCGTTTTTGGTCCGCGAAGAGTATATGGGCGGCCATCACCACGATCAGTGGTATTTTTTGCAAACATCATTGACAGACCAGCAGACCGTGACTAATCGCTGTATCGGGATAGCACCAATATCGTCGTAGCAACATCACAGTCTTCATGACAAACATCAATTTCCCGACCATCAATAATATATTTTGACTGTTGAATAATAACATCTGTCCGATATTACCAAACCCGCCCTGCGTATCTCCATAAGAAATTACATCCAATTTTACAAGTCTACCCTGAGTGCTTCGACAGGTAAGAAATATCTGTGTGTATCCTTAACTCGCAGCTCAATTCGCCCACGCTAATTTTGTGCTCGTGCTTCATTATAATACTATTGATAATCACACACAGAAGCGTCCTTAAGTATTGGTGTGTCCATGTCAAATGCGGGATCAGATTGAAGATCTTTATTATACAAGTTGTCATCTACAGGAAGACCACTTCCTGCTATTAAACTTGCAGTTATATTTGTTTCTTTTTCTGATATGGATACTCCAGCCAACTCTGCTAGTTTTGGATTTTCAGCTTTATTATTTTACTAACATTTGCAGGCATCGGTGCTGGGTAATTTGACTGTTTTGAAGTTTTCGTCTAATTAATCGTGCTAGTGTATCCTTGATTGCTGAGAACGCTGTGGTGGCAACGTCACCTACAGCACCAATACCCTTTTTCACGAACGTCAATAGCCTTCATTCCCAGTTGCTTTACAATCGGTATTGCATGTGGACTATTCTTCTAAATAGACTTGGAACAACATAATCGAGTCCATCCCAGTAGCAGCAGAGAGGGTGAACAGACCACGTTTTCAAGCAAAAATAATGCTTCCTACGAAACCTTATTTTAACCAAAAAAAAATAAGTCTCCATTTAGCAAACGGAGACTTTACGATTTTTTAATCAATTTTGGTCGCAACGATGTGGTCATCCACCCTCTCTGCTGCTTAGTGATTTCAGTTCTGGGTTAACAAAAATAATAAATGATTTCAACCGAAAATTTGATCGAGTCCGATACGATATCGTGTCCGAGGATCATGTAAATTTATTGTTACAAATCCATGCGGGGTTGACTGAGCATGACTAAAGAAATTTTTAAATTGATTGAAGTCCATATCGGAACACCATGTCTGCCAAATATTTCGTAGCGTATGTGTATCAACGCCGTTAAACACAGCAAGAATATTACAGTTATCTCTGATCACTTTTGGAATCTGAGTGTAGCGTTGAGTGACATATATCACATCAGTGTTTTTGTGACGCAACCCGGGAAAATATTCTAGCTGGTTTTTTTTTGATTGTCTAACATCACATCGTCGTATACGACTAAATTGTTAATACTCCCATCAAGGTCATCCACGGATGGAGCCTCGTCAATATCAGTTATAAAATCAATGGTATTCTCACCTTTAATTTCTGATGCATTCTCGTTAAAATCCTTTAACACTTCATAGCATCGTTGATCATCTACGCTAGGAGCAATTAAATACAACTTATCCCACTTCATCCATCTCATTATTAAATTGAGCAACAATTGAGTCTTGCCGGATCCAGATGGCCCGATTATAATTGCACGGATAGAGTTTGGTAGCGCTGCATGATGCTTAACTGGTTCTCTTATTTTAGTCGCTGAAAAATCAATTATATTCATATCTCTATACATAAATTATGGATCTATATTGTGTGAAGTGTAAAACGCGTACTGGCACAAATGATGTGACGACGGTTACAACTAAAAATAACATCAGCACTAACTGGTAGATGTGCAACATGTGGTATAAAAAAGTTTAGATTTATTTCTACAAAATCAAAGATTTTACAATCCGGAGATGTTTTAAAAAAAAACGAGGAGGTGATATCGCAGCCAAATTGACAAAGCTCCCTGGAACCCCATGGGCAAAGTACCCCGGAGAAAAGCACCTTCCAGGATATAGCTACTGTGGTCCCGGAACACGATTAGATATCAGACTTGATGATCAAAATCAACCCCGATCCGGCGAGTATCCGATAAACGCTATTGATAAGGCGTGTCATGCTCATGATGTTGCATATAAAAGCAGCAATCTGCAAAACAGGCATCTCGCGGATGTGAAATTAATTCATGCGTTAAATGCTATTCCTGATAAATCTTTTAAAGAAAAGTTGGCTTCGTGGTTGGTAAAATCAGCTATGAAAGGCAAATTGATGATGGGTGCTGGTAATTAATAATATGGAATCAATTTATTATTCCCCAAGAGGATACTGGAGGGGTAAATCAGCAGTACATAAACTCGCTAGCGCTGCAAAAGTGAAAAAAACTACAGCGGCGGATTGGTTATCCAAACAGGCACTATGGCAAATTTATCTACCACCACCTAAACAAATTCAATTCTCGCATTTTGATGTGACTGCTCCTAATGAAGTTCATCAGGCTGATATATTATTTTTGCCACATGATCGTGGTTACAAATATGCGTTAACCGTAGTTGATATTGCAAGTCGATACAAAGAAGCAGAACCGTTAAAAACAAAATCAGCCACTGAAGTTGCTTCTGCATTTGAAAGGATTTATCGACGAGGTCCTCTGCACTGGCCGAATCTATTGCAGGTTGATCCTGGCAAGGAATTTCAGGGTGCAGTTCTATCTACAATGAAAAATCATAATGTCACCATACGACGAGGGCATACTGCGCTACATCGCGATCAGGCCATTGTCGAACGATTTAATCGGACGATTGCTGAGCGGTTATTTGGATATCAATACGCAAAAGAATTCATTCAAGAAAAGCGATCCAGTGAATGGGTTAAAAGATTACCATCTGTGATTACTGCACTGAATAACGAGATTACTAGAACAATCAACATGAAACCTATCAACGCGATTAAAAAGAAGTCTATACCCGTACAACCACAAAAAGATTTCCCTAGAAACGCTAGCGTTTCCCAACCAATTCTTGGTAGTAATGTCACTGTTAGGTACTTATACGAACCAGGAGAGCTTGAAGGGGGTAGAAAAAGGGCTACTGATCCTATTTGGAGTGTTACTGCACACAAGATATCTAGTATAACACGATCAACTGGTAGACCAGCAATCTATAAACTGGATTCAACTGCTCCTCAGCGAGGATTTACTCGACAACAACTACAAGTGATTCCCGAGGATACTCAATTGCCACCGCATGGTCTTAACTAGCGCCGTTGCGTCTATTGCACTCAAGACAAGTCAACATCACATTATTTCTGACATGACCGAGATTGTTATTTTTTCTGTCTACGGGGAATTGGCGAGGATCCTTATCCGAATACTGCCAACGCATTATACAATTGCAACTCGCGCAGTGATTATTCTGTTGTTTCTTCAAAGTGATTATTAATTTAGCATCAATATCAAATTCTCGTTGTTTTTTTTTTGTCCTGTTGTTTGTAACCGGAGAGTTTTTTTATTAATGATGCTAACATCAATATCACTTATTGTTGTGTCATTATCATCACCAATGATTTCATCATCGCCTGACTCTGTCAGGACGATTCTTCGAAGCTGATTTATTCTTCGTACTCTGGATACTGCGAGATAGACTAAATTTGACCATTCGATGTGATTATCCACCATCCAAACAATTGTATTCGATATAGTCAATCCCTGTGAAGAGTGTATTGTTGCTGCGTATCCTAGCGTCCATGGGGATTTATTAGCACGCAATGCATTTTCGACGACGCTGATATCAACCAGCACAATATCATTTAATACGAGAATTTGTTTTTCACTCTGTCCTGGAATATCAACTTCAATATTCTGCTTTCGTGTATCCGAAGGCCTATAACACAACGGTACTGGAAGTGTTGCAAATTTTTCTTTATGCGTTTCAAATAACTTCATCTGAAGTGTGTCTCTGACTATTTTTCTACTTGCTACTATCAAATCATTTGGTCTCCACGTTTCCCAGAAATCATTCATGGGAGTTTCTGAAATTATTTCACGCGCTATTTCGCATTGGATTTTATCCGGTTGTAATCTAATCAGTGCTTTGAACTCGCGTAATTGTTCATCAAGTGATCTATGGTCGGTATTAATTTCTTCATAATAGTCTACAGAACCCTTTAGCCATTCATGTGGAGATCCACCGACAAATGGTGGTGGTTGGCCGTGATCCCCGCACATGACGACTTTTGTGTTTTTGTTTAACAACCACTCAAGAAATGTTTTTAATACATCTAATGACACTGTGCATATTTCATCCCAAATTATGATTTCAGGAATGAATTTATCACCCATACGCTCAGGAGTCCATTTGTCACCTTTCCATCGAAAAAAACTATGGTAAGTGCAAGCATTTACCCCTCGTTGTATCATCTCTCTGGCGAGTCTGTGAGTCGGTGTTAACACAATCATGTTAGAAACGCTAGCGTTTCCACGACGATATAATTCAATTGCACGAGTTGTCTTTCCTGACCCACCACAACCGTTTAAATAAACTGTCTTGTATCTACATATTGGATCAGATACCGGTGGTGCATTAGAAAATTCTGATTGAATCTCATCACATTTTAAGTACTTTTCATCCATGGTAACATCTGCCGATTCACAATACTCATGTAGCGTCTCCTTTTTAAATCTCCAACATCCCCACGCTTCCTCCTGGGATGTGAATTTAGCTACATCTGATTTGTATTTATTGTGTATATACATCGAATCAGTAGCTACTCTAACCGCGGTATTAGGAAATCTATTTATCATCGAAAATAAATTGATAGAAGCATAAGCTAGCATAGAACTTCTCAAATGTGTACTGGGAATTATATCCATCACAGTAGGTAACAACCGTACCCAATTTCTCACCATTGGATAGAAAAGCATCCTTACGGGATACAAGTTTTCCCTGTTTCGTTAAATCCGTTACAAGAAAATCGTATTCAGCGATATCTATGATCAACCGCGAGGAAAATTTTGTATTGTCGTATCTTCCACCCTGGGTAAATTTACCGATTATTCTTCGTCCAAAATCCTTTGCTTGTTCTTTTTTAATTTCAAATAACTGTTTGGACCAATCCATGATTTGTTCTTCTGGGAATTGTTTTCGCAATTCGCTAATTATACGATCTAGATCGGGTTGTGGTAGCCAAACTTCTTTCTGAGCTCGATAGCATATAATAGCTTCGGAAACAATCAACGATATCAGCATGCCACAATCAATCATATATCGTAGTAACACTATTGGCATCCAGGCCTTTTCAGATATATGTCTACCAAGCCAAACATAACTACACGGATGTAACCCTGTAGCGAGTTCAAATGATATCACACGAGCGAATCCGGTTAAATCAAAATCAGGTAATGGCCCATTAATCGCAACACGAGTCATTTCATGCGTGGGGTGTCCAAATCGTTTAAAATAGTTACTACATTCTCCATACCCGAGAAAACTTCCAGGATAACACGCGGATATATCAATTGAAATCATACCGTCACGATGGTATTTTGTATTCCACAGTCCTCCATGACCAAATTCGATGCAACTCAATTTAACGTCCTCGAGAAAATCACTTCGTGTTGGACGCCATGAGTTTTTTTCTCTTGCGAAGTGAGCTACCACTGATGGAATAGTAAAACTATCCGTCAATAGTTTTTCATGGGAACTCTCCGGTGAAAAATCATTAGCGATTTTTCTCATTCTGTTATCTAATTCTTCAACGCGATATAATTCACCATTTGGTCTTACAAATTGATCAAATCCTGATTCGGAACCAGCACTACTAAGTAACCACACTGACACAGGATCATCTTTACACAACGCAACAATAGCATCAAATAATTTCTCTTCATAGAAAACATCCCCGGAAAATTTCCGGGGGATATATCTCACGGTTCTATCTCGTGGAAATATTGTTACTGCAGGTGTCCACGCGTGTTCGTTATGATCAATAATTTGTATTGGAGCCCCTCGCGATTGATATTTCGGTTCGTATAATACTTCTCCGGTTATTGTTGTTACTGATATTGGGAATTTTAATGATGCTTCTAATTTAGCCATATCAGAAATCTTTGCACCGTGCTGTTTCACTGTCAGTTCCCATTCGGTTATTTTCCTACGTCGCAGATCAGTTAGTTTATTTCCTCGGGATGCATTTGTGAAGTGTTCCATTACCCGTGTTGCTACACAATTGAGCCTTGACGAAGTCAAAGGTGAATATTTCATAGGAGCTAGTTTTGCAATATCAGGTTTATCATTTAACGGATATATCCCATAAACAATTGCTGTTACGGGATAAGATCTCTCGTAGTATGGTTTGTCAATTCCAGTTAGAATTCCTGGTTTGGAATCTCTACTTACAATGACAGCTTTTTTATTCTTGAGGATTGGTTCGAATTTATCCCTAATAATCCATTTACCTTCGACTTCGATAATGAATTTTATTCTGAAAAAATACTTCTGATTGGAATTGCTTTGTTGGGAATTGCTTTGCTTGAAATCCTTTGGATTTCCACCTTTGGATTTTCCACCTTTGGATGGAAATTGCTTTGCTTGAAATCCTTTGGATGGAAATTGCTTTGCAATTTCGCCAAGGTGTGAAATTATCTCAGCTGCTCTTTTATCGTTCATAGTAGCATCGATGATGGGTACATTGACACCGACATCTTCGATGTTGTTGATAATTCGAAATGTCGACCAACAGTATGCTGCACCGTCTTGGTAGAATTCATTAAAACACTCCCTGATTTTACCGAGTATAGTTCTATCACCGATTAGACGTTTTGGTGTATCAGAGACTCTATCGAGATTGAATTTAGTATTTCTCCAAGGCTTAATTTTCGATAATCTTTGGAACTCCTCATCGAGATTGAATTTAGTATTTCTCCAAGGCTTAATTTTGGATAATCTTTGGAATTCTTTCATGGTATAATCAATGAATTTAGTATTTCTCCAAGGCTTAATTTTCGATAATCTGTTGAATTCCTCCATGTTATAATTAAAACAAGTATTTAAATAGAAAAATATAGTATAATGAATCACTGCAAGTGGCTAATGATTGGATCTACAACCCCGTGTAACAAATCATGCAGAAGTGAATTCTGTGGGTATCATTTACAAAGCGTTAGGCGAGGAAGTTTTGGCCCTCTCCCATGCCTCCAATGTGGGGTGGGTGTTAGAGGAAAATCGCAGTTGTGTCTTGCTTGTGGGGGTAAACGATACAGGGAACTAAAACGCTACTATGACAAACGAATCAATGACTCCGTCATCCTTGATAAAATCAAGGACAAAGTCATCAAAACCCCTCAAGATTATATCCAGAGATTTATAATTAAAGCAGATAATAAATTAGACAAGTAGTATTATTATACAAATGAGCCAAGATTTCAGACCTCACCCAGTGCTTGCTAATTACGAAGCCTCTAGTGATGGTGTTGTCAGGCACCGCAGACTCAAAGAACCGGTTGGATATCTGAATAATATGGGGTATTTGATGTTTTCAGCTGGGAGGAAGAAGTATCTCTGTCACAGAGCCATCTAGGAAGCATTTTACGGATTAATCGAAGACGGCCCTGTGATTGATCATATAAATGGCGTGAAGACTGATAATTGTCTTGGGAATCTTCAAGCCGTCTCGCAGCGCGATAACCTTTTAAAAAGCAACGGTGGTAGGCACGCAAAACATCCCAAGGGTGTGAAATCGTTTGATTTAGAAAATAATGAAGAGAGAAGCTTTCAGTCGATAAATGCGGCTGGAAAATATTTCGATATTTGTAGTACTTCAATTCGATTTGTTGCACAAAATTTAATTAAAACTGCTCTGTCTAAAAAAAATGGTCATAAAATAAAATTCGTATACACTGAAACTATTTAAGGGAGATAAATCCTTTATGGATAAATCCGCCGCATTTACACTCTACCTACTAAGTTCCCTTGTATTATGACGTCAAAGGAATTTGTCGCCTGCTATATTACCTGTACTTGACTAGGCGCGCCCACGTGAATGTAATGGAGATATAATGCATGAGTTTTCGATAGAGAATAAAACTTTTTATTGTCGCTTGTGGGCTAAAACTGCATTATTATTTTTATTTATCTACATATCTCATGTGTGGGGGGTGGGTGGACTAGCAGTAAAGCAGACAGCTAACTCGTTCTTTTCAGTACAAAAATTCTTTATAATCTAACGCATTACCTATGTTCGCTCAGCCAGAACGCGAGTGTTTCCTATTCATTGAAGTAAGTAGGTGGGTGTGGTTAAAATCACTATGTGCGAGTTGTATTTTTCTGTGTGTAAAAGTATTTTATTTTCCTTTTTTCTGTATGCATTTTTATAAATATAATGAAAACTCTCTTATTGTTAAGTATACATGTCTTCCCTCCTCTATATTGATCGGTATTCATGTGACCTTCAGTACAAACGTACTTCTGTTTCCCACCCTGTATGATCGGTATTTCACTGACGCAGGCATGCGTGATTGATATTTACAAACAGTTAAATTAATTTTTTTTTGTGTACTTAGTATTTTATATTTCCTAAATACGATGGATACAGTAAAATTGTCTATTTTAAAAATCTCTTATTGTTAAGTATATCAGAAGATATATATATTAAAAAATCTCTATTCTGTATGACTAGTCCGTGGTGTAATGGTATCGTGTTTGTCTTGTAAACATAGATCTATCAACTACGTGTTCGGTCCCCATAGCAGATACATTATTTGATGGCGAAACGGAAGATGTTTTTTTCTATTAATTGGGGAGGAGGGCGGTCCCCCTCAGCCAAACCAACATGGCAACCCATGCTATCGCATTCTCGGTAGCGTGGGTTGTTCTTTTTTCTAACTCATGCAACCATGAATTCGATTTCATGGGTTGCCATGTTGGTTTGGTTTTCCACGCCCACATCATTACCATCATCGTTCCATTGAATTATAATCCATCCTTAATTAAGTTAATTAATGTTATGCCTAAAATTTGCCACAACACTCGAGTGGAAATATATGGCATTGTGCCGTCCATGTTGTGACGTTACCTCAAGCATATCTTCTGGGCGGTCTAAGATGGCGTTTGTATGTTTCGGGTCACCTTGGGCTTACTTGGATGCGAAGGCACCCAAGGAGTTCCAAAGATGTGTTGTCATATATGTTTTTTTTTAATAATTAAATAATATAAATTTCTATATTTATAAATAAATTTATTTATAAATAAATATAAATAATGGATATCAATGATGTAAATGCTATAATTGCTGAAATCTCAAATTTAAATAATAAAGGGGTATTATTATCTGAAAGTCTCGACGTTGACAAGATTACCTCGGAATATGAAGATATTGAATATCAGTCTAGTAAGGGTCGTTATGTTTTACCATAGGATGTACAGGCTCGTGAAAGGAATTCAAAAATCCATCAATGCTTGTTTGTACGGTAACGACATTAATTTATTTATAACGCTATTTAGCACCGTTGAAGCAATACGTCAAAAGCTCGGCCAAGAATATCAAAAACGAGCTGAAATTGGTTCTAAAGTTCGTGATCTTAGAAAAATGTTAAACGAGGAAAAACCAGTATCTTAACCACGTGAGTGTTACTAAAAAAAAATAATATAGGCTTTCGTAAATAATTTAAATATTTATTTTTTTTTAGCGTTTTTTGTAACACTTGTTACAAAAGTTACATAGGATTTTCTCCTGAAAGGATACTCATCAGTCTGGACTTGCTCATGCAGTTATGTGCATAATGAATGATCTGGTCGTAGTAGCAAGTAATCACCGCGACGCCTCCATTTTCACGTAGTTGTTCTTGTTGCCGCGTCGTTAACACAAATCGTTCATCGCCATTCTCAGATATTACAATTCTGAAATCCCCAGCGATGTTATTTCTGAAACACTCGCGGATAGCGTCGTACAGTTTAACCCTGTCGAAGATGAATACGTTAGCTTGATGGTACATTATTTAATAACTAAGTTATTTAATAACTAAGTTTTTAATTATGATAGTTTTACATTTGAAAATTTAGTTCACAAACAATATATGGTTGGTGAATCGCTTACAACTAAATTAGCCCGAGAGCGGCTAGCAGCAATTAAAAAGTTTATACCGGTTCGAGACAGACTTCGCGAGAAACTTCAACAACGACAACAAGCGCAGACTGACTTTTCTGTGTCAAGTGAACAACTGTTTACTCCGATAACAAGTGCGACCAAAGATGTGAAAACAGCAACTGAACGAGCAATATACGGAGATATTCCTAAGGAAGGCAAGCGACGAGAAGTGCCTGTTCTTGGTGTGCTTGAAAAGATAGCAGCAGAGACCGGACAAACACGCGCAGGGATACAACAGTTATCCAGTGATATAAAAACTCAACGCGAAATTGAAGAACGCGAAGAAGCAGCTGCAGGAAGAGACTATTCACCTGAAAGTATATTTACAATCGCAGCATTAAATAGAATTGAAAAACTCGGTACGGATTACGAATTAGCTGATTTTGCTAGAGAAAATTTTCCAAAGGGTATAAGAGAGAATTTATTAAAAGACGAGTTTAAAAGTTTTATAAAAAGCAAAGACACTTGGGCATCAAAAATATATTTAGCGAAACATGGCGGGAATAAAATCACAGCGTTTCAGCACCCTGGTTATAATAACTTTCTAGCTGTGGTTAAAGGCGGTCTACAACCACCACCTTATATGGAGGATCCAATCCCGGAACAAATAGACATAAAAGCAGAAGCCGGTTCTAAGAAAACAAGCGGAAAGGGATATTCGATTAAAAATCCAAAGGATGTCTTTGACTCTACCGTGACATGCCCTGGTAACATTCTCAGTGATATATCACGGTTAGAGGTTCTCATCGGAGGGAAACGAGCCGGAAATAACTCCGTCGAGATAATTAACGAGGCCGCTGATATCTGTAGACGATTATTTGCTGGTGGTATCATGGACATTAATGTATATCGAGAACTTATTGCTGAATTAGTTGAAAATCACAACGACGACAACGTCATTGATGATGAAAATCTTATGGATGTAAGCGATTGATCACTAATTGAAAAACTACTAGTTTTATAACAAGATGATTATACACTATAACCATGATAAACCCGTAAGCGTCTACGTGGTGAACTCACGATTGCCTGTTTATCGCGCGTGGTACGGAGATGGTTTCGGCAATACCATTGCGGGGTTATTTACAAGAATGGCTCCCAAGGTGGCGCCGTTAGCTAAACAATTATCAATGAAAGCCATTGATGCTATCCGTGATAAGGGAATCAATTTCGTTGGAAATCTTGCCGGAAAGGCATTTTCTGCCGCGAAAAATAAAATAGCATCATTGGTGCGAAAGAAACCAGGAATGACTTCGTCAGTGGTGAAACCACGAATGACTTCGTCATTAGTGCTGCCATCAACTACAGTGATGCCTGCAAAAATCAGCAAAGTAATAAATAACGCAGTGGAAGAAAAACTAGCGCAATTGACTTCGTCACAATTGACAGCTTCACCGGTAACAGATAGCGCTATCATGAACGCGATAGCAGGAAGTGGTTTGAAACAAAAAAGAAATTCGAAGAATTTTCAACGAAGATGATTATAAAGAATTAAAACGCTAGCGTTAAACTCTTCGAGTTTCACAATTGAAAACGCTAGTAATGTTATAAATGTTTAAACGAACAGCTGATCCCGCGTTAGATATGGAAGCAAAGATGCGCAAGGATGATTCCGTCCGCGATTATCAATACTATTCCTATCATGCAATACAACCCGACCTACGATCGCGAATTGAACTTCAAGTTCAAGATACCAGTAAATACTTTTTACCATGTGAAGCATTTATTGAAGTAGAAGGAAAACTTGTAACAAATGTTGCAGCTGATACCCCATATGCAAATGATTCAAATATCCGAGTTGGTTTCGTCAACAATGATATAATGGCGTTATTTGAAAGTGCAAGATATCTCATTGATGGAAAAGAAATTGAATCAATAGACCGCGAGGTTGATGTTGCAACAACAATAATCGGACTAGCAAGATACTCCGATGATTATACAAGATCGGCTGGTCCATCTATGATGTTTGCAAAGGATACCTCTGATAACGCTGACCACCTTCAATACATTACAGTGTTAACACCGCAAGACACTTCAGTTGATAATCAACGAGAAGCAACTAATCCAGAACGTCGAGCTAGACCCGGAGCTGCGTTTGATATTCTCGGAGGCGTTAATGGTAATTTCAATTTAGGATTTGCAACACGAAAATTAGCATTGGAAGGACAAGAGAAAAAGTTTTCATGTGCGATTCCACTCCATCACATATTTGGATTCTGCAGAAATGTCAGAAAAGTCATCTATGGAGCCAAACACACAATCGCATTAGTGCGAAAAGGCAATGACAATGATGCAATTTGGCGTACTGGTGCCGATGAAGGTAAAGTTGTTTTGAGTAAAATAGTATTATGGATGCCAGTAATGACTCCATCAATTACCACGGAAGAGCGGCTACTTTCGTTTATGGAAACCGGTGGTAAATCATTGCTAAGTTGGCTAGCAACAACGACTGATGCTAAAGAGGATAATGTTAATGGTACATTTACATGGCACCTGGCATCAAAACAAGGCGTTTCAGCTCCACGTCATATATTTATAGCGCTGCAGAATCGGAATCGATTAGGTTCCCAAGAACGCAGTCATATGATATTTGATCGGTTAGGGGTAAGTGAGGTTTCACTGAGAATAAACGGACAACAAGAACCATCTGAGGATATACAGCTTAATTACGGAAACAACCAAATAGCACGTGTGTATCATCGGATGCTGTCATATATGGGTCGTGATCAAAATGTTGATACTGGTTTGCAAATATCGCAGCTCGATTTTAAGAACTTGTATCCAATTTATTACTTTTCACTGGAACATCTTGATTTAACAAGGCAATCCGTTGTTGATATACATTTTAGGGCTCGTATAGGTCATGGTGGTGTTGATTATAGAGCGGTTGCTGTTATTCTCAGCGACAAATCAATGTTGTTAGAAGGGGCTGGCGGACGAATGAGACTCGTTGATGCACCAGTGGAAAATCTGTAAATGTAAAATCCATAGGATTTCCCCAATTAGATCAATTGAAAGCATAAATGTGTTTTACAATAAAATGCCATATAGTGTTGTTAGTGTCAAGCTGACTGATGGTCAGGTCAAGAAATTAAAATCAAAATCCGCTAAGAATGTGGAACAACAATAACGTTAAAACCAGCGCAGATGTCCGGAGGTACACATAAAATATCATTAACGGATCGTCAAATAAAACATTTCAATGATGCAATGAAAAATAAGCGAGGAGTTCAAATAGAATTTTCGAAAGCTGCAGTCGCGAACATGATAAAATCAGGTGGTATATTTCCATTGTTAGCCGCAATACCAGCATTGATTGCAGCGGCTGCCCCAGCGGTGGCGAAGGCGGTAGCGTTGGGAGCCGTTGGGACCGCAGCAGGGATGGCGTTGAAAAAGGCAACTGGGAAAGGATATAAAAAAAGGGAAAGGGGTTGTACCTACCAGGAACCCGTATTCATGGTACAGCGGCAAATCCGTGAACGGATCGGGTCTAAGAAAAATACCAGGAACGGTTTATTAGTTGAAAAATCTTCGATTTACAAATCTTCGATTTCCGAACCTATGGTTCCTATGTCCAATTTTGATTTAATTGATGCTGCTAAAAAACTAGCGATAAAAAACTTCAGAGGGGTTTTTATGAGAGATCAATTACCGAGAAAACCAAATAACGTTGAAACCGGTATCATCAATCTTGATAACAGCAGCGGATCGGGAACTCACTGGGTTTCATACGCGATTGATCCACGTGGGATTGTCTATTTCGATTCATATGGGTTAGCTCCGCCAAGCGAGTTTATGCGGTATATAAATTCCTCGATGAAACTCAAAGGGTTTCCGATTTTTTATTCCACGCTGCCAACACAACAATTAAATGATCCACCGATATGCGGCCGTGAAGTATTAAATGTCCTCGCGGAGATTTCATTAAAATCCTTTGGATCTCCGTGGAAACCACCTCATATTATTGTAAACGAATACACGAGTGGGAAATTACAAGGATCAATAAATTGAAAACACAAGTTACGCTAACAATAATGATCGATATTTGGGGACAATCTCTGTCAATGTTGGAACCCACCGAGGAAACATCTGCGGGTTCTATCGAAGATGTAAAAAAAATAATAGAAGATGAAATCGCTGAGACGTTAAATTTAACAAGTGTTGACCCGAACGAAATAGTTGTATTTCAAGATCGCCAAGGTAAATTGAAAAGCAGTAATATATCCGTGAATGACATTTTGATACGGCATCGCGCTGCCGCTGAAAACTCTATTGCACTGTATTCCAACGATGGACAACTTAAACCAGGCGCACTTGTGTCTACGATCACCGACGCGATTGCTACCAACAAACGTGAGCTGAATGATCTTATACGAGGTTATAATAGTTTTCGCAAAAATGTCGTACATAAATTCTTTGGAACCCCGCTTGTGGTTGGCATGACTCTCGCTGAAATTAAAAACTATCTATCGCTATTCTTCGCTAACAAGGACGCGGGAAGGATGATGAATGAAAATGAAATCAAGGCAAATTATCTCGAGATTTCTAAACTAATAGAAGATCAAAAACCCACTAACGACGTCATTGTTCGATTTTTGGATGCCCACCTGTGGCAGACTCGACTCTCGCTGAAATCAGTGAGTTTATTATCAGGCATACTCATAATGCCTACGTCGCTAATACTTTCTTTGGTGTCCCGGTTACATCTACAATGACTCTCAAAGATATTAATATGTTTATGGTGAGACAAACAACACTTAATACCATCGTGGATACATTTTTAGGGAGAACACGTGATGAATCTGAAACCACATCGTTGACAGGCCCGACTCTCGCTGAAATCAAAAGCGCGGTTGACGAACAAAAACGCATCAGCAAAATGGTTAAAATTTCTTTGAGGGCTCTGGAAACATTATCACGACGACATATTCTCAACTCAGCCGGCATTATGGCACGCAAGAAGGTTTGAAAATAGACCTCTTTTTGTTTTCATTTTTTAGTAACCGCGATGGATCGATGATGAAATATATCGACATCAAAAAAACCTATCTCGACATTTATGACGATATTGCTAAACTAAAAGAAACCTCTGAAAGGGTAAAGTATGGGACCTTTGATTGGGTAAAAGAATCTAATGCTAAATTGAAAGTCAATATCGAGAAGTGGCCTCATGGTATCTACAGGATGACGTTAATCTCTGACAAGCAATTTGATATCATCGTGAAAGGTAAAACCTACTTTGGTGGCACCGCGACAGTAATTATCGCGGGGGGAGAAGAAGAATTTGAGATTGTCGCAGTTGATCACACCATTAGAAAAGAAATATCCTGGTGCTTAGAATTCGTAGCGGATTTAAGTAAATAATAAAACCACTAGTGGTTTCAATTGAAAGGAAAATCCTTTAGATTTCACAATTGAAAACGCTAGCGTTTTTAAAATAAAATGATTTCATCAACGCAATGTCGCTATGATCAGGTCAGAGAATTTCAAAATAGACTCAAAACCCTCACTGAGGAGTATCAAATAAAAATAAAAAAATACCGACGAAGAATCACCGCAATTGATATTACTATGTACTCGGTGTCAAGCGTTCTCGCTGGTGCCGGAATAATACTTGCATCGGTTACAATGATTGCCCCGGTCGTAGTTCCAATTTGCATTTCTGCGGTGGCTACAATCGGGGGTATATCAACCGGGATAGCAAAAAAGATATCATCATGCAGCCAGAGTAAACTGCAGAATTACTTAATTCAATTTCATATTGCATCAACCGCATATTCGCAGTTATCCTCGATGATATCGTCGTCACTCGATGATACAATTATATCAGATAGTGAGTTCTCAGCGATGGTCAGTATTTTTGATTCCGCGATATCGAAATTAGAGCGACAACATGAATATAATAACAATGACAACACCGATGGAATCAGAAAACACGAACCCAAAAAACAAAATGATCTCAATAATATCAACATTACCAGATTGTGAGTTCTCAGTGGTGGTCAGTATTTATGATTCCTCGATACCAAAATTAGAAATAAATCATGAGTATAATAACAACGACAACACCGCAGGAATTACTTCAACGAATAGTGGAGAACACGAACCCAGTACAAACAAGCATGATATCAATAACATCAACGAATCCAGAATTCAGTGTGAATTTCCCCTCTCCGGTCCCAGTGAAGGAGATAGCGCTAGCAAAACTACGAGTATATCATAGCTGGCCTAATATCAGATCGGTTGCATTTGGTGGTCAGCAACCCAATAACACACTGGTGTTCTCGTATAAGAATAAACCCGATGGTACTCCAGAGTGGGAAACTGTTTCGTTACCAACTGGGTCGTACCAAATTAAGCAAATCAATGCTGAAATTCAGCGTAGAATAAAATCAATCACTGGAAAAGAATCAAAAATAGCTATTAATCTTCATCAACCGACGCTCTCGTCGTCGATCGAAATAAGCACAGAGGGATACATTGTAGATATATATAACAGCTCGTTAAGAACAGTGTTAGGATGGCCTGAAAAACCACCGGAAAAATCCGCCACCGACTTAACCACGGACATACAATCATATCATGAAATCAATCCCAGTTATCGAGATAATTTATTTGATATAAGAAAAGGAAGAATCGCCGATAGATTTATATTTACCAACAAAGACACATTGCAATGGGATTTTATCATTAAAAGAACAACCGACTCATCTGTTACTATTTCATTTACGCTAACTGACGTCCGTGATTATTTTAATGAAATTAATCGATTACAACAAGCACAACTAGAACAACTACGGAAAACAAAATCGCAAAAACACGTTGAAATAATAAATCAACTTATATCTGACATGAAATATATCTATGAACTAATTATTCAAACAATAATTAAGGACAACAGCGACAATAAACAACGATTCCTAACCGATTACAATATCACAGAGGACAATCTGCGTAATTTCAAGTTTCCCAAATACAACGCTGATGAACTAGCAAGAATTGTTAAAACCGATATCAAGGCGCTACAAAAATCAGATTCAGCTGTCCTCTTCAGGTATAATAATGATCCAGATGGTGGCGGTAGGCATATTGCCCCTCATAATGTGAATATTTCAACGGTGATTGCGCTCAATTTAGTATGTGATGCAATTGAAGGAAGCTATCAAATTAATCTAGAGAAATCAAATCAAGCTCAGCAGGGATATATTCTTTATTCGTTTGCACCAACAGCTCCTCCAGGATTCCTAATTATTGAAAACCCAATTAATCCTGTATACATGCGATGCCATAATAATTCGTTAACGAGAATTAATTTCAAACTCACCGACCAGTCAAATAATCTGATTGATTTACAAGAAGAGGTGTTAGCGATTAGTTTGTTTGTGAAATCCTAAATTGCTTTGCAATTTCAAAGGATTTTCGTCTTAAAGACTCGATCAAATATTTGGTTGAAATCATTTATTATTTTTGTTAACCCAGTGATGAAATCACTAAGCAGCAGAGAGGGTGGATGACCACATCGTTGCGACCAAAATTGATTAAAAAATCGTAAAGTCTCCGTTTGCGAAATGGAGACTTATTTTTTTTGGTTAAAATAAGGTTTCGTAGGAAGCATTATTTTTGCTTGAAAACGTGGTCTGTTCACCCTCTCTGCTGCTCCAGTAGATCGCTTTATAGGCTGGTAATCGTGAATTCATCGCCCTGACCATTACATGTACACTATGAGCATTATGTATGATCATCTTATTGTCACTGATCTAATTGTATACACTCAGTCACTGTGGTAAAATTGGTAATCATCAACGATTTCGTCGATAAAGGAACAATAAACGTTAATGTCCATGATATCACCTGTAAATAATCTCTGACAAAAAGCAGCTGCATCAATAGCGATTTCTGGGAATTATTACCGGCTCGTTTTCCGCAAGTTAGAATTTCTAGTTTTTCAACATCAGCAAGGATGTTTATTGGGACATGAAGTAATAAGACCACTTCCTCGAGTAGCATTACCACTTTTGTTACATCTGGGTCATGTGACGGATGTCTCCTTTGTCGAGATCGCTGCTTTTCTGGTGATATAACTGGCGTTTCAGCACACGTGTCATTCCATCAACTTTAACAACAAACTTGTTCTAATCTGTTTCATATTTTCCACTGATTTTTTAAATATCACGGTACTCACGAAATACTTTAGCAACACATTCACGTTATGGAGTGTTATTTAAATTTTGGCTTCAGAAACTGATGTAATAATTTATATATCACCTCAGCAACCATAACAGGATCAGCCATACCAAGTTCTTAATTCTGGTTGAGACAGATTCTCGACAATAATTTTAATGTCTTTAATTTCAGTACGTGTTTTGTCGGCAGACTCCATAGCTTCTTTAATATGTTTTTGGCAATTCTCCGATAACCAGCTACGATGCCGTTTTAACCCTTGCGGTTTGCTCCCACGTGGATAGGAGACCCACGATAGCCTCTGTAATTGGTTTGATAAATTCTGCTTTATCCTCTGCAAATATCACTCGAGCTTCCTGACTTTTTTGTAGTTGCCGTTTGACTTAATCACGGACGTGGAGATATTTCTTAATCGCCTCTGCTCGCAGTCGAGCTAGTTAAGCTGTGTGGGATTCTAGTATTGATATAATAATGATTTAATTAAGATTATTAATGATTTAATTAAGCCATATACATATCAGCATGTAGGGGATGGCCAAGAGTGAGGGTCTGGTTAGGTCACTGAACATAAAAATACATGTCAAAAGATAAAATAACCCAATTAGAGACCTCGGTCAATTAGAGATTTCGGTTTGCATTATTGAACTTATTTTTTTTTTGTTTTAGTAGAAGGCTTTGATTTCGCGAATAAAAGTGGTCTGTTCAACCTCTCTACTGCTACACTAATGAATTTATTTTAAAAAATGTCAATGTACACTCTTCCATCATTATTTATACTATACTGTTTAATCGCGACACCCAAAAGTGTGCCAAAGGAACAAGTGCTATCACAAATATTTCAGACACTTATTTGTAAGAGAAGAGTGTATGTGAAAAGGCAAAGGTACCTCAAGAGGGTATTCTTTGGCCCAGGAGTAAGAAGAATATTGAGACAACTGTGAAGCCATCTGTGTTTATCCTCTTTGGCTAATAACGTCAAAGGCCCTTTCCAGGGCTACCCAGTTTTTTTTAGAAATGACACGCTACTCAATCATTGTCAATCCATGTGTTTCATGCTTGCGTATATTTTTGTCTTTTGTTTATTCACAACTAAAACTCCATCAACAATGTGATAGTGTGTGTCTTATGCATCTCTCTTCCTGTGTGATAGTGTGTGTGTTTTTGTGTGTTACACCTTACACTTGGTGTATTAAATATTGGGCTTTAATCACTCCAAAAGGGCGTGATTTATAATAGATGACTACACTTTGGACTGTCCTAATGGCTTACTGGTTAGTAGATGTTGTCTTAACATTTTCCAGTGTCCTCATATAGACTCGTGACTTAGGACCTATGTACTAGTGCTAAATTCCTGTATTATCTAATATCAACCCATCAGGAGTAATGGTAATTCGGTTAGACCCTATACCAGCACACTATAGCAATCATTTCGAAAATCTTGTCACTAGTTCTAAGACGTTAATACAGATAAACATACATATCATATGATTGTGACTAGTAGACTATTTGACAATCTTATAGAATGGTTATATTAATTCTTTTAACGATTCCCATTTGAATAATGAAGAAAGGAGACGTTTTGTTGACCACAATTTGGTCACGTGCATGGAGCCTATAGCATTTAGCGCATAGTTTGAGCGAATTCCGCATGTAATCATTGTATATTGGAACTTTATAGATCTACCCCTAGAACGTACTGTTTGTGACTCCAGTAATTCTGGTATATTGTATTCGTTTATAGCAGGATATGATGAACTCACGGATTCATGCTTTGTATCAAACATATATTCGCTTCCAATGTACATTCTCAACAGAGCCAATCAGTAGAGCTTTCAGCCACAGTTTTCCCGATATGTATGTTGGAGCTTCCGTGTTCAAGTATGTGTCATATATAATTAACTTGGCATCTTGAAGATGATGCAAAGCCATAATATCTTTTCATTGAAGCCTGAATACAGAAGTCAATCGAACCATCTACAAACACTGATTACAATCATATTCTTACAATGCTCACGTATTACATGTTCAAAGCGTAAGTAATGCTTTTAGAAATTTATAGACAGACATGTACATTTTAAAATCGAGTAATCTATTGAAAATGTAGACTACCAATTTCAAATACGATAAATGGAGTGAATAAGGCAAAGACAGAAACTTGTTCCCTTGGCCCTGCAACTAAAAAAACGTTGTACTGCGGCATCCATACAGATTGCTATATTCATATATAAAAACAATATTGCATTTTTCATTTTTGCTCTTCTTGAATGTACTATAGAATATTTTGAGCAACTAAATTAAACAGTCTTCATACTATACACAAATGACATGTCTCATCGTTTCCAGCATTGTCTCTTTCTTTCCTCAGATTTGGTTTAGACAGACAGTTGTTTTAAGATCAAATTAGTATCGAATTAATAACATGATAATCATCTTTATATCGATTTGCGACGGAACTATCTCCAACTCTTTAAATGTTCGATGCAGTATTTGTAATTTTTTTCTGTGTGAGAAGACACGGTTTAAAATGTTCAGCAATCTTCTCAAACATTGGATTAGGGACGTGAAACTTTGCGTCAAACGTGAAATAAATAGTATTTATTTTTGGTACAATCGACCACCACCCCTACTTCACCGCATACCAACCTACAACGGCACACACATGTTACTATTAATGTTAATGCTGCTTGAAAAAGGTGGGGTCTAATTTCGTCTTCATACCAATAAGACCAAGAGAAATTCAAAGAGAAATGCTTTCACCAGTAGGTCAGCACGTTAGACGGAATCGAGAAAAACTAAAGAAGGCGATCGTTTGTTAAAGTGATATTGAAATTGTTTGTGGGGCAAAATGGCCCAACTCTCGTGTTTACCCAAGACGGAGAATTTGACATTACCTACTCGCTACTTCCAGATGAATCACGACAAAACCAGAACATGAAACACGTGGACATTGTTCGTAAATGCTTGATCCTGGTCAGAGAAGAAAAGGATTGTGTTTGTAGAGGCTGGCAAATCTAGAAATGTCATTATTGAAGCTTACGTGACAGCCCGTGCTCATTTAAGCATTACATCAACTATGTGACATGGCATTTACTTGGATACGGATAGTTGCATCTTCATTCAACGTCCTGATGATCGTCGTTACCCTAAATTCGAGCGAGATTTGTTTAGGAGACTGGACGGACGAGCATTCTGACGACAAGATTCTAAGTTTTGCTACTGGCGGTCCTAAACTTTAAGGCTATGAATACCGGGACAAACAAGGAGAAGAGCACATCGAGGGTACAGTGAAATGATTTGCTCTAAATCATCGCGCGAGTCAAGTGGTGAACTGTGGCTGAAAGAAGCATCGTCTAGAGAGGATGAAAAATTTGGAGTAACCACCTACGAACCGCACAAGATTTTACGTTTACCCACATACCAAATCGTCATTCGGCCCTAGGACAAAATTGCATCAAAATCGTGTACTAGAAGCAAGAACGACTTCCTAACAACTTCACTGTACCGTACGAACAATATTGGCCACTATTGCAAGGGGAAAATGTCCAAGACATGTACTTCATTTCGACTACTAACGCCAAGCGGGAAAAAAAGAATCCTTTCAGACAGCAAGTATCAAGCGAGATAAAACTCTAGTGCGATACTGTGCCTCACGATCACATCACCAATGCAGTACCAAATCTTAGTTGCTTATTTACTAACGCCATGGAAACCTATGCAACAAGTGCGACTTCCAGACGACAAGACTTCACCTTATGGGCACTATGATCTCTCCCAGCATGAAAGGTACTACTTCCAAGGACAACCCTTCATTGCAGTCACAAACGCCTAACTAGAAGAATCACTCTAGGCAGATAAAAAAAGAGAATGAACAAACATCATTGACCTATTTCACCGCCATACCGTCACAACAAAGTTGGTTCAATATGGAAGAGGATTCAGTAGACCTATTAGAGCATTTAAACATCCAAATGACTCAGAGAGTGACTTCGAGAAAATTTCGGACGACAACTTACACATACACGTTGCAGTTTTAGAACTTCGTGACTGATGTTTTATCCGAGGAAGCAGCATGTTTCATTGCGGACATATTTGACCCACTGTTAGAGGAATACTAAGTAAATAATCAAGGTTGTTTGATCCTATCAATGTATCATGTCAGTTTGAACTCTCCTAACTGTCTCGGGTTCTGCGCAATTAACTGCGTCCAAACCTTATAAGGTTATTGAAGACGTGCAGACGATTAGAGAACATTTGACATCGCCGATGGAAATGCAACCATTCATATGGCATACGTTGTACCTCCATGGGAAGGATACAATGGCCGCCATTGATCTGCTTATTGATAGGTGTACCTAGCACAGTGGTTATACCATAACAGATCTACAAATAAAAGAAGAGCATGTGATGCGAAACATATGCGCTGGGACACAAGGGATAGCTGACCAGATTTAAACGTGTGTGATGGATACAACGAGAAGCACGAATTTTGTCCTATTTCATCGTCTTATATATACATATATATATATATATATATATATATATATATATATATATATATATATATATATATATATATATATATATATATATATATATATAACCTTTTCTTAAAAATTGACAGTAATTGTAGTATTAAAACTCATTGTTTTATCAAATATATATATATATATATATATATATATATATATATATATATATATATATATATATATATATATATGTCGTATGGTTTTTTGGAAGGCATAAGCTTTATTTTTTAAAAGTAGTTTTCTAGATCGAGGAAATAAATAACTTGCAAATAGGTTTGTTCCATGTCCATGATTTTATGTAATAAATAATGGTGCTTTGACCAAAGCCCATGCCGTAGATATATGTGTACGATAGATAGATAGATAGATAGATAGATAGATAGATAGATAGATAGATAGATAGATAGATAGATAGATTTGAATAACTGTTTTGTACTCATACAATAGACCTTTCTCATCTGAGTCTCTGTTCTGTCTGAGTCCTTCTTTGGAACATCATTGTCCTCTTTTCTGTGTGTTCCACGTTATTGTTTTGAATGTGTTTGTGTTTTGTTTCTGTATGTCCTATGTTTTGTTCCTATCAGCCTTTGTCCCTATAAATACAGTTCAAACTATAAATAGTTTTGACCCAACAAACACCATGACGTCATCAGTGTACAATCCCCATCGACCCGCAGGTGACATTCCCATTTTAATTTCTCATTGACCCTATAGTGCATCCCATCTCTTTAAAACACAGACGTCTCTTAGATATCCAGTCCCCACTATATACTGCTACTGGGTCATCTTCGTAAAAAAAAATCGAATGATTAATCCATTAATATAAGCTTTCTGCAGAGTCATCGTAAAGTGAGCCTGTAAAGTTTAAGATATTTTAATGATATGCTGTAAATTTATCCGCATACAAATTTAAACAACATTTACCTACATCAGGTATGCTATTCATTCTCCCCTCCATCTAATGTAATGTTATAACTACCTTACTGACTGGGCTGTTACTATTCACATCGCTGTAAAAAAAAAAACGTATTATTTTGATACATCTGTCCTGAAAATTTTGTATTACATCTCGTTTAATGCTTGAAATGAAAACAATTAGAATTTGTGTGGTCTTTATTATTATTTGCCGACACAACCAGCTTGGATCTCACGTTACTCCCGTCCACACTTTAAAAAATATGGTTATTATCTCTAGATAACAATATGGGTTTTTAAATTAATGAAATGTTTTCATCATCACACAATGAACTATTGAGTGGCATTATTTCGTACCAATAATTATTTTCTGTAAACACGTTTAACTTAGTATTCACTCGGCCCGTATCTGGCTGAGTGACAAAGCGTGTTGCATCTTGTTTTCACGTTTGCTGTTTCTCTTCGCTCGTGGTAATTCTCTGACAATAGTCAGGTCGTAAACTATGGCACATTTGCTGTCTGTTGTTGGTTACATTGATTGGATAATAATGGATTAGTGTTTGTCTATGTTCTGCTTTGGTTCTTTCTTTACTGTTTGTATGTGTGGATTTACTATAATGTGAATATAATAATAATGAAGACTTTGTATAAAGCCTAATCTTTAGAAGCTATAAGCGCTATACACCATCTATAATGATATGACTACAAATAACAAAACACCAAGAAATTTCAAATAAAAATGTGTTGAAAATAGTTAATGTAGGAAACATCGTTAGGTCTTTAAGCTTGCTCTTGCAGTCGAAAAAGGCGAGTTTTAAGCGCACACTTGAAAGGGATCACTGTGCTAGGCCCTGGAATGTTAAAGAACGTTCTCCATATGACTTCGTTTTCATAAGGGGCATAATGAGTACAAGATTGTCAGAAGAGGAGCGTAAGTATTTTGCTGATGTGTACACATGGGTGAGGCCAAATAGATATGTTGGACTGGAGTCCGCCAGTGAAACGTAGTACAGGGAACAAATTTTGTGTTCGATTTTAGATCGAATGAATAGCCAGTGTTGGGTACAGATCAGCTGGTAGGTGTGATCTGATCGTGGTACATGTATTCGAAGAATGATCTGAGCAACTGTGATTTGAACCTATTGGAGTTTCTGGAGTAGATATTGAGACAATCAGACGGAACGGAGTTACAGTATTCCAGTCTTGAAAGTACTAATGAACACACAAGTGTTTTTAGTGGCATCAACCGAAAGATATCTGCGAATCTCAAGATATGCAGCTTTGCATATGTTTATGACATGTTGGTGCAATGTGAGTGTACTGTCCAGTGTAACACTAACGTTTCGTACTGACTGTGTGAATTTAATGTTGGTGTTGCTAATATGTATTGTTTTAAATAAATTATGTAAAGGATAAAGACGTATTTGTACTGTGATCAGAATGGCCTCATTTTTATCATCATTCTGCTGCAGCTTGGTACTGTCATCCATGATTTCAGATCTGAAACTCACCTCTCTACTCATTGAATGCTAGCATCAACCTCGTTTGGGTGGCTAGAATTGTATATTTGTGTGTCATCAGTGTACAATAGGTGAGACACTGGATGATGATCTATGACACTTGAGAGGGGCAGAGTGTATATAATGAAGAAGACATGTCCAAGAACAGACCACTTTGGAACACCACAACATAGATCAACTGGGCTGGAGTGAATTCCATTTGCAGGTATTTTTCGTGTCCTGTTGACTAAGTAGGACTTGAACCACAGTAGGCCTAAGGCTCTATTGTGAATGTCAAATACATGCTGGAGACGGTGAAGTAATATATCATGGTCTGTTGTGTAAAATGCTGCAGACAAATCAACGAGGGTGAGGACTGTACTTTTTCGATATCATAAGGAGAGAGAGAGAGAGAGAGAGAGAGAGAGAGAGAGAGAGAGAGAGAGAGAGAGAATATATGCATTATCGCAGCTCTAGGTCAAACCTATGTAGAAAAAAGTCTTAAAGATACATTTTAAGCAAATTAAAAAAGCAATTTATTTCCCTACAATTCAAGGTTAAAACTCAAATAGTGACACTTACAATACTGTAATTCCAAATAGTCTTGAATGTCTTTTCATAATTCAAACATATAGAACGTTACCAATGAATGACAATAAGGTTGAACGTTCTGATATAACAAAATGAAGCAATCAAGAATTTCGTTGAATAAGCTCACAAAACTTCAAAGAAATGAATTAATCCAAAAGTCAATTATCACGTTAGTAATTCCAAATAATATTTTAAATAATAATTCCTCTGAAATCGTATCTGATTTAATAACAAAAACCTGTAAACTCTGATCACAAATATGCATTGCAGCATACTGATCTAAAACAATAATGAACTATTTGTGTACTTAATCCCTATTTCTAGCCTCTGTATATTTAAGCTACATTGTGTGCTCAACCTTTGTCCACAACTGAGGGGAGATTTTTTTACATAACTGGCGTTGGTCGTGTTAAGGGTGGAAAAAGGGGTTGTTTACTAAACTTTGAGTTGAAGGCCTGCTTTTGCTGACAGTTATCTAGATTTGCCCTTGTAAATTTATATTTCAATACAAATGGTCATATTATTGTGTCGGAAGTCAGGTGCCAGTCTGTATAAACATGACGAAGTGAAACAAAAATTAATCGTTCCTATCTTAATTTTAGTTTGTGGGATTATTTACTGTTGTGTTTATATTTAATTTCAGCTGAACTAGTTATGTGAAGCATTCAATGGAATTATAAAGTGCTTATTGGCTTTGTGGATTAAAACACTACTTTAAGATTATTTAGGACTCATTCAAAGACATTTTGGGTTGTATCATTCTGTTACATTGAATATTCTTGGTACGTCACGACACTCAGTACTATTGGAATTCATTCGGAATATTATATACGTTGGGGCTTGTGACGGTACAATTATTATTATTTGGTGTTCAATTCACTCGAATGTAAGTTTATCTAAAGTTGTCATTGTATAAGTTAGAGAAATGAGTGTATTTGTTGAATTTTAATACACTTTTTGACTTGCGTCTTTATTTTTCTTATTGTAAGACAATATACTCGTAACAAAAGTTTTGCAAGACGTCAATCGCATGAGAAAGTGCAGCAATCCAACCGAAAACATATTCTAATCATAAACAAGACTGACGTTGAACTTCTATAATATGTAAACATTCTAGATACAGCACACAGATTTGGGCAGATGGTAACTACGTGAACATCATATTTAAAATTAATACTCGAGGACAAAGGTCAAGCACTGAATATAAACCAAATATACATAAGTACCGAATATCAACCAAATAAACATAACATATAAAGGTTTTGCCATATAAACACTTCCGTATATGATCACCAGATGCTTAGATTATCACAGGAAGCGTTTGGGCATGCCCATTCAAGTCCTATAATAAATGAATACTATCTAAAACGCCTTCATCTACTAGTTTGTTTACACATTTCGTTTGTTGGTTGTTCGATACCATTCATTATAGAAGCTAGATTTCAGTGTTGTGGAATTATATAATATAATTGCTGAATTAGTCGGTACCATGATGGCATAAAAGTGTATTTATTTATTTATTTATTTATTTATTATGCGTCGAAACGAAGAAAAGATCCTATTATTTACATTTTACTAGCACGCATTAATAACTATAATGGCTAACTGGCAGACTTGATAACAGCTTATTTACAATATGTTTAGCCGATATCAATATTAGTAATAATCTAACCGAAAATATTCACTTTCTCGCACATGTCATACTGTTGAAATTGATGAATAACGTCGCTAAAATCGCTGTAAATATACCAAACCAGGACTGACAATGCCTGTGACCAGATTATAATGTAGGACGTTCAGTTTTGTAAGTATACGGTCCAGTGAATTTTGTTCTATTAACTTACCCGTACTTTTGAAACACATGTATATCAAACAAAAACAGTATTGGCTGGAGACGTAGAAGCAAATCCACACACGTGGTTTGTTTATCAGTAACACAGGAAGCCTTCCAGCTATGAGATAAGAATATGCAGTTGCAAATACATGGCATCGAAGTTGGACGTAAGTACACTTTCTAGATTTTTACCGATCGCATCATCTACTTAGGTCTTAAATTAAAGCAGTTCAAAATTGACTGTAAATAACATTTCAGTGTCTGACAAACGATAGGAGACTTCATAATGCGTATACATTTTCTGTTAGTAATGGCAGTCTTTAATAGTTTTCATATACACAATACATCCTAGTTTAAAGTCTATCTCTATCTTATAGATATCATATCATATATATATATATATATATATATATATATATATATATATATATATATATATATATATATATATATATATATATATATGTATCTGTATGTGTGTGTGTTTGTGTGTGTGTGTGTGTGTTTCGCCAAGAGGCCGAACATGCAATCCCGCATATACATACATGGATATAAAACTTGTACACTTTCTGAAATCAAGGACAGAAATGATGTGCGTAAAAGCTAACATCAGACTTTCTGGGGAGTGTAGATCTCTGTATGTTACCCATACCCTGTATAACATACCCAGTGTCCTTCACCATAATTTGCCAACCGTACTTTGAATACATTTAACGCCTCGGAGTCTGTTTTACAGGTAATTAAATAGGGACATATTGTCAATACACTATTGTGTAAATGAATTCTTACCTTGCTCATGCACATCACAATTATATACCATACAGTAACTGCAGAATAAAATAATTTCTTACCAAACCTACAGACATATCTATGTGTGGGAAAAGCTAGGTTCTCAACGGCATTGTGGTCGCACAACGAACAGTGTTTTGTATAATCAGATACTTAGTTAAATGGGTTGATTCTCCAAACTCTACTTTCGAATTTAAAAAAAGTAAACAACAACATATTTTTTTGTATCTGATATTCCTCATTAATGCTGCAAATACAAATACGGCGCTGTTACGACGCGAATAAGATATACATCTACTATCCACTGATTACTATCATGATTTGCATCAATACATATGGTAAATAAAGCGATGGCTATTTATAAATTGTACCGGGCACAAGATAATCGGTGGAGCAACCGGGTATAAACGAATTGGTAGATTCACCGGTCATTGATTCATACTCCATTTTTGCCACTAATTTTATCTACAATATTGTATGCCGTCTACTGGCTTTCTTTATCATGTCGCTGTGTTATACAGTGCTCTGTGTGATACACAATAACGTGTCCATGATACAGCTGAAATCGTTGCAAGTCTTGCAAATTAAGTCAACGGCCTTAAAATACTACCTTAGATGTCTCTAATTCTTTGTTCAGATCTGACGTTTTAGTTCCATATAATCGAATTCAGACAGCACTGTCTAAATACATTCATTTATAGATTGAACCCTTTTGCCTATATTGGTTGTTTTAGATATTAATGTTATCCATTATTGGCTGGAAATATGTCAGGTTGATACCATATGTTTTTAGAGCAAGGCAATATTTGAGAGCATACCGTATTTAACATAATCTAGTTGAGCTGATCCAATATTTTTCTTGGATTTCTTTTGCAAAGACGGAACTGTTCAGTCATCATATATCCGCAATCATCTGTGGTAAAAATTATGCTTATTTTCTTGGCGTCTATATACTTTTTCTCTTTTAAGAGGAAATACTTGACTTTTACTGGCTTTATATCAACTATAATTTTGGTTCTCCAGGATTTCATATCCCTGCAGGAATCGCTTGTGATTTTCCATTTGAACCAATATTGTCGCGAACTCGGCCATTCTTACCTCGATATCATTAGTAGATATGAAATGTTGCTTGGTACTTGTATCAAGACTGCTTTGTACTGCCGATACAACTTCTAAATATACACGTATTCGCGAATGTAGCCTTTACAATAATATTCATCAGCACTGCCAGTCACACCGGTTAATATTGATATGGCTCCAACAACAATTCAGACTGTGTGCCTATGATAGTTGCTGAGGCTGAGATTCAAGCCACTCCAAGGTCAATGACAGTTGCTAATGAGATCTCGAAAACACCATCCACAATGTCACACATAACACAACTGACTATATTTCCCGAACACCGAGTGGCCCTTGTTGATGTTCTCGCAGATGTTGTTACGCTTTTATAATTTTCTCACGTCGGTAGCATTTAGGCTCCATCATAGTCTTTCTATTAAAGATGTGATCAGAAAGTATAATTGCTCGACCGGCTGACCTTCATCAGGCTCAACAGGTGTATGCACGTTTTGCCAATTATTTTTGTTTGGGGTGCAACTATCACCAAATCATAGGTAAGAGAATATTTAATCTCTGGAGATTGTGCGTTCTTGGAATATAGCATTGCGTTCATATGAAACCAAATGGATGTGGCCATTAAATAATATTTGAAAGATCGTTGTCATCTTCACCCAAAACGTATTATCTGGACATGTGCGTTATTGTTGAATAATAGTCGATATTTTACTTTCCTTGGTTGGGTCGACCGCTTTGGTTGCCTAGTGGTTATGGAGATAATGCTAGTTGATACCTGTAATGCTGACGACTCCTTCCAAATCAAGTGACCATTATGCCACGCTGATAATGAGGCACCACAATGATTTTCGTTTTGCTACTGAAAATTCCATGAGCTGTGTGAGGTTCGTCTTAGCATGCTGTCATCGGTCGACCTATAATTGCCATCACAGATCCAGCCATGAGTTGCCGAGAAAAACGCATTGCTTGATCAGTGATGGCAATGAATAGCCGTATGTTTCATTGGTTATAATCATGTTTCTGGTAGAAGAGAACTGTTGTCGTGTCTATTTCACTGTAACCTGGATTATTGTAAGAAACACCCCTACTCGGGCGTTAGAGCACTGAGTCGTGTTTATTATTTGGTGGTTCAGTACGAACGTCGTATCTGACTACAGTGTAACAAAACCCGCATGAGACATGTTTAGCGAATTGCGTCGTATTTGTTATAACCTACAAAATATCCTCTAAATGTTACGACATTCACAATCGGCGTCGATAACATACAGTATCGTCATTTTCGTCACACCGCTGTAAATTTCAGAATGTTTTTATCAGGTTCTGGCACAATCATATGCTGCGTCTTTTCACCAATTCAACTACAGTAAAGTCCTGCTAGTAACTGTTTAGTAACATATACAAGAATACAACATCTGTATGGATATTTTCTATCCTTTAAAACGTCCTAATGTCAGTGTCCAATGCTGGTAATTGTATGCTACCAAACGCCGCTCCGGTGGCCTAGTAAAGCGTCCGCATCAGATGTCTGAGATAGTGGGCTCAATCCTTTTATGAGTCACATCAAAGTCTAACGAAAATGGTACTAACATATGCTTCGCTTGGCGCTCAGCATTTAGAGGTTAGTGTTATGACTGGTTGGCCTGGTGTCAGGATAATGTGACTGGATGGCATATCATACTACATGTCTGCGGCATGATGCCTCAGTGCAATACATCATTATAAATTGTCACACTGCAGACATCGTAGCAAAATGACTGAAAAATTGCTAAATCTACGCTAAAAATCTAAATCACACTCACACACTATGCTACCAAAACTTAAGTTCAAAAGGTGCTGCTGGTGTATTATAGGATCGTCTTGGATATAAATCGCAATTGCAACGCTGACAAAGGCTCCCCCACCCCACCCCACTCCAAAAAAATAAAATAAAAAAATTTTTAAAAAAATCGAGTGTCATGATTACTCTCTGCCACGAAATACAAGCTGGAGTTGGAATGTAACTCGACTCACGGAAAGTATTTAACAGGTAAAGGTGCGGTTTAACATCTGTTCACAGTCCATCCGGGTCATGTTTTGGCGAATTAATCCAATGTCTCTAGAAATGTTGCAAAAGCATTGTCGATTGCACTCCTCATTGTCTCACTGTCTTTATTATTCAGGACCACAAGATCAGCAATAAGAATCCACCGGCTTGCAATTTCAAATGCATCACCATTGTAACGTTTAAGTAGCATAATCAGATAAGCAGGGAGAATTATCTCCATCGTAACGACGGATTTGCCCTTGCGATATAACGTTGATACAATTCCTGGACATATTTTTAAAAGACATTTTACCGTGTCTTTTCCTAGCTTGTATTCGATCGGATTATTGCCCGATAATCATGCAAATAACCACACTGTTTATGAAACGCATGCTCGGGGGCTTGTAATTATGGTGCTTTTTTCAGCAGCCTAAGTCTGCAAAACGACGACGATGACACGTGCAGGAATCATGATGCGATAATGCGCTATCATTTCATGACGGTACTTCACATTCAATCGAAACGCCATTGAACAAATTCGTAACAATACAAGTATGGCAGCTTTCCTCTTTCCATTCGGTAGCCGTATTCCACACTCTCGCGCGTGTTGTTTGAGCTTGTTCACAGCCAATATATTGGAATATAAGGGGGAAATCATTGTCTAACTGACAAATTTGGGGATTTTGTTTGTTACTCGATCGGGAATAGAATCTGCAATAACCTGGATTTCGGTTATTATGTCATTGGGTTATTTTGGGGGGTTAGTCAACATTATTGATGTCGTTTGGTTTTTCTGCAATCATGGGTTCGATGAGACTTTGCCAGCACGAACGCACATACTCGTAAACCAATCAGCACAGCTAGCAAAGCAGATAACGCGACTTCGGGAACCTCGATCACAACGTGTATTACATCATTCGCAATGGCATGTTCTGCCACATAAGTTAATGTTCCAATACAATAAATTTTAAGTTTTCAATCTTGGGTACATGTAAAGTTCGCAAGCGTTTCACACGCTTACGTTTGTGAATCAAAATACATTTTATGTATGTTTTGATTCAAATATGTTATGCCATGGTTATTTGACGCACGTTATTAGCTCACGTATATATTCAACATGCTTTGTACTCACCCTCCTCGATTTCTCTGCAGCATTTAACACAATAGACCATGATATATTACTTCACCGCCTCCAGTATCGTTTTGGCATTCAGAGAACAACCATACAGTGGTTGAAGTATTACTTAGTCAACAGGACACAAATTGTATCTGCAAATGGAATACATTCAAACCCAGTTGATCTATGTTGTGGTGTTCCTCAGGAGTCTGTTGTGTGACCTGTTCTCTTCATTCTTTACACTCAGCCGTTCTCAAGTGTCATAGATCATCACCCAGTGTCTCACCAAATGTATGCTGATGACACACAAATATACAAGTCTAGCCACCCAACTGAAGTGGATGCTACCATCCATGGAGTAGAGAGGTGCATTTCTGATGTGAAATCATGGATGACATGGAACAAGCTGCAGATGAATGATGATAAAACTAAAGCTATTCTGATCACAATAAATATCAGCAACACCAACATTAAATTCTCACGGTCAGTACGAAACCTAGGTGTTACTCTAGACAGTATTCTCGCATTACACCAACTTGTCATGAACATATGCAAAGCTGCATATCTTGAACTGAGATGCACGCATCAGTTCCATTCGCAAATATCTTTCTGTTGATGCCACTAAAACACTTGTGTGTTCATTGGTATTTTCAAGACTGGACTATTCTAACTCAATTCTGTCTGATTCGTCACGATATCTACTCCAGAAACTTCACAAAGTTCAAAACACAGCTGCTCGGATCATTTTTAGAGTACCTCGATCAGTGCACACCTCACAACTGCTCTGTACCCTACACTGGCTATCCATTCGATCCAGAATCAAACACAAAATGTTTTCTCTGTGCTATGTTTCACTGACAGACTCCAGTCCAACTTATCTATCCGGTTTCACCCATTTGTATACACTAGCAAGATACTTACGCTCCTCTTCTGACAATAGTATACACATTGTTTTCGTTATGAAAACGAAGTCATATGGACAACGTTCTTTTGCATACCAGGGCTCAGCGATGTGGAGCGAATTGCCATTACAATAAGACACAAAGACAAAGTGATCCCTTTTAAGAGTGCTCTTAAAACTAACCTTTTTCGACTGCAGGAACAAACTTAGGGACCTAATAATGTTTCGTACCTTAAATATTTTCAGCATGTTTTATGTTTTCTTTTTTCATGATTTTTGTTTTTTGTTTTTCAGCAGTCATATCATTATAGATGTTGTAAAGCGCTTAGAGTTTTTAAAGATAAGGGACTATACAAAGTCATTATTATTATTATTATTATTATTATTATTATTATTATTATTATTATTATTCAAGATATATTAAACATATGATATAACCAGGGCCTACTTAAGATCACGATGGGCTGAAACTTACAAAAGGGTTAGGCCTAAGTAATTATCACATATTGCAAAAATATGGAACGAAAAAGCTAACTCAATGCCTACTAAACATGACGGCCTACGGGTGTAGCTTTCAGCTTATGGGGTAATCCGGCCCTGGACGTAACTTAAGTTGAAAAGCTAAACGTGAATTAGACCACGGCTTAACGTATCTGACGGTAGATCTTTTGCTGTCCTCTTGCTACCGTTAAATGTCAAATTAGTGTTGTAGAGATCAGGCTATCAGGAAAGGGAGTATACTAATTATTCATGTTCATTGCCGTCCTTTTGGGTAAATGCAAGTACAGTAAAATATTGCAGCGATTGATTGGTATGTTGCACAAGTTAATACATTTATCAATTGGTTAACACATTCGGAATCAATTATGAATGCAAAGGAAATTGTCTTACTCCACCAAAAGGCTTTCCAGATCCGCAGTTAAAATTATCAAAGACCAACTTATTAAACTCATTGTATTATTCGAGTATTCCTTTGTTAACAAACAACAGTGGTGTGATCTTACCTTGTTGTATAGAATTTATTTTCCTTTCGTTTTTCTTTGAGAAAAATAACTGCGGATCTCTAAAGCCTTTTGGTGGAGTAAGACAAGTCTATCTCTCTCTCTCTCTCTCTCTCTCTCTCTCTCTCTATATATATATATATATATATATATATATATATATATATATATATATATATATTTTCCTGTTTCTAACCTTTCACACTATAGCCATTTTTTACCATTACCAGGTTTTTATTCTTGCTGTGATTATTTGATTCTTTTGGTTACGTGATCCAAGAGAAATGATTAATTTGAAATTTCGTATGATGATAAATGTAAATGACATTACATGTAATACAAATCTATTGTATCACTCTGAATTGGAAAATTCCTAAGGTAGGCTCAGTTCACATATCTTACACACCCCTCTCTACTTCGCGAAATAGGATATTACATTCAGGCATCATATAAATTAATTTGATATTACAGGTATTTTTGGAACAACACGAATAGAGAACAACCATAGCGAAAAACGTATTGACTTTCGTTATTAGGGGCACCGAGCTTCATAAATCAGTTTTAGAACTACAGTAGATGTTCTTGAAGTTGTAGTTGCTATTTGTAGTGGATTTCCTTTTCATTGTCTCTTTTGTTAAAAGCATTTTTGTGTAATTATTTTTCCTTTTCTTCATCTTGTCTGTTTCGAGGACGCTATACTTTGTCTAGTGTGAAGCTATCAAATATAGTTTTCTCAATATTGCCAGTGGTTTAACTGGTTAGAGCGTCCGCTTCAGATGCAAAACGTCGCGGGTTCGAATATGGGAATAGTCATACTTAAAGCTTATATCAATAGTACTAGCCGATGTCTCGCTTGACGCTCAGAATTATAGGTTAATGCTAGAAATGGTTGGCCTGGTGTAAGGATAATGTGACTGGGTTGGAAATTGATGTTATATGTTTGCTGCACGATGTGCCTCTGCTAGACAGCACACACACACACACACACACACACACACAGTGTGCTCATTACACCTATGTCAAACGAGACATCACTTAAAACAGGAGACTGTATACATTATAATATGATACGACAAAATGGTGCGATCATGCAACCTGTGCATGGATTACACCTAATCTTTACAAGAGCCTCTACTCATTGACCTTTCAGACTATAACATAATCTGATATGAACGACAGGTCTACAAAGTGTACAATAAACCTAGAGATCAGGACAACACGACAAGGTTCGATAGATGTACAACATACACGTACAGATCAGGACAGAACAAATTTGGAGACGAGTCGGTGATGAATGATGTTGCTGAATTTTAGTCAAATGTCTGTACTGTCTACCCAAAATAAGAATATACAGTTTATAAATAATTTTTCAACATTAGATTTTCATTCAATTTGTGAACTATTGTGTTTCAAATAGCAAATCCGCTTCTCTGGTAAAACTGGTTCTCATCCAGTTCGTAAACATCAGCGCGGAACAAAATATACGCTATAATCATTAAACTTACTGATCACATTGCCTCCCTTGACGTAGGCTCTGCTTACATGCATGCCTGACCCTATCGCGATACAAGACGAACACCTATACCGTACAGATGTATAAATGGATTGGTTTTTCAAATAGAAATAACAGATGTATGTGTCACACATGCTCCAAATTTGCAGCCAACAACAGAAATATGCTTCTTTTCCATTTAAAAGTAATTGAAATGACCATAAAATTTAAATAAAATTAAAGATTACGTGGTTAAATTTTGACGAATCAAAAGTGCTGTACAAAGTAGTGTAGACTCATGATTTTGTTTCAGGTGTACAAATATCATAGGCGATCAAATTCATACAAATGGCGAGAAAGGTTTGACCGGTTATAGCTAAATATGAAGGCCTTGCAAAAGCCATCTGCCGTTTCACGATGATTGCAATTTTCAGCATGGTTAAAGTGAAAACTAGCACTGGGGTAAAGGTATACGCAAAAGTAATTGATATGTCTCCCATCACAAGTGTGATCTCTTTTTTATACACACTGACTGATTTTAGACAGCATAAATTTGGGTCTCGAGTCAAAAGCACTTATACAGGTACATAAGTACTCGGATGCATAAAAGGTGAAAATGGTTCTATGTATAATTGCGGCATTGCCCCGAAAGATTAGATTTCATATAAGCCGTTTATTAATTTGTTTTATTTGCGGATTGGTTTCATGTTGTTTGTACAATCTAAAGAGGATATGTAGTCGTCGACAGCTTAACTAGCATTTGTGTTTAACAATTATTTTTGTTGCACATATACACTAGTGCCGAAGACTTGAAGCTGTACAATTTTGAAAACGTTGACATAAAACCAGAATATACAACGGTATAGTATGCTCAGACAATGCAAACCATATCTCTCTCTCTCTCTCTCTCTCTCTCTCTCTCTCTCTCTCTCTCTCTCTCTCTGAATAAAGATTATCATCTGTATGTAAATTAATTGACCACTCTATATCCCTCATACACGTTTATTGTGTTTTTTTTCCCCATGTATGTCACATAATTTACCAACGCCACGAAAACGATTTTATAAGGTAGCCTTGGATCGTAAAAAGTCCAAGCTGTTATACTAGAGCCAAAGCACGATACTATTGTAAAACACAAAACAGATACATTACTGTACGCTAGAATGGATGGTATATGATTTCAAAATGTAGTTAAACATATTGGTAATTTTGACATGACGTCCTCCCTGGCATTAAACCAATCAAAGACCGCTAAATGTTGCCCCTCCCTCCCACCCCACCCCTCCAACACAAACCGTATGCTAAAGCTTTTCATGTGGCAGGAAGTGATGGTGATTTGTAAAATACATTATTCATGGTGACCCATTTTAAGGATTCACCATACCTCCCGTATTGCGCGGATTCTTTATCATATTTAAGGATGTGCGGCTGAGGTAAAACACCCCTTCTCCTTTATGGCAATGTGAAATAATTTATGGTACATTTGTTGTTGTTTTCAGTAAGTGAGATTATTGCATTCAGTGAAAAGAACAGTTTTCATATGTGACATGCTGCAAAGTGTTATATTCTCCTAATATAAACTACTTCATTTCAGAGATGTAATATTTTTTACCGAAACAGCTATCAACGATCAAGCTGGACACATGCTGAAAAGGTAGAAACGTCTATATTTGAAGACCAGACTATCCAAATAAACTACAAGGGAAGATTGGCTTCTTGATGGATCGACCAAACATCGAGATGGTTTATGAAGAAAGTGAAGATGATGATACCAGATGCGGGATAGGAGGTTGCAAACCAAAATGCCTCCAGATTTTTGCCAAGATGGCTGCCTTTGTTGGCGTGTACAGCATTTCAAGTCTCCTAACTTCTACACTGAATATTTATATTGCCTCGCAGATCACTACGCTGGAGAAACAGTTTGGATTAAGCAGTGCTCAGACTGGTTTTCTTCTAAGCTGTAATGATATCGGCTACCTTTCTACAACACTTTTTGCCAGTTATCTAGCCAGAAGAGTTCATATTCCCAGGATACTTTTTGCAAGCACTGTGTTCTACGGTGTCGCTGGAATTGTGGCGTCTACTGCATATTTCGTTTCAAAAGGCTCTTTGAGGAGAAATATTAGGTCATCATCGAGTTTAGAACTTTTCAACATCTCTTTAAATAACAGTTATGGATCTACAAATACGTTCCAATATGACATTAATACACCAGAGAAAGTTATGAATTTTCTCCCATTTCCTGTACCGATGTGTTCCAGCGACCCAATGAATTCCGGACTAAACTGTACCGAAAACATAGGGAAATTCTCCATCGGACTGCCAAATGAGTATACCCTGACAGTCTTGGTCCTTATAGGCGTCGGAATGTTACTACAAGGGGTAGGGAAGGCCCCCAGATACCCACTGATAGCTTCATACATTGACGACAATGTCAAGCAAACCAAAACGCCCATGTATGTCGGTGAGTTTCGTTTTAAAGGTATTGTTCTTGATACGGAACTCTGATATGTGGAAGCAAAAGTAAACTTAAGATAGCATGACATTTTTATATCAAACCGTTTGACGTAAAAGGATGCGATTTAAAAGAAATTTGATTTTTCTTTGTATAACGAGAAACGTATTTTGACTTGGATATGAAACATGAAACAATAATCACGTGTCCACGAAACATTGGCTGACTTCTGATTATTCTCGCATAAACTGGTATTCCGTTTCATTTCAGGTTGATAATTTATAGTGGTTATAATAAAACAATAATGTTGAAATCAAGAAAGTGGTTTATTTTATGACTTTTCTGACTGGTCAAAGAATAAATAACGTATTTGAAATATACAGATATGTATGCGTTTGGATCCTACGCCACGTCAGAGCACTAAGGGCAAGGAGTGTTAATTTTAACAAAAGAAATCTCAAAGCAGAAAGTTGGATGGAATCTTATATTTTCAGGGTAGAAACTTAATCTAAATATTACATGACATTTTGGGTGATTGAAGGATTAATAAATCACTAAATCACTGAATTTTACTTTTTATCAATCTATTGATTTCATCTATTTTGATCATTAGTACCTTTACTTTAATCATTATTCAGTCAAAATAGCAAACGCTTTGATATCAGATCGTTCCGGTATTACCATATTACTTTCTGTGTCAATAGATTGATTAATTGATTGATTGATTGATTGATTTGCGCCTATACATTTATATTTAACAGGAATCACAACAGGAATAGGCATATTTGGTCCCGCAATAGCCTTTGCTTGCGGTGGTGTTTTTAGCAACATATATGTCACATTGGAGGGTATATGCGTCCACAAACTCTCTCTATGTCTCTCTTTCTCTGTCCCTCTCTCTGTCTGTCTCTGTGTTTCTCTCTCTCTCTCTCTCTCTCTCTCTCTCTCTCTCTCTCTCTCTCTCTCTCTCTCTCTCTGACGTTATGAGTCTCTTATTTTCTATGTCAATATCATATATATAATTCTTCATGATATAGTAAATGCAATACATGTGATGAGACATTTTCCACTGTAAAGAAAATAGACATCATCGCATCACCTTCGATCATATAAATTTTGCTTGCAAAACGTTGTTAAGAAATACTGCATGCTCTATATTCTAGTTCGAGTTATCGATTGTTATGAGTTATTCAGTTTCGCAAACAAGATAATATACTATGTCAGGACATAGCAAATAGTTTTACCTATAGCTAATATGTTTACGACTCTTGTTTGAATTAACTGTGATGAAAACAAAAATAAGAATTTATACGGGACGTTGTATTGATATGTATATATTTTATCTTTTTTTTTTTTGCTATCAAAGCTGGGTTTTTATTTCACAACTGAAAATTTTGCAGACACATATACACCTTTATATTTTGATCTCTTGACGTCTTGATTAAATGTTTCTTTTATTAATGTTTTTATATCTGAATGCCATGACTTTATAGCCAAGCATTTGTTTCGCAGCCTAAGTTACCGTTGTATGCAATTCCTGACTTTTAACTTATGTATTCACTGACATTACAATTACTGACCTTTGACCTACGAATTCCCTGACATTGCGATTCCTGACCTTGAACTTACGTATTCCATGACATTGCTATTCCTGACCTTTAACCTACGTATTCCATGATATTGCAATGAAAGTTTCAGTAGGCACATATTCATTTTAATTTTAATTACAATAGATACTGGAATGACACCTACTCACCCTGAATGGATAGGAGCCTGGTGGCTGGGTTTCATGGTTTTTGGCGTGCTATCCTTAATAGCGGCCATACCTCTACTCTTTTTTCCAAGAAGGATGAAAAGGACTTCCCCACTCAAAGAATGGCAAAAACCACAGGGAGAAAAGGCAAAAGCACTTACCTTTAAAGATACATTGAAAGGTAAACAGCGTCAGCCAATGCATTATGATGCGACATTATCCTCTCGTCAGTTAGTGGCAGAATGCAAAGTGTGTTCATGTTCGACATTACATATGTTTCGATTCAAACGTTACACAGATATTATCCCCACACGTCAGTTTATGACAGAATGCAAAGTGTGTTCATGTTCGACATTAGATATGTTCGATTCAAACGTTACACAGATATCATCCTTACACGTCAGTTCATGACATAATGCAATGTGTGTTCATGTTCGACATTAGAAATGTCTCGATTCAAACGTTACACAGATATGCTTTTCACCCTGTAGTGCATGCCTGAATGCAATATGCGTTCACATTTAACATTAGATGTTCATCAATTAAAACGTTAAAAAGTGAATCACTATTTATATAATTTTATTATATATTTATTAATCTGTTTTAAAAAAGATCATCCAAGTTTTCAACAGGAGCGAGTCACTGCTAACAGTTTCAAGTTATGTGTACTACACTTTCGAGTTTTTGTCTGTTTTGTAATAGATTGTTTTATGAGACGCGAAATCTGTGTAGTTTATGAAATCTAGCTAGAGGTTTTAAACTGAGACTAGAAAAATAAATTGAAATGTTCAACAACAATCACGTGATAATAGCGCGTGAGCTAGTCTAATGCCCTCTGATTTGAAATACAAGCAGCTGAGATGTATTATCGTAATTGATATAGTTATTTCAATGTCATTCATGCAATAAGTATTATGGGATGGAACATATAACAATATTATGTAACAAATAACCAGTAAATGCCTTTCAAAAATTATATTTACTCAGTATATTCTAGAATTTATTGCTCGTATTTGGGGTGATTAATTATATTTACTTAATTAATTGGAAGTACTTTTTAATACATATGTCGTCGTTATCATGAACATTTACGGTATAATTAACAAAATATTATGTGTTTGAATTTTGTTTCGTTTTCTATAAGATGTTGTGAAAATATTCCACCGACTTTCTTTCAACTCCGTTTTCGTGCTGTTGGTTCTGGGAAACTGCTTGCTGATGTTCAATGTGTCCGGGATGGTGGCGTTCTCTAGCAAGTACATGGAAGTTGAGTTCTATGTCCCTACGTGGAAGGCAAACCTTTTAATGGGTAAGGTCATACAATATGGGATCAACGTTTTTAATTTTATTGTTATTAATTTTTTTATTTTTTTCTGTAGTGTAGTCATATCATTATAGATGTTGTAATGCGCTTAGAGCTTCTAAAGATTAGGCACTATACGAAGTCCTCATTATTATTATTATTAATATTATTATTATTATTTTATAGAAATGCTTATTGGACAACAATTACATATTTAAGCCACTTTCTATAAGAAGCATTCAGATCGGTTCAAATCTTGTTATGCCATGCCACAATCAGGAGGTTTCTCGATCATGACATCTGAAAGGAAATATTTATCTAGTCATTATCCGTTGTAATACTTTTGTTAATATTTATTTCATTGGCTACCTAACAGGAATGTTACTCATTTAAAAAAAATTGTTATCGTTTTATAACTATTGTAATAACCAGTGTGCTAACTATTTATAATAACAATTGCTAACAATTTGTAATTGTATGAATTAATGATCAAAGATTTATCGGATTCAGATAGCAATGAAAGAACGCTATTGCCGTGCATTCTATTTTCAAGTCTCGCTACATCGTTCTTTGCCGTGATTTTAGTTTCACAAGCTTCGTCATTATGAATACTAAAATATATGGATTTCAGTTCTAGACAAACTGTCTAAAAGAAGGTTTATAACATGTTTGCAAGTATAAGTATACTGTAACTGTAATTAACAGAGAAAATTACCTTGTTATATTATTGTACCTAGTACTTACGTAGATATCCATGCAGGTTTTGATTTTTTTGACCATTTTTCTTTGCAATGTTTAATACAATGTAAACTAAGTGGAATTTGTTTTCTTCAGGATCGTGATCTTTTCTCAGCGCAACTCTTATCTCGTCATTTCATTTTCTGATTTACTTCTGCTATCTTTGTATGCATTTTATTCTAAATGTCCGCCATTTTCTCGCGATATATTTTGGCAATACTAGGTGTTAACAAATCCCCTACATTGAAACGAGGGCGGATTATTTTCTCATAGATCAAATACTATTCCTAAATGTAAATGATATAGAGATTTTAAAAACAAGACATGAAATATTGTTGAATTGCGCTTCCTGTTGCTATCACATGTATATTGTTTTACTTCTTCCAGGTGCAGTTACCGTGGTATCAGCATCTATGGGCACCGTGATTGGCGGTTGCGTCACAACAAAGTACAAGCTCCACCCAGTAACATGCTTTAAGTTGCTAATCGTTTCGTATTCTGTCGTATTTGCTCTGAATTGTGTAGGTTTTTTCTTTGGATGTCCAACGCCGTCACTCGTCGGATTGAACAAAGATTATGATGGGTACGATATTTCATCACCAAAGCTATAATTACAACAAAACTATTACTAATACTAAACTAAAAATAAATATTCCGGTTGTTACTACTACTACTACTACTACTACTACTACTACTGGTATCATATCTTCTCGCACTATGACTGTGGAGCGATACTAGTCATTATATTATATGTCATTAAATGATCAACTGTATCGTTTTATTTTTACACAGGGAATGATCAGTTTTAATATCGTTTTAGAGCAGATGATTCTAATGACCAAAGGATATTAATGATTTGAAAGTGGAACAATTTATTCTGGCATATATTTTCACATACGTTTTCAATTGATAACCACATCATATCATTCAAGAATGTCTTTCTCCAGCCCGAAAGCTGTCAACACAACAGCTGTAACTCAAACCTGTGACAGTACCTGTAACTGTGACATTAGGGACTATTTTCCTGTTTGTGGATCCAACGGCATGAATTACTTTTCTCCTTGCTACGCTGGATGTGAAACAATGAATAAACTGGTGAGAGAAATTTGAGTTTCTTGCTAAATTTAATCTCGTGATCTGAAATAATGATATTTGCTCCCTGCTACCGTTTTTCGCCAAGCGTTATGAAATTTGATAGTTATTTTTGAACGAACACAACTTGAAACGTGCAGGAACGTGTGATATTTTGCGACTTATGTCTTTGGTAAGCGCATATTTTGTGTTTGAAAGTTTTAGTCTTCTTGAGATTCCTCTTTGCTATTCCTATTTTCCATTTATACCAACGTGTGTTAAACGTTATGGTGTCCATATGCAGCCAGGGTTTATAGACCTAAAATTATTTATTTACTCAAGACACGAAGCTCTTCCATTTTCCGTATTTCAGATATATGGTAACTATCAGATACAAATTGTTCATGCCATTTTCTTCCGTTTACAATTTGCAGACCTTTGAAGGCTGTTCCTGTATAGGTGTTAATGGTACCGCTATCCCCGGCCTCTGTAAGTCGGAATGTGGAATGCTGTTCCCGGCACTGGCAGTAGGGGCCATCACCAATTTCTTGTCTACATTCTGTATCATGCCTATGTTTACTGTCTTCATCAGGTATTTATAGGTGTATGATTTTATGTGTTATATTCTGTTCTATTAATTCCAGTATCTTCCACTTGTTTGTTTCAAATTGTGTATGTATATATGAACCGCTCCGGTGGCCTATTGGTTAGATAGTCTACTGCAGAAGCGAGAGGTCGTGGGTTCGATCCCCAGCCGAGTCATACCAAAGACTTACAAAAATGTTTTTTTTACAGCTGCCTCGCTTGGTGCTCAGCATTAAGAAGTCAGTGTTAGGACTGGTCAGCCTGGTGTCAGGATAATGTAGCTGGGTGGGACATCATGATACATGTCTGCTGCATGATGTCCCAGTGCTAGACATCACTATAAACTGCCTGTTAAAACTAAGTTAAAAATCCTAAACAACACAAACAAAAAATCGAATTGTGATTATTACAGAATATTTCATACGATCATTTAGTCTTCGTCAAATGTAGTTACAAAACAGAGACGAGATAAACAATAAACACACAAGAAAGCGTTGAGGTTGGAAAGTTGAAATGACTACGATATATTATATCAAATGAAAGTATTGTTTAAAAATATGTTCTTTGTCACGTCTAACTGATTTCAGCTATAGTGATACAATGGGAACCTAGATGGTAATGACCTGTCGCCGCTTGTCAATCCTGCTGGTCAGTTAACCAATCAGCGAGCGTAACTAAGACACACCTCGAGATATTGCTTACGTTCGTCATTTTCCTCTGACAAGCTCCTTGTGGCAATAACGAATTGACTATGATAAGTATTGACGACTTTTGCAATGATTTATTGATTTCTTGATCGGTAACAAGGCAGTTGGAGCCATGCGATTCTGACTGTCGATATCCATTTCGTCTTAATGGAGGAATACGATATATTCGGTTCCCGCAGCATAGACAAAACTTCGATGGATAAAGACGTTTATTAGTTGAATATGGAAACAATTGATGGCAATTACAAAATGATTGTTTGCACAACATTTTGTAGAAAGGCGTGTCAATTCGATGGCTTGAACAAAAGAAAATGAAATTGAAATATATATGTATAAAAAAAACGTTTCTAGAATATGGGTTGAGGACACCCCAACTTTTGGGATTTGATGATATAATTGTTCTTGTATATGGAGTACTGAATCCCAGCCTGCACTAATTTGAAGTTTAAAAATTTACACTTTAATGTCTGATTGTCCCAAAAACAATGATTTTTCATCTCAATCTGTCAGACACAGGAGTGACTCATTACTTTTTCATTTGGCTGGAGAAGAAGTGGGCTAAAAAAATGTAAAAATAAAGATATACGAAAACAATGGTTTCAGATAATTATTGTCTGGTATATTAAGCATGCATGTACATGTGTACATCAACACTCATTATTGATCTATGTGACAAACACAGTAGAACTTTAAAATTATACACAACAGTATACTTATAAACAGTATTTTTTTTTACGATTTTCTTATTTATGTTATTAAACAAAATGACTTGCCAAAGCAGCATGACCATAAGCCAGTTAAAATTAATAAGAATAAGTACTAAATACAGTATTATTTTTGGAGTGACTGTCCTTGAATTTCATATATATATATATATATATATATATATATATATATATATATATATATATAGATAGATATATATATATATATATATATATATATATATATATATATATATATATATATATATATATATATATATATCTATCTATATATATATATATATATATATATATATATATATATATATATATATATATATATATATATATACAGAGAGAGAGAGAGAATAAATAAATAGATATTTTCTACTGCAGTATAATTTATGCAACTTTGAAATTTGATATTTTTAAGAATAATTAAACTCATTTTAAATAAATATAGCACTTAAGCTGAAATATATCTCTGACAAATACTGAATGTTTGTCGGAGGTTAGCGGGATGTCATTGATTATAACATACACACACCCAACAAAAAAGTCACTGATTCTAACACTCACCCTAACACTCCCCCAAAAAGTAATCTCCAGCTGTGCGATAATTACAAAACTATCAGTCTGATCAGCCATACCAGTAAGGTGATAATACAGATCATCTTGAACAGACTGAAACCACAAGCAGAATAAATAATCACTGAATAACAGGCCGGGGTCCGGAGTGGAAAAAGCACAACAGAACAAATATTCAATCTCAAGATTCTGTGTGAAAAGTACTAGCAACATCAACAAGACATCTAATATGTGTTCATAGATTTCAGATAGGCCTTTGACAGAGTGTGGCATCAGGTATTGTGGGCCACAAGAAGAACAACATTGGTCAACAGTTGACCAGTACCATTTAGCAGAGGCCTACATTCTGACAGCAGAGTTACAACGAAGAATAAAGGCACTTGAAATGAAATGATACAGAACCATCCTTGGCATGTCTTGCATGGGCCACGCCCCAAATGAAGAAGTGCGTAACGCCATCAGGCGCAAAGTAGGCCAATATGAAAACCTCCTCACGACCGTCAAAAAGAAAAATCTGAAACGGTATGGCCATGTCACTATAGCCAACAGTCTATCCACAACAATAGTGCATGGCAGTGTCCAGGGTGGCAGAAACAGAGGAAGGGGAGAATAAAGTGGACTAACAACAACACAGAATGGACCAGGAAAATGTTTGCGGAGACACAGGCATTGGCACACGTTTGAGAAAAAGTGGAGAGAACCGGTTAGATGTCTAGCAGCACAGCGCCTCGAGGACCACAGTAAATGATAATGATGAGCGGGGAGTAATGCCACGTGAGTTGGTAGGCATATCGATCTATCATCTCGCATAAAGTCAATTGACTACCACAAGTAGGAACAATAAAAGCCATACATTAATCCTACCATAGATTTTATCTCGGAAATTTCGTCATATCTCTTAATAATGGAAATTACAACAACAATACAACAACAACAATTACTACTACTATTACTGCTAATAATAACAACAATAAAAATAATAATAATAATAATAATAATAATAATAATAATAATAATAATAAGAAGAAGAAGAAGAAGAAGAAGAAGAAGATGATGATGATGATGATGATGATATTGATGATGATGAAGAAGACGAAGACGAAGACGATGAATACGTTAGTAGTAATAGGAAATGGAATCTCCATTCAAAAACGTCGTGGGACTGTATAATGTCAAGATTTATCAGATCCCCCTGGAGCTGTATATAGTTAAAGGGAATTTTACATGAGTACTGGGCGTGTATAACGTCATGTGAAAGTGGAGTTGTTGTATTTGGACATTATGAAGGGAAGAGGTGAGGTGACAGAAGATTGGTAAAAATGTTGCAACAATTCTAGGAACAAGTGTGCACCGGGTTGACCTCAATCGGGACCAAAGAGTGGGACATAGACATATTATTTTATGACACATATAACCTACAATATACAGTCAAAAACAATTCCGAAACAATTATAGAAACGACTAAAAATAATTTGAGGCATATGAGCGGCCCTTAAAAGGGTATTTTTCTGCTACATTCTTCTTCTGTTCCTTTTCTCATACATTCTTACTTTGTTTTTTCTCCTCTTTCTCCTTTTCCTACTCGTCTCTTTTCCTCTTCTCATTTCTCCTCTTCTTCTTCTATTTTAGCATTCCACTCCATCATCCTAATTATATCCTATTCATCCTCCTTTTTTCTCCTTTTCCTGTTATAGTATCTCGTTTAATATATTCTTATTCTTTTTCAAGTTGTTGATTTCCCATTTTATGCGCTGTGTTGTAATTATAGCGGTTCTCATCCAGTTTTACCATCATATCCTACAACATGTCTAGATGGTCCAATACTTCATGTAGTTTATTTATTTTGTCCAATCTGTTCATCACGTTGCTAGTAATCTTCTATGGTTATTCAGTAGAATGTCGCGAATGATGGACGCTTGTGTTTATATATATCAGGCACTAACGTGGAAAACCTCCCTTACACTCACTACATATATTATCTAAAACCCATACAGAACAAAAGATGAAAAACTATTATATACTATCCAAAATCACAATATATACAATCTACACAAGCGAAGGAATAATAAAAAGCTAACCGCAAAATACTATAAAATCCCCAATTATCACGTGTGTGTTCTATCCACACACGTGAATGAGAAAAACACACACATCAGGAAAGGAGTGAATGTTGATACTCACATTATTCCATACTCATACACATTGGCAACTTGAATAATTTCTTTTCTAGAGATTTGGTTAGCCCTAAAAAGGGCTGTTTTTTCAATCAACAGAATGCACCTGGTTAATGCTCCCCCATCTGCTCCAAGTCCCAGTCCTCGGTACGAGGCACCGGGAACGCTTGCTGTGGTTTCTGTAAGGATGTTCTCACCTCAGGCTTTATTTCCTCTCAGAAGAGGTCTTCTATCCGGTCTTCAGTCTCTTTCAACATTCTGACATTCTCAATCTCCTCAAGTTTCAGTATCATACATTGCCTGACATGATGCAAATTTACGTAAGCGTCGGTCAGCTTAGCTAGTCTTGAACTCATCTTCATAGGAGGATGGGTCAATAATGGATGGTCAGACTGAAGACTGTTTCACTGTATATGACTCAAGCCCAGATGCGATAGAAAACATCCCTACGTTTTGTGTTGGGGATGAAAGATAATTGTAGGGTGAGGGATAAAGTAAAGTCAAAGAGCATGGATTTGAATGAAAATTGGAAAACACAGACACCTTTTCCAAACACAACTATTTGTTATTCAAAGATTAAAACAAAATGTCTTCAAGAAAACAAATTACTTTTGACTTGCTTGACAACGTTGTAAAGTGAAGCTATTTTTCTAGAAATGGAAATCATTGGGCCGTGGATGTATACTACGTTTTCTAGCTAAAGACAACAGAAAACCATAATGGTCACAACACCATCGATGTCTTTTTTCATCGTTTCTAGATGAATGACGATCAAAATAAGTCACTAAATGTTTTACAAAATACCTAAGACTGCGTTGATGCAGAAAATATACACAATATTGGTAACACACCATGGAATATGTGCCTTGTAATTTTACATAATTTAATAATGTAGTCTGAACATTTCGTCTCATAAAATAAAAAATCCATAGGCATCACTGTATGCGAATCAAAATATTCCACACTACCCTCTTTAGGAATGTTGACGGCTACCCAATGGGTTCCTGGGAGATGACTGTCGTCCGTGTTGATGATATAAACTTGATGGTCTTTAGGTTTGCGATGAAGTAGTTCATCTTTAGTACACACCACAGGATTCCAAGAAGCAGTGTATGAACTGTGGTTCAAAAGGTAATAAAGTTCCTAAGAATTCATTATTTTATCACAGGTAATGATAAGTTATCAATTCAATACTCAAAATGTCTGACAAGTAACCGTTTCATCGCTTCGTCTCAGCATCAGAGCCAAAAGAGCGTCGACAAAATGGGCCTCTCGAAAAATCAATGGAGGAGAGTAAAGATCACGCACGTCTTAATACCACTGATGCAACAAAAGCCGAGATGAGACTCCAAGCTTCGTCCAGATACTCGTCCAATTTTTCTTCTTGACTCATGATCAGACATTTATCGTGTAGAATTTGACTGGTATGATCGTTTGACATGCATGGAAATCTTTCCTGATCAATTCTGCAATTTTCTCCGCCAAGTGTTGGCAAACCAATAGACTAAATGTTGTTCTTGTTCTGGCTATCTGAACGCCATTACCACCTTCTCGTCGTCTCTATCTTGGAGTTCTTCTTCCAATATGTACTCTCATTCTATTTCCATAGATTCTCCATCATTCAAAGAGGGATAAGCGTTTTCCATAGTTTCTAATACTCTAGAATGACTTCCCTCAGACTGTTAATTTATATGGTATTGTCGAATTCGGCAAAGAAGATCACTTTCACCGTATTGCCTGCGTCTCGAGTTTCTTCAGACTGAATTTCCCAACCAATCAAACCGGATTTTATAGCGTGGAAAAGTACCTCGTCGCTGCCGGTCTGGAGTGAAATAAAAGATGCACAAAGCATGGCCTCCTGTATAGTCTTCGTACGAAATGCTAGTTCCCTAACTGTACGGTAGCTTCGTACAGAGACAAGTTTTATATCGAGTAAATCTTCGCGTCACCAAAACTAGGTTCGAAAGGTCTGGTACACAAGGTCTTGCAATCGCGATTTTCGTCAATCTTGGACCATTTGTAGTGCTAAAACTGGAAAGAATTTTGCGTATAAGTTAAAATCTGAATTCATGACGATCCCAACGAATAAACGTTTGGGTAACTGTCTTTGGAACATATGATCTTCGATCGTTGATCGCTGTCCAGTCGGAACGGTGAAAGCTTTCACTTCCACGCGTCGTATCGAATGCTTTGCCGTCGTTCTGCTCAAAGTGTGACTGATGTCGTTTCACACTTTAGGTAACACTTGCACACGTCGGCTTCTTGAATAGCAATTTTGTATAAAGTATTATCTTCAGCGATCAAATGGAAAACGGCACTACAGCAATTCAGTCTCAGGCGGACATCTGCACCGTTCAGTAAATACTTGTCTTGCAACCACATCTCCAAATGCAAACGATCCATCAGTTCTAAACGTCGACTCTCAGCAATTTACTTTCGTCCTTCGACAAATCCCGATATATTTGTCAGATTTCCATACTACGCATGCATCCAGATGATTGTTCTTGTTTTTTTTTCCCATAATTCAAGATATTTTCAAGGTATGTTTGGTTAAGGTCAGTAGCCATGCTACTGCTGACCAGTTTGTTATTCAAGTACACATCCACCTCGCTGAACCAGGAATGCATGAAATGGTTGACGGGAGCTACTACATCATCGTCGCCTAGTCGTCTCTTTCTGTCTTGTCCTTTCTGTTGCGCTACGGAAGCAGGATTCTTTACTCTGTACAGTCCATGACGTTTATAAAAATTTCTCGTCGGCCTAAAATCTATTTTCGTTTGAAGCAAGACATTTTTGTCTGGTCTCAAGAAAGCTTCTTTGTGGTTTTGTTTGTCAATGATGACATTTTTGGAGACCTTCTTTACCGTGTGTCAATGCGACATCTTACAAGGCGTGCAATCCTCGTGTCACCATCAGTTTCAAAACAGGATAACTGAACGAAAGGCTGATTTTAACATATATCCTAAACCATGTCCTCGTTGTCAAGCGACTCTTCGGTACAAAGGATACATGACTTACACAAACATCAAATTCAGTCATTGGTTCAGTTCTACCAGGAACCAAATAACTTGGTAAAGAATCTATGTCGGAAATGGCTTTTAATTCGCTTTTCTTGATCATTGCCCATCTTATCTTTATGTCCCCACCCAAAATGTCAAACAATTCAGGACAAAATAATAATAGACACACTTTTACCATCCAAACATTTCATCAATAGGCGACGAGCCACTTTATGGTACTCGATCAAGGGGATAATACATTTCTGTCACTTTCTAAAGCTTTGCCAAACATGCCATTGAACCTGGTTGCAATCGTGGTCACCAAATGTTGACTACTAAAATAATATACTGGGGGAATAATAATTATGTAGGTGGTGTGTTGAGTTTGGGAGTTATGAGTTTTATTCTCATATTTTTATTGGCATCCACGTACGTTTGCACATGAACTTCGACCATCAAAATATTTTGATTTGCAAGGATATTTAGGACTTGTGTAGAGTGAATGATTTCCACCAAAGCAACTACCCAATGGCCTTCGTGGTCTAAATGGATGGCCTGAGGTAATTTGGACGTGTAAAAACAAAACGTATTGTTGGGAAACACCTCCATGGAATTGTCACTGGGTAATGCTAAGTAAAGTTGGTTGTTGTTATTCATAATTCCAGACACTGGAAATCAGAGTGTTTCAAAGAGGATATCTTTTGGGGTGGTGATTGTTTGAGTGGCGACTGGCGTTGGACATAAGACTTCCGTTGTTGTTCCCGTTCGAGTAGTATTTCAGGGAATGATTGGGAAGAAGGTATCCGATGCAACTGCTCAGTAAAATGGTTCACAATTGTTTGTTTCGTTGTTGCAAACTCAAATTCGCAAAGGCTACACCGACGACACAATACATCACAAATATCTGACATAAATAGACGATTTGAGTTTTAGGTACACGTTCTCCACACCACACGCACAATGGTTGTTATTGTAGATCTTCGTTTTTATAGTCGATTGCTTGAGAAGCGTTGATCCAAGAATCAAACCTGGGAGGATATCCTTTCCAACGTACTATGACTTCTTTGACACGTTTTCCCAGATTCTTCAGAAGCCAGTTTTCACCCTTTCCAATTGCTTCCAAAGTTCGGATCTGAGATATATGTACTCCAGAGGTCCCTATTACTTTCTTGTTCTGTCTTCTAAGGCGGGTAAAATTCTTGTCAGGAGTCCCAACGTAGGGCCTATTATTGTTTTGGCAAGAAGTCCTATCAGGGGTAAACCAAATGCTTATATTGCACATATGATATCTGTTTATAAATACCTCACTGTAGGTAAAGCTCTTTACCTTCGGATAGTTTTGTCAGTCAGCGGTCTACTTCACAGATTTGCACATCTTCAACTGTAAAAGTATGTAAGTTTATTAATTTCTGGTATATAAGATATAAATATTGTATCTCCTACCGAATCCAGTACGCTGGATATTGGTATTAATTGCCATATAATTTAATAAAGTAACAAATAAGAAGATTTGAACTCTTTTTTGACTATTGTATTTATATAATAGTGTGTGGTTGAAGGTTTTAATTTGACGGCTTGTCGTAAAGTGGTTCAGATATATTCATATATATCTGTCCTGTAGCTTTAAACATTCAGCGAGGATTGTGTAAACATTTTGAAATGATATTTTATTTTGTCATGTATCCAAGTATCAGCTCTTTATGACAGCAACATATTTATTTAAACAAAGGTTATTTAAAAATATTTGAAGATAATTGATTCACGTGATAGAGGTATAATTTACAGAATTCTCACGCAACTAAAGAAATTATTCTTAAATAACTTGTCTCTTTTTTGCAGATGTGTACAACATTCAGATAAAGCGTTTGCAGTGGGATTGTCTGCATTTCTAGCAACGCTATTGGGTAGGTACAATACAATAATGATTGCAAGTAATGATTCCAACACTCTTTGTTAATGGGTTAACATTTTAATTTATTTGCAATCATACGATTGTACTAGACACGGCTGCCAGCTTGAGTTCGATCATGTAAAGGCTTTTGTGAATCTATTTTACTAGACCACTAGAGTCAGTTGTTCGTGTCTGATTTCCATCACACATGAATCGGCCATATTGTTCCCATATGCACGCAATTTTCGTGCATCTTCTCAGTCACATAATGTAATACCTCCATACCTTGTTGGATTGATTGGCGGATTGTACCTTCTTACAAGGTGTCCAGTTATTTGGTTCTCTTTATCTAGAGATTGATCGGTGTTATTGCCCGGATCGAGTTTTCATTTACTATCCACCATCCTACCACCCATGGAACGATGATTTTGCTACGTTCATGTTCTCTACCAGACGATAAAGATACTGATCTCCGTGTAGTGTTATGCTGCCTAGCCAAGACATTTTTTAAGCAAAAAAAAAAAGCTGTATATGTGCCCCTCTTTGTGGCGGTGGGCTGATTGTCAGATTGAAATTCTTTCAAGGTGTCCGCTTTATTCGATTCTCGTTATCTATAGGTTGATCGCCCTCGGTGTTATTGCCCGGATCGAGTAAATATAAATATAAGCGTGAAACTTTTAGGTGGAATAAATAGAGATCTGAGCAGATATATTGAACAGAATGACACGAGCCCACGTACATGAAGAAAAACAACCATTTAATCAATTACATAAACAACTGTGATAATACATTACATTTATGAACGTAGGTTTTCTTTTAAAACAAAATATTTAACCGAATTTCAAACATAATTATATTTATATAAATATCCGATCTGTTTTAAATGACAGAATTGGTTCATCATAAAATCGAGTGAACAATCGAAGTCACTACCTTGTATAACTTCATAACCTGTTTATTTTCAGTCCACTCCAACTTCACTGTGGTTGTTCTTCTCTGTCCGTTCACCCTCTTTCTTATCCAACCTCCTACAGTCTCACCTCTTTCTGGCCTTCAAACCTTGTGTGGGTAGGTGGATAAGTAAGCACGTATATACCTGAATACGTAGGTAAGTGGTTACGTCGGTGCGTAGATACGTATATACTTGGATACGTAGGTACTCTAGTGGAGCTATCTCGCCTTGTGCGTTCAAGGACGGAATCTCGAATCACTTAGGCTTCCGAAACGGTCTTTATAGGTATGTTGGACATGTTTCGTTGTACATAGTAGTACATACCAGTCTACAACTTAGAAGTGCATCCTCATACATCATACAAATGTAACGCAAGAAGAAGAAAAAAACGTGAAAATGGAGTCTCTGGAATGTTTGGTTATTCGTAGACTGAAGGAAAACTAGTTGCTGTAATAGTGCATTTAACAAATATCCAGTTAACAAAAGCTAGTGACTTGAGATCGACAAACATAAAGAAAACGCTGACCTCAAGCCAGCCTCATGCACGTGTTCGAAATTGTTTGCTTTACTTGGACGTGAATGCTGTTAGACCTCTTTGTTTGTTACAAAAATAATTTTAAGGTGGCAGCGGTGAGATATTTAATAGGTCAGTGTTTGTTGTTTTATGGTGAGTAGGGTTTCTCTCAAGATTATTTTGTATCTATAGGCAGGCTATGGTGTGTGTGTGTGTGTGTGTGTGTGTGTGTGTGTGTGTGTGTGTGTGTGAGAGAGAGAGAGAGAGAGAGAGAGTAGGATTTTTAACGGATCATTAACACTTTTTAAGTCATATTGCTACGATGTCTGCAGTATGGCAGTTTATAGTGATGTCTAACACAAAGGGGATCATGCCGTATATGTCTAGCATGATGTCCCACCCAGTTACATTATCCTGACACCAGGCCGACCAACCGCTCCGGTGGCCTAGTGGTTAGAGCTTCCACCGCGGAAGTATGGAGGTCGTGGGTTCGATCCCCAGCCGAGGCATACCAAAGATTTACAAAAAGGGTACTAGCAGCTGCCTCGCTTGACGCTCAGCATTAAGAGGTTAGTGTTAGGACTGGTCGACCTGGTGTCAGGATAATATGAACGGGTGGGACATGTCTGCGGCATGATGCCACATTGCTAGACATCACTATAAACTGAATCACTGCAGACATTGTAGCGATATGATTGAAAACTAACACTTTTTCAGTCATATCGCTACGATGTCTGCAGTATGGCAGTTTATAGTAATGTCTAACACAAAGGGCATCATGCCGTAGATATCTAGCATCATGTCCCACCCAGTTACATTATCCTGACACCAGGCCGACCAACCGCTCCGGTGGCCTAGTGGTTAGAGCTTCCACCGCGGAAGTATGGAGGTCGTGGGTTCGATCCCCAGCCGAGGCATACCAAAGATTTACAAAAAGGGTACTAGCAGCTGCCTCGCTTGACGCTCAGCATTAAGAGGTTCGTGTTAGGACTGGTCGACCTGGTGTCAGGATAATATGAACGGGTGGGACATGTCTGCGGCATGATGCCACATTGCTAGACATCACTATAAACTGAATCACTGCAGACATTGTAGCGATATGATTGAAAAAATTTTATAGCTACGTTAAAAATCCTAATCAAACAAACAAACAAACCAGACCGACTGGTTGGATTTTAAAAGGGTATAATCTTAAATCAGTGGATCCATATATTGATGAAAGCTGAGTCGCTTGCATTAACGACGTGTGGTGCGACCACCGCAGGTCCAGCTCTTGAGTGTCCCCGTGTTTCAGTGTATGCAGTAGCATACCAGTCGAGATACCGATACTTTGACCCCGTGCTATCATGGTCGGCCCTAGACCACACGTACTCCCAACGCCGCTTGGATGTAGTTTATAAAGCAGTAACTGCAGTGTATGTATGTATATAATTGGACAACGTAGTGGTTGCAGTCTACGTTGTCTGTAATTGTACAACGAAAAGAATACAGTCTATATTGTACGTAATTGGACAACGCGGTGATTGCAGTCGATGTGGTTGCACCTTCCCTTCTCTAGAGAGTGAATACACAATTACTACTTGTAGTTTTAAATTACTTGGAGATTCACTCTGTTGATGTTGCCAGTGATCTCAAGATATAGGATTTTCCAGCATTGTTAAGTATTGTTAAGCATTGTTAAGTATTGTTAAGCATTGTTAGGTATTGTTAAGTATTATTAAGTATTGTTAAGTATTGTTAAGTATTGTTAAGTATTGTTATTTAGTGAATAATAGTATCTTACACGAAATACATCTCACTCTGGGAATCAGACGGATGTTTCTAAGTTCGAGAGATAACAATTTTCGCACATCGCGAGATTTCTACCAGCAAAATACATAACTACTAAGTATATCATTTATAAACAAGTTTCATACCGACGTAGCGTTCAGTGATCAAGCAAGAAATATGTTCAAGAAATTTCCTAGTAGTTATGGCGCGATTGATATTGTTAACATACAATTGCTCGGAAAAACATACCTTTGATAGACATATTTTCTAAAATATGATCTGTCGTTAGCATTTACAGTTAGCTCGGAATGTTGGCATTCACATGCATGTTCTGGTTTGCTTAATTTTAGGTTGGTTTCCCGGTCCAGTTGTATTCGGAAAAATTGTCGACACATCATGTATCCTGTGGCGTAAATCTTGCTTGAGACAAGGCGCATGTGCACTGTATAACAACGATGACCTTCGATACAAGTTTGTTGGACTCCAAGTACTGTTGAAAATTCTCCCGTTAATCCTGTTCATCATCGCTTTTATTAAGGCAAGGCAAAAGACTAACTGGAGTATAGAAGAACCGAGTTTAGAAGACGTGGAAAGGGTCGTATTTCTTAACGAAAAAGATATGAAGAAAACTCCAACGGACTGGGCTATGGAGCCAATCTACAAAGGACGTGACCAATCAAAGAAATTCAAATCATTCAGTCACCAGTGAATAACGTTTGTAGCAAATTAAATAATATTTGTAGCAAATTAAATAATATTTGTAGCAAATTAAATAATATTAAATAATATTTGTAGCAAATTAAATAATATGTGTGTATAAAATATTCTAACAAAAACATCTCCTGTGTTAGAAAAGAACTTAATAGCAGCTCTTAAAGCTTTGTTCTAAAATAAAACAATTCTTTTTCCAGCCACGCATATCGTACTTTAATTAACAACGGAAAGATCGTCTTGTTGAAGGACATATGGTAGAAATAATTATCTGAATTGTGTATGAGGCACTGGGTTCGCTTTGTGGTACAAAACCGATTAAGGATTTAAATGCGGATTAGTTAATCTTTTCATAAAATTTGAAATCAGAAGAATCAAGCTCATTGAGAAGAATATTTGCAAGCATAAAGCTACTTCACATTTACGACTGAATTGGCTTCGATACTTGGTCATAGTACGATTTGCCCATTATTTCTAGATCCTAGACTTATTCAGATCTTATCGGTCTTGAATTGTACCTATTATATCGTATTCAGACTAACTAGACTGCTTACGAAACAATGATTGACCGAGTCTTTGCGAATGCATCAAACTGTTTTCATTTGTAACTAATTAGTAAATCCAAGCATAGAAATTTAACTACGATGTCTGAAACGATTGCGGAGCAGGGGAGGTGTACGAGGCTACAAATAATGTTTTGTCATATTTGTGTCTCCAAAAATTGGCAGGTGGTGATCATGAAAGAATGACAATCATATACAATTTGCAGAGTACAAAAAATTGTTTTGTAGCACTCAAACTTGGAGCTTAAACTCTTCTTTGGTATTCAGGCAAACATTTGCATACATAATACTGCATACCGCGAATGATCTGTGTGATAATGAGTTATCTGTATGATCTGTGTGATAATGAGTTATCTGTATGATCTGTGTGATAATGAGTGATCGAGATTGATATTATACCTCATCTGTGTGATATTAAATTGTCTAAATAGACATTCTGCATGATCTGTGTGATAATGAGTTATCTAGAGTGACATTCTGCATGATCTGTGTGACAATGAGTTATCTGTATGATCTGTGTGATAATGAGTTATCGAGATTGATATTTTGCACGATCTGTGTGATAGTTATTCATTGACATTTTGCATGACCTGTGTGATAATGAGTTATCTAGATTGACATTATGCATGATCTGTGTGATAATGAGTTATCTAGATAGACATTATGCATGATCTGTGTAATATTAAGTTATCTAGATTGACATTATGCATGATCTGTGTGATAATGAGTTATCTAGATTGACAATATGAACGATCTGTGTGATAATGAGTGATCGAGATTGACATTATACATGATCTGTGTGATATAGAATTTTCTAAATAGACATTCTGGATGATCTGTGTGATAATGAGTTATCTAGATTGACATTCTGCATGATCTGTGTGATAATGAGTTATCTAGATAGACATTATGCATGATCTGTGTAATATTGAGTTATCTAGATTGACATTCTGCATGATCTGTGTGATAATGAGTTATCTAGATTGACATTCTGCATGATCTGTGTGATAATGAGTTATCTAGATTGACATTATGCATGATCTGTGTGATAATGAGTTATCTAGATAGACATTATGCATGATCTGTGTAATATAGAGTTATCTAGATTGACATTATGCATGATCTGTGTGATAATGAGTTATCTAGATTGACAATATGAACGATCTGTGTGATAATGAGTGATCGAGATTGACATTATACATGATCTGTGTGATATTGAATTTTCTAAATAGACATTCTGGATGATCTGTGTGATAATGAGTTATCTAGATTGACATTCTGCATGATCTGTGTGATAATGAGTTATCTAGATAGACATTATGCATGATCTGTGTAATATTGAGTTATCTAGATTGACATTCTGCATGATCTGTGTGATAATGAGTTATCTAGATTGACATTATGCATGATCTGTGTGATAATGAGTTATCTAGATAGACATTATGCATGATCTGTGATAGTTATCTTTGATTGACATTATGCATGACCTGTGTGATAATGAGTTATCTAGATTGACATTATGCATGACCTGTGTGATAATGAGTTATCTAGATTGACATTCTGCATGATCTGTGTGCTAATGAGTTATCTAGATTGACATTATGCATGATCTGTGTGATAATGAGTTATCTAGATAGACATTATGCATGATCTATGTGATAGTTATCTTTGATTGACATTATGCATGACCTGTGTGATAATGAGTTATCTAGATTGACATTCTGCATGATCTGTGTGCTAATGAGTTATCTAGATTGACATTACGCATGATCTGTGTGATAATGAGTTATCTAGATAGACATTATGCATGATCTATGTGATAGTTATCTTTGATTGACATTATGCATGACCTGTGTGATAATCAGTTAACTAGATTGACATTATGCATGTTCTGTGTGATAATGAGTTATAGAGATAGATATTTTGCACGATCTGTGTGATAGGTATTCATTGACATTTTGCGTGACCTGTGTGATAAGAAGTTATCTAGATTGACATTATGCATGATCTGTGTGATAATGCGTTATCTAGATAGACATTATGCACGATCTGTGTGATAATGAGTTATCTAGATTGGCATTATGCATGATCTGTGTGATATTGAATTTTCTAAATAGACATTGTGCATGATCTATGCGATACATAGTTATTCAGATATACATTCTGCATTTTATGTGTGATAATGAATGATCGATATATACATTTTGTACGATCTGTGTGATAATGAGTGATCAAGATATACATTCTGCACGATCTGTGTGATATAGAGTGATCAAGTTAGACATTCTTCATAATCTGTGTGATAATGAGTTAGCTAAATTGATTTTCTAGATTATTTATGTGATATTAAGTGATCAAGATAGACATTCTTCATAATCTGTGTGATAATGAGTTAGCTAAATTGATTTTCTAGATTATTTATGTGATATTAAGTGATCGAGATAGACATTTTGCATGATCGGTGTGATAATGAGTTATCTAGATTGACATTATACATGATATGTGTGATAGTTATCTTTAATTGACATTATGCATGATCTGTATAATATTGAGTTATCTAGACTGACATTATGCATGATCTGCGTGATATCGAATCATCTAGATTGATGATCTGTGATAATGAGTTATCTAGATTGCCATTATGCATGATCTGTGTGATAATGAGTTATCTAGATAGACATTATGCACGATCTGTGTGATAGTTATCTTTGATTGACATTATGCATGATCTGTGTGATAATGAGTTATCTAGATTGACATTATGCATGATCTGTGTGATAGTGAGTTATCTAGATAGACATTATGCATGATCTGTGTGATAGTGAGTTATCTAGATTGACATGATGGACGATAATCACATGATGCACTATTATCACATTATATTTGTATATCACGACACAAAATCGAACGTATGTCTAGTATACTCGGTCGACTGAATAGATCCTAACAGACAGAAGTTATGAATATATTAATAATATATACTTTTATAAAATATTTTTATTTTACAAAAAATTGTCACTGAACATATTATATTATTATTATTATTATTAAGATCGCTATTATTCATATTATTATTAATTTTATTATTAATTGCAATATATTATTATTATTATTATTGCTGTATAGAATTACCATATTCATATATAAAATCGATATTATTACTCATAGAAAGTACCTGCCTGCTAGATTCTATCCGACTATGTCGAGATATACAGATGACAACATATACAATTCGGCTTCAATAACCATTCAGGTGTGCATATATTAATGAAAGTGTCGCTTTGACTTTCCTGCGATGATTAATATGACAAAAAAAACATCAATGTGAAAACATGCTTAAACTATTGTGTCCGTAATCTAATTACATTACCTTTTCACATATTACAACGAAACAAAATACCACGTGGATGCATCAGGGAATGAAGATGTTAAGTGCATAACAATGTTAGATTTATGATTCAAACTTGCCAGGTTGACCAGTATGTAAGAGGCAAACATATGTGAAATATATCTGCATTAGTATATATAATGACAACATAAAATAAACGAACAGCGTTGATTTTGACCTTCTGGCACGTTACGAAATGTTTTTCATGGGTCTACACAGCTCGCAGTTTTGTTTGCGTTGCAGACGAGGCAGTTCAGTACTGTTAATGCATTTACATTTATGATAAATTATTTACTCAGAAAAGTGTAAACTCGTTTTATGCAAAAATGGAGAAAGAGTAAGCTACAAAATAATAAAAATGTGTTCACTCATTCTGCTTGTGTTTTTTATTTGGTAACCTTAGAGTCTGTAATAACCGTTTTACTTCAATTTTATCAACTTCAGTTTAGGATCATGCTATGGAAACTCTTCAACTACACATTAGGGTTTTCCAATACGGAGTTTTCAACTACGAATTATAGGCGTGTAGTGAACACTGGTCAGCTACATTTTAGGGGCATACAACATGGACTAGAGTTTACAGTTATGGGGCATACAACATGGACTACAGTTTACAGTTATGGGGCATACAATATGGACTACAGTTTACAGTTATGGGGCATACAACATGGACTACAGTTTACAGTTATGGGGCATACAATATGGACTACAGTTTACAGCAACATGGACTACAGTATATAGTTATGGGGCATACAACATGGACTACAGTTTACAGTTATGGGGCATACAACATGGACTACAGTTTACAGTTATGGGGCATACAACATGGACTACACAGTTTACAGTTATAGTGCATACAATATGGACTACAGTTTACAGTTATGGGGCATACAATATGGACTACAGTTTACAGTTATGGGGCATACAACATGGACTACACAGTTTACAGTTATGGGGCATACAATATGGACTACAGTTTACAGTTATGGGGCATACAATATGGACCACAGTTTACAGTTATGGGGCATACAACATAGACTACAGTTTACAGTTATGGGGCATACAACATGGACTACAGTTTACAGTATATGGACTACAGTTTACAGTTATGGGGCATACAATATGGACTACAATTAACAGTTATGGGGCATACAATATGGACTACAGTTTACAGTTATGGGAATACAATATGGACTACAGTTAACAGTTATGGGGCATACAACATGGACTACAGTTTACAGTTATGGGGCATACAACATGGACTACAGTTTACAGTTATGGGGCATACAACATGGACTACAGTTTACAGTTATGGGGCATACAATATGGACTACAGTTTACAGTTATGAGGCATACAACATGGACTACAGTTTACAGTTATGGGGCATACAATATGGACTACAGTTTACAGTTATGGGCATACAATATGGACTACAGTTTACAGCTATGGGGCATACAACATGGACTACAGTTTACAGTTATGGGGCATACAACATGGATTACAGTTTACAGTTATGGGGCATACAACATGGACTACAGTTTACAGTTATGGGGCATACAATATGGACTACAGTTTACAGTTATGGGGCATACAACATGGACTACAGTTTACAGTTATGGGGCATACAACATGGACTACAGTTTACAGTTATGGGGCATACAACATGGACTACAGTTTACAGTTATGGGGCATACAACATGGACTACAGTTTACAATTATGGGGCATACAACATGGACTACAGTTTACAGTTATGGGGCATACAACATGGACTACAGTTTACAATTATGGGGCATACAACATGGACTACAGTTTACATTTATGGGGCATACAACATCAACTACAGTTTACAGTTATGGGGCATACAACATGGACTACAGTTTATAGTTATGACAACATGGACTACAGTTTACAGTTATGGGGCATACAATATGGACTACAGTTTACAGTTATGGGGCATACAACATGGACTACAGTTTATAGTTATGGGGCATACAACATGGACTACAGTTTACAGTTATGGGGCACACAACATGGACTACAGTTTACAGTTATGAGGCATACAACATGGACTACAGTTTACAGTTATAGGGCATACAATATGGACTACAGTTTACAGTTATGGGGCATACAATATGGACTACAGTTTACAGTTATGGGGCATACAATATGGACTACAGTTTACAATTATGGGCATACAATATGGACTACAGTTTACAGTTATGGGGCATACAACATGGACTACAGTTTACAATTATGGGGCATACAACATGGACTACAGTTTACAGTTATGGGGCATACAACATGGACTACAGTTTACAATTATGGGGCATACAACATGGACTACAGTTTACAGTTATGGGGCATACAACATGGACTACAGTTTACAATTATGGGGCATACAACATAGACTACAGTTTACAGTTATGGGGCATACAACATGGACTACAGTTTACAGTTATGGGGCATACAACATGGACTACAGTTTACAGTTATGGGGCATACAACATGGACTACAGTTTACAGTTATGGGGCATACAATATGGACTACAATTAACAGTTATGGGGCATACAATATGGACTACAGTTTACAGTTATGGGAATACAATATGGACTACAGTTTACAGTTATGGGGCATACAACATGGACTACAGTTTACAGTTACGGGGCATACAACATGGACTACAGTTTACAGTTATGGGGCATACAACATGGACTACAGTTTACAGTTATGGGGCGTACAACATGGACTACAGTTTACAGTTATGGGGCGTACAACATGGACTACAGTTTACAGTTATGGGGCGTACAATATGGACTACAGTTTACAGTTATGGGCATACAACATGGACTACAGTTTACAGTTATGGGGCGTACAACATGGACTAAAGTTTACAGTTATGGGGCATACAACATGGACTACAGTTTACAGTTATGGGGCATACAACATGGACTACAGTTTACAGTTATGGGGCATACAACATATACTACAGTTTACAATTATGGGGCATACAACATGGACTACAGTTTGTAGTTATGGGGCATACAACATGGACTACAGTTTACAGTTATGGGGCATACAACATGGACTACAGTCTACAGTTATGGGGCGTACAACATGGACTACAGTTTACAGTTATGGGGCGTACAACATGGACTACATACAACATTGACTACAGTTTACAGTTATGGGGCATACAACATGGACTACAGTTTACAGTTATGGGGATACAACATGGACTACAGTTTACAGTTATGGGGATACAACATGGACTACAGTTTACAGTTATGGGGCATACAACATGGACTACAGTTTACAGTTATGGGGCATACAACATGGACTACAGTTTACAGTTATGGGGCATACAATATGGACTACAGTTTACAGTTATGGGGCATACAATATGGACTACAGTTTACAATTATGAGCATACAATATGGACTACAGTTTACAGTTACGGGGCATACAACATGGACTACAGTTTACAGTTACGGGGCATACAAAATGGACTACAGTTTACAGTTATGGGGCATACAACATGGACTACAGTTTACAGTTATGGGGCGTACAACATGGACCACAGTTTACAGTTATGGGGCATACAACATGGACTACAGTTTACAGTTATGGGAATACAATATGGACTACAGTTTACAGTTATGGGGCGTACAACATGGACTACAGTTTACAGTTATAGGGCATACAACATGGACTGTAGTTTACAGTTATGGGGCATACAACATGGACTACAGTTTACAGTTATGGGGCGTACAACATGGACCACAGTTTACAGTTATGGGGCATACAACATGGACTACAGTTTACAGTTATGGGAATACAATATGGACTACAGTTTACAGTTATGGGGCGTACAACATGGACTACAGTTTACAGTTATGGGGCATACAACATGGACTATAGTTTACAGTTATGGGGCATACAACATGGACTACAGTTTACAGTTATGGGGATACAACATGGACTACAGTTTACAGTTATGGGGATACAACATGGACTACAGTTTACAGTTATAGGGCATACAACATGGACTACAGTTTACAATTATGGGGCATACAACATGGACTACAGTTTACAGTTATGGGGCATACAACATGGACTACAGTTTACAATTATGGGGCATACAACATGGACTACAGTTTACAGTTATGGGGCATACAACATGGACTACAGTTTACAGTTATGGGGCATACAACATGGACTACAGTTTACAGTTATGGGGCATACAACATGGACTACAGTTTACAGTTATGGGGCATACAATATGGACTACAATTAACAGTTATGGGGCATACAATATGGACTACAGTTTACAGTTATGGGAATACAATATGGACTACAGTTTACAGTTATGGGGCATACAACATGGACTACAGTTTACAGTTACGGGGCATACAACATGGACTACAGTTTACAGTTATGGGGCATACAACATGGACTACAGTTTACAGTTATGGGGCGTACAACATGGACTACAGTTTACAGTTATGGGGCATACAATATGGACTACAGTTTACAGTTATGGGGCGTACAACATGGACTACAGTTTACAGTTATGGGGCGTACAATATGGACTACAGTTTACAGTTATGGGCATACAACATGGACTACAGTTTACAGTTATGGGGCGTACAACATGGACTAAAGTTTACAGTTATGGGGCATACAACATGGACTACAGTTTACAGTTATGGGGCATACAACATGGACTACAGTTTACAGTTATGGGGCATACAACATATACTACAGTTTACAATTATGGGGCATACAACATGGACTACAGTTTGTAGTTATGGGGCATACAACATGGACTACAGTTTACAGTTATGGGGCATACAACATGGACTACAGTTTACAGTTATGGGGCGTACAACATGGACTACAGTTTACAGTTATGGGGCGTACAACATGGACTACATACAACATTGACTACAGTTTACAGTTATGGAGCATACAACATGGACTACAGTTTACAGTTATGGGGATACAACATGGACTACAGTTTACAGTTATGGGGATACAACATGGACTACAGTTTACAGTTATGGGGCATACAACATGGACTACAGTTTACAGTTATGGGGCATACAACATGGACTACAGTTTACAGTTATGGGGCATACAATATGGACTACAGTTTACAGTTATGGGGCATACAATATGGACTACAGTTTACAATTATGGGCATACAATATGGACTACAGTTTACAGTTACGGGGCATACAACATGGACTACAGTTTACAGTTACGGGGCATACAACATGGACTACAGTTTACAGTTATGGGGCATATAACATGGACTACAGTTTACAGTTATGGGGCGTACAACATGGACCACAGTTTACAGTTATTTGGCGTACAACATGGACTACAGTTTACAGTTATGGGGCATACAACATGGACTATAGTTTACAGTTATGGGGCATACAACATGGACTACAGTTTACAGTTATGGGGATACAACATGGACTACAGTTTACAGTTATGGGGATACAACATGGACTACAGTTTACAGTTATAGGGCATACAACATGGACTACAGTTTACAATTATGGGGCATACAACATGGACTACAGTTTACAGTTATGGGGCATACAACATGGACTACAGTTTACAATTATGGGGCATACAATATGGACTACAGTTTACAGTTATGGGGCATACAACATCGACTACAGTTTACAGTTATGGGGCATACAACATGGACTACAGTTTACAGTTATGGGGCATACAACATGGACTACAGTTTACAGTTATGGGGCATACAATATGGACTACAATTAACAGTTATGGGGCATACAATATGGACTACAGTTTACAGTTATGGGAATACAATATGGACTACAGTTTACTGTTATGGGGCATAAAACATGTACTACAGTTTACAGTTATGGGGCATAAAACATGGACTACAGTTTACAGTTATGAGGCATACAACATGGACTACAGTTTACAGTTATGGGGCATACAACATGGACTACAGTTTACAGTTACGGGGCATACAATATGGACTACAGTTTACAGTTATGGGGCATACAACATGGACTACAGTTTACAGTTTTGGGGCATACAACATGGACTACAGTTTACAATTATGGGGCATACAACATTTACAGTTATGTGGCATACAACATGGACTACAGTGTACGGTTATGGGGCATACAACATGGACTACAGTTTACAGTTATGGGGCATACAACATGGACTACAGTTTACAGTTATGGGGCATACAACATGGACTACAGTTTACAGTTATGGGGCGTACAACATGGACTACAGTTTACAGTTATGGGGCGTACAACTTGGACTACAGTTTAGTTATGGGGCGTACAACATGGACTACAGTTTACAGTTATGGGCATACAACATGGACTACAGTTTACAGTTATGGGGCATACAACATGGACTACATTTTACAGTTATGGGGCATACAACATGGACTACAGTTTACAGTTATGGGGCATACAACATGGACTACAGTTTACAGTTATGGGGCATACAACATATACTACAGTTTACAGTTATGGGGCATACAACATGGACTACAGTTTACAGTTATGGGGCATACAACATGGACTACAGTTTACAGTTATGGGGCATACAACATGGACTACAGTTTACAGTTATGGGGCGTACAATATTGACTACAGTTTACAGTTATGGGGCGTACAACATGGACTACATACAACATTGACTACAGTTTACAGTTATGGGGCATACAACATGGACTACAGTTTACAGTTATGGGGCATACAACATGGACTACAGTTTACAGTTATGGGGCATACAATTTGGACTACAGTTTACAGTTATGGGCATACAATATGGACTACAGTTTACAGTTACGGGGCATACAATATGGACTACAGTTTACAGCTATGGGGCATACAACATGGACTACAGTTTACAGTTATGGGGCATACAACATGGACTACAGTTTACAGTTATGGGGCATACAATATGGACTACAGTTTACAGTTACGGGGCATACAATATGGACTACAGTTTACAGTTATGGGGCATACAACATGGACTACAGTTTACAGTTATGGGGCATACAACATGGACTACAGTTTACAGTTATGGGGCATACAATATGGACTACAGTTTACAGTTATGGGGCATACAACATGGACTACAGTTTACAGTTATGGGGCATACAACATGGACTACAGTTTACAGTTATGGGGCATACAACATGGACTACAGTTTACAGTTATGGGGCATACAATATGGACTACAGTTTACAGTTATGGGGCATACAACATGGACTACAGTTTACAGTTATGGGGCATACAACATGGACTACAGTTTTCAGTTATGGGGCATACAACATGGACTACAGTTTACAGTTATGGGGCATACAACATGGACTATAGTTTACAGTTATGGGGCATACAACATGGACTACAGTTTACAATTATGGGGCATACAACATGGACTACAGTTTACAGTTATGGGGCATACAACATGGACTACAGTTTACAATTATGGGGCATACAACATTTACTACAGTTTACATTTATGGGGCATACAACATGGACTACAGTTTACAGTTATGGGGCATACAACATGGACTACAGTTTACAGTTATGACAACATGGACTACAGTTTACAGTTATGGGGCATACAATATGGACTACAGTTTACAGTTATGGGGCATACAACATGGACTACAGTTTATAGTTATGGGGCATACAACATGGACTACAGTTTACAGTTATGGGGCACACAACATGGACTACAGTTTACAGTTATGAGGCATACAACATGGACTACAGTTTACATTTATGGGGCATACAATATGGACTACAGTTTACAGTTATGGGGCATACAATATGGACTACAGTTTACAGTTATGGGGCATACAATATGGACTACAGTTTACAATTATGGGCATACAATATGGACTACAGTTTACAGTTATGGGGCATACAACATGGACTACAGTTTACAATTATGGGGCATACAACTTGGACTACAGTTTACAGTTATGGGGCATACAACATGGACTACAGTTTACAATTATGGGGCATACAACATGGACTACAGTTTACAGTTATGGGGCATACAACATGGACTACAGTTTACAATTATGGGGCATACAACATAGACTACAGTTTACAGTTATGGGGCATACAACATGGACTACAGTTTACAGTTATGGGGCATACAACATGGACTACAGTTTACAGTTATGGGGCATACAACATGGACTACAGTTTACAGTTATGGGGCATACAATATGGACTACAATTAACAGTTATGGGGCATACAATATGGACTACAGTTTACAGTTATGGGAATACAATATGGACTACAGTTTACAGTTATGGGGCATACAACATGGACTACAGTTTACAGTTACGGGGCATACAACATGGACTACAGTTTACAGTTACGGGGCATACAACATGGACTACAGTTTACAGTTATGGGGCGTACAACATGGACTACAGTTTACAGTTATGGGGCGTACAACATGGACTACAGTTTACAGTTATGGGGCGTACAATATGGACTACAGTTTACAGTTATGGGCATACAACATGGACTACAGTTTACAGTTATGGGGCGTACAACATGGACTAAAGTTTACAGTTATGGGGCATACAACATGGACTACAGTTTACAGTTATGGGGCATACAACATGGACTACAGTTTACAGTTATGGGGCATACAACATATACTACAGTTTACAATTATGGGGCATACAACATGGACTACAGTTTGTAGTTATGGGGCATACAACATGGACTACAGTTTACAGTTATGGGGCATACAACATGGACTACAGTCTACAGTTATGGGGCGTACAACATGGACTACAGTTTACAGTTATGGGGCGTTCAACATGGACTACATACAACATTGACTACAGTTTACAGTTATGGGGCATAGAACATGGACTACAGTTTACAGTTATGGGGATACAACATGGACTACAGTTTACAGTTATGGGGATACAACATGGACTACAGTTTACAGTTATGGGGCATACAACATGGACTACAGTTTACAGTTATGGGGCATACAACATGGACTACAGTTTACAGTTATGGGGCATACAATATGGACTACAGTTTACAGTTATGGGGCATACAATATGGACTACAGTTTACAATTATGGGCATACAATATGGACTACAGTTTACAGTTACGGGGCATACAACATGGACTACAGTTTACAGTTACGGGGCATACAACATGGACTACAGTTTACAGTTATGGGGCATACAACATGGACTACAGTTTACAGTTATCGGGCGTACAACATGGACCACAGTTTACAGTTATGGGGCGTACAACATGGACTACAGTTTACAGTTATGGGGCATACAACATGGACTATAGTTTACAGTTATGGGGCATACAACATGGACTACAGTTTACAGTTATGGGGATACAACATGGACTACAGTTTACAGTTATGGGGATACAACATGGACTACAGTTTACAGTTATAGGGCATACAACATGGACTACAGTTTACAATTATGGGGCATACAACATGGACTACAGTTTACAGTTATGGGGCATACAACATGGACTACAGTTTACAATTATGGGGCATACAACATGGACTACAGTTTACAGTTATGGGGCATACAACATGGACTACAGTTTACAGTTATGGGGCATACAACATGGACTACAGTTTACAGTTATGGGGCATACAACATGGACTACAGTTTACAGTTATGGGGCATACAATATGGACTACAATTAACAGTTATGGGGCATACAATATGGACTACAGTTTACAGTTATGGGAATACAATATGGACTACAGTTTACAGTTATGGGGCATACAACATGGACTACAGTTTACAGTTACGGGGCATACAACATGGACTACAGTTTACAGTTATGGGGCATACAACATGGACTACAGTTTACAGTTATGGGGCGTACAACATGGACTACAGTTTACAGTTATGGGGCATACAATATGGACTACAGTTTACAGTTATGGGGCGTACAACATGGACTACAGTTTACAGTTATGGGGCGTACAATATGGACTACAGTTTACAGTTATGGGCATACAACATGGACTACAGTTTACAGTTATGGGGCGTACAACATGGACTAAAGTTTACAGTTATGGGGCATACAACATGGACTACAGTTTACAGTTATGGGGCATACAACATGGACTACAGTTTACAGTTATGGGGCATACAACATATACTACAGTTTACAATTATGGGGCATACAACATGGACTACAGTTTGTAGTTATGGGGCATACAACATGGACTACAGTTTACAGTTATGGGGCATACAACATGGACTACAGTCTACAGTTATGGGGCGTACAACATGGACTACAGTTTACAGTTATGGGGCGTACAACATGGACTACATACAACATTGACTACAGTTTACAGTTATGGGGCATACAACATGGACTACAGTTTACAGTTATGGGGATACAACATGGACTACAGTTTACAGTTATGGGGATACAACATGGACTACAGTTTACAGTTATGGGGCATACAACATGGACTACAGTTTACAGTTATGGGGCATACAACATGGACTACAGTTTACAGTTATGGGGCATACAATATGGACTACAGTTTACAGTTATGGGGCATACAATATGTTCTACAGTTTACAATTATGGGCATACAATATGGACTACAGTTTACAGTTACGGGGCATACAACATGGACTACAGTTTACAGTTACGGGGCATACAACATGGACTACAGTTTACAGTTATGGGGCATACAACATGGACTACAGTTTACAGTTATGGGGCGTACAACATAGACCACAGTTTACAGTTATTTGGCGTACAACATGGACTACAGTTTACAGTTATGGGGCATACAACATGGACTATAGTTTACAGTTATGGGGCATACAACATGGACTACAGTTTACAGTTATGGGGATACAACATGGACTACAGTTTACAGTTATGGGGATACAACATGGACTACAGTTTACAGTTATAGGGCATACAACATGGACTACAGTTTACAATTATGGGGCATACAACATGGACTACAGTTTACAGTTATGGGGCATACAACATGGACTACAGTTTACAATTATGGGGCATACAACATGGACTACAGTTTACAGTTATGGGGCATACAACATGGACTACAGTTTACAGTTATGGGGCATACAACATGGACTACAGTTTACAGTTATGGGGCATACAACATGGACTACAGTTTACAGTTATGGGGCATACAATATGGACTACAGTTTACAGTTATGGGGCATACAATATGGACTACAGTTTACAGTTATGGGAATACAATATGGACTACAGTTTACTGTTATGGGGCATAAAACATGTACTACAGTTTACAGTTATGGGGCATAAAACATGGACTACAGTTTACAGTTATGAGGCATACAACATGGACTACAGTTTACAGTTATGGGGCATACAACATGGACTACAGTTTACAGTTATGGGGCATACAACATGGACTACAGTTTACAGTTACGGGGCATACAATATGGACTACAGTTTACAGTGATGGGGCATACAACATGGATTACAGTTTACAGTTTTGGGGCATACAACATGGACTACAGTTTACAATTATGGGGCATACAACATTTACAGTTATGTGGCATACAACATGGACTACAGTGTACGGTTATGGGGCATACAACATGGACTACAGTTTACAGTTATGGGGCATACAACATGGACTACAGTTTACAGTTATGGGGCATACAACATGGACTACAGTTTACAGTTATGGGGCGTACAACATGGACTACAGTTTACAGTTATGGGGCGTACAACTTGGACTACAGTTTAGTTATGGGGCGTACAACATGGACTACAGTTTACAGTTATGGGCATACAACATGGACTACAGTTTACAGTTATGGGGCATACAACATGGACTACAGTTTACAGTTATGGGGCATACAACATGGACTACAGTTTACAGTTATGGGGCATACAACATGGACTACAGTTTACAGTTATGGGGCATACAACATATACTACAGTTTACAGTTATGGGGCATACAACATGGACTACAGTTTACAGTTATGGGGCATACAACATGGACTACAGTTTACAGTTATGGGGCATACAACATGGACTACAGTTTACAGTTATGGGCCGTACAATATGGACTACAGTTTACAGTTATGGGGCGTACAACATGGACTACATACAACATTGACTACAGTTTACAGTTATGGGGCATACAACATGGACTACAGTTTACAGTTATGGGGCATACAACATGGACTACAGTTTACAGTTATGGGGCATACAATTTGGACTACAGTTTACAGTTATGGGCATACAATATGGACTACAGTTTACAGTTACGGGGCATACAACATGGACTACAGTTTACAGTTACGGGGCATACAACATGGACTACAGTTTACAGTTACGGGGCATACAACATGGACTACAGTTTACAGTTACGGGGCGTACAACATGGACTACAGTTTACAGTTATGGGGCGTACAACATGGACTACAGTTTACAGTTATGGGGCGTACAACATGGACTACAGTTTACAGTTATGGGCATACAACATGGACTACAGTTTACAGTTATGGGGCATACAACATGGACTACAGTTTACAGTTATGGGGCATACAACATGGACTACAGTTTACAGTTATGGGGCATACAACATGGACTACAGTTTACAGTTATGGGGCATACAACATATACTACAATTTACAGTTATGGGGCATACAACATGGACTACAGTTTACAGTTATGGGGCATACAACATGGACTACAGTTTACAGTTATGGGGCATACAACATGGACTACAGTTTACAGTTATGGGGCGAACAACATGGACTACAGTTTACAGTTATGGGGCGTACAACATGGACTACATACAACATTGACTACAGTTTACAGCTATGGGGCATACAACATGGACTACAGTTTACAGTTATGGGGATACAACATGGACTACAGTTTACAGTTATGGGGATACAACATGGACTACAGTTTACAGTTATGGGGCATACAACATGGACTACAGTTTACAGTTATGGGGCATAAAACATGGACTACAGTTTACAGTTATGGGGCATACAATATGGACTACAGTTTACAGTTATGGGGCATACAATATGGACTACAGTTTACAATTATGGGCATACAATATGGACTACAGTTTACCGTTACGGGGCATACAACATGGACTACAGTTTACAGTTTCGGGGCATACAACATGGACTACAGTTTACAGTTACGGGGCATACAACATGGACTACAGTTTACAGTTATGGGGCGTACAACATGGACTACAGTTTACAGTTACGGGGTGTACAACATGGACTACAGTTTACAGTTATGGGGCATACAACAGTGACTACAGTTTACAGTTATGGGGCATACAACATGGACTACAGTTTACAGTTGTGGGGATACAAAATGGACTACAGTTTACAGTTATGGGGATACAACATGGACTACACTTTACAGTTATAGGGCATACAACATGGACTACAGTTTACAATTATGGGGCATACAACATGGACTACAGTTTACAGTTATGGGGCATGCATCATGGACTACAGTTTACAATTATGGGGCATACAACATGGACTACAGTTTACAGTTATGGGGCATACAACATGGACTACAGTTTACAGTTATGGGGCATACAACATGGACTACAGTTTACAGTTATGGGGCATACAACATGGACTACAGTTTACAGTTATGGGGCATACAATATGGACTACAATTAACAGTTATGGGGCATACAATATGGACTACAGTTTACAGTTATGGGGCATACAACATGGACTACAGTTTACAGTTATGGGGCATACAACATGGACTACAGTTTACAGTTATGGGGCATACAACATGGACTACAGTTTACAGTTATGGGGCATACAACATGGACTACAGTTTACAGTTATGGGGCATATAACATGGACTACAGTTTACAGTTATGAGGCATACAACATGGACTACACTTTACAGTTATAGGGCATACAACATGGACTACAGTTTACAGTTATGGGGCATACAACATGGACTACAGTTTACAGTTACGGGGCATACAATATGGACTACAGTTTACAGTTATGGGGCATACAACATGGACTACAGTTTACAGTTTTGGGGCATACAACATGGACTACAGTTTACAAGTATGGGGCATACAACATTTACAGTTATGGGGCATACAACATGGACTACAGTGTACAGTTATGGGGCATACAACATGGACTACAGTTTACAGTTATGGGGCATACAACATGGACTACAGTTTACAGTTAGGGGGCATACAACATGGACTACAGTTTACAGTTATGGGGCGTACAACATGGACTACAGTTTACAGTTATGGGGCGTACAACATGGACTACAGTTCACAGTTATGGGGTGTACAACATGGACTACAGTTTACAGTTATGGGCATACAACACGGACTACGGTTTACAGTTATGGGGCATACAACATGGACTACAGTTTACAGTTATGGGGCATACAACATGGACTACAGTTTACAGTTATGGGGCATACAACATGGACTACAGTTTACAGTTATGGGGCATACAACATATACTACAGTTTACAGTTATGGGGCATACAACATGGACTACAGTTTACAGTTATGGGGCATACAACATGGACTACAGTTTACAGTTATGGGGCATACAACATGGACTACAGTTTACAGTTATGGGGCGTACAACACGGACTACAGTTTACAGTTATGGGGCGTACAACATGGACTATATACAACATTGACTACAGTTTACAGTTATGGGGCATACAACATGGACTACAGTTTACAGTTATGGGGATACAACATGGACTACAGTTTACAGTTATGGGGATACAACATGGACGACAGTTTACAGTTATGGGGCATACAACATGGACTACACTTTACAGTTATGGGGCATACAACATGGACTACAGTTTACAGTTATGGGGCATACAATATGGACTACAGTTTACAGTTATGGGGCATACAATATGGACTACAGTTTACAATTATGGGCATACAATATGGACTACAGTTTACAGTTACGGGGCATTCAACATGGACTACAGTTTACAGTTACGGGGCATACAACATGGACTACAGTTTACAGTTAGGGGGCATACAACATGGACTACAGTTTACAGTTATGGGGCGTACAACATGGACTACAGTTTACAGTTATGGGGCGTACAACATGGACTACAGTTTACAGTTATGGGGCGTACAACATGGACTACAGTTTACAGTTATGGGGCATACAACATGGACTACAGTTTACAGTTATGGGGCATACAACATATACTACAGTTTACAGTTATGGGGCATACAACATGGACTACAGTTTACAGTTATGGGGCATACAACATGGACTACAGTTTACAGTTATGGGGCATACAACATGGACTACAGTTTACAGTTATGGGGCATACAAAATGGACTACATACAACATTGACTACAGTTTACAGTTATGGGGCATACAACATGGACTACAGTTTACAGTTCTGGGGATACAACATGGACTACAGTTTACAGTTATGGGGCATACAACATGGACTACAGTTACAGTTATGGGGCATACAACATGGACTACAGTTTACAGTTATGGGGCATACAACAATGACTGCAGTTTACAGTTATGGGGCATACAACATGGACTACAGTTTACAGTTATGGGGCGAACAACATGGACTACAGTTTACAGTTATGGGGCGTACAACATGGACTACATACAACATTGACGACAGTTTACAGCTATGGGGCATACAACATGGACAACAGTTTACAGTTATGGGGATACAACATGGACTACAGTTTACAGTTATGGGGATACAACATGGACTACAGTTTACAGTTATGGGGCATACAACATGGACTACAGTTTACAGTTATGGGGCATACAACATGGACTACAGTTTACAGTTATGGGGCATACAACATGGACTACAGTTTACAGTTATGGGGCGTACAATATGGACTACAGTTTACAGTTATGGGGCGTACGACATGGACTACATACAACATTGACTACAGTTTACAGTTATGGGGCATACAACATGGACTACAGTTTACAGTTATGGGGCATACAACATGGACTACAGTTTACAGTTATGGGGCATACAATTTGGACTACAGTTTACAGTTATGGGCATACAATATGGACTACAGTTTACAGTTACGGGGCATACAACATGGACTACAGTTTACAGTTACGGGGCATACAACATGGACTACAGTTTACAGTTACGGGGCATACAACATGGACTACAGTTTACAGTTACGGGGCGTACAACATGGACTACAGTTTACAGTTATGGGGCGTACAACATGGACTACAGTTTACAGTTATGGGGCGTACAACATGGACTACAGTTTACAGTTATGGGCATACAACATGGACTACAGTTTACAGTTATGGGGCATACAACATGGACTACAGTTTACAGTTATGGGGCATACAACATGGACTACAGTTTACAGTTATGGGGCATACAACATGGACTACAGTTTACAGTTATGGGGCATACAACATATACTACAGTTTACAGTTATGGGGCAGACAACATGGACTACAGTTTACAGTTATGGGGCATACAACATGGACTACAGTTTACAGTTATGGGGCATACAACATGGACTACAGTTTACAGTTATGGGGCGAACAACATGGACTACAGTTTACAGTTATGGGGCGTACAACATGGACTACATACAACATTGACTACAGTTTACAGCTATGGGGCATACAACATGGACTACAGTTTACAGTTATGGGGATACAACATGGACTACAGTTTACAGTTATGGGGATACAACATGGACTACAGTTTACAGTTATGGGGCATACAACATGGACTACAGTTTACAGTTATGGGGCATAAAACATGGACTACAGTTTACAGTTATGGGGCATACAATATGGACTACAGTTTACAGTTATGGGGCATACAATATGGACTACAGTTTACAATTATGGGCATACAATATGGACTACAGTTTACCGTTACGGGGCATACAACATGGACTACAGTTTACAGTTTCGGGGCATACAACATGGACTACAGTTTACAGTTACGGGGCATACAACATGGACTACAGTTTACAGTTATGGGGCGTACAACATGGACTACAGTTTACAGTTACGGGGTGTACAACATGGACTACAGTTTACAGTTATGGGGCATACAACATTGACTACAGTTTACAGTTATGGGGCATACAACATGGACTACAGTTTACAGTTGTGGGGATACAAAATGAACTACAGTTTACAGTTATGGGGATACAACATGGGATACACTTTACAGTTATAGGGCATACAACATGGACTACAGTTTACAATTATGGGGCATACAACATGGACTACAGTTTACAGTTATGGGGCATACATCATGGACTACAGTTTACAATTATGGGGCATACAACATGGACTACAGTTTCCAGTTATGGGGCATACAACATGGACTACAGTTTACAGTTATGGGGCATACAACATGGACTACAGTTTACAGTTATGGGGCATACAACATGGACTACAGTTTACAGTTATGGGGCATACAATATGGACTACAATTAACAGTTATGGGGCATACAATATGGACTACAGTTTACAGTTATGGGGCATACAACATGGACTACAGTTTACAGTTATGGGGCATACAACATGGACTACAGTTTACAGTTATGGGGCATACAACATGGACTACAGTTTACAGTTATGGGGCATACAACATGGACTACAGTTTACAGTTATGGGGCATATAACATGGACTACAGTTTACAGTTATGAGGCATACAACATGGACTACACTTTACAGTTATGGGGCATACAACATGGACTACAGTTTACAGTTATGGGGCATACAACATGGACTACAGTTTACAGTTACGGGGCATACAATATGGACTACAGTTTACAGTTATGGGGCATACAACATGGACTACAGTTTACAGTTTTGGGGCATACAACATGGACTACAGTTTACAAGTATGGGGCATACAACATTTACAGTTATGGGGCATACAACATGGACTTCAGTGTACAGTTATGGGGCATACAACATGGACTACAGTTTACAGTTAGGGGGCATGCAACATGGACTACAGTTTACAGTTATGGGACGTACAACATGGACTACAGTTTACAGTTATGGGGCGTACAACATGGACTACAGTTCACAGTTATGGGGTGTACAACATGGACTACAGTTTACAGTTATGGGCATACAACACGGACTACAGTTTACAGTTATGGGGCATACAACATGGACTACAGTTTACAGTTATGGGGCATACAACATGGACTACAGTTTACAGTTATGGGGCATACAACATATACTACAGTTTACAGTTATGGGGCATACAACATATACTACAGTTTACAGTTATGGGGCATACAACATGGACTACAGTTTACAGTTATGGGGCATACAACATGGACTACAGTTTACAGTTATGGGGCATACAACATGGACTACAGTTTACAGTTATGGGGCGTACAACAGGGACTACAGTTTACAGTTTTGGGGCGTACAACATGGACTACATACAACATTGACTACAGTTTACAGTTATGGGGCATACAACATGGACTACAGTTTACAGTTATGGGGATACAACATGGACTACAGTTTACAGTTATGGGGATACAACATGGACGACAGTTTACAGTTATGGGGCATACAACATGGACTACAGTTTACAGTTATGGGGCATACAACATGGACTACAGTTTACAGTTATGGGGCATACAATATGGACTACAGTTTACAGTTATGGGGCATACAATATGGACTACAGTTTACAATTATGGGCATACAATATGGACTACAGTTTACAGTTACGGGGCATTCAACATGGACTACAGTTTACAGTTACGGGGCATACAACATGGACTACAGTTTACAGTTATGGGGCATACAACATGGACTACAGTTTACAGTTATGGGGCGTACAACATGGACTACAGTTTACAGTTATGGGGCGTACAACATGGACTACAGTTTACAGTTATGTGGCGTACAACATGGACTACAGTTTACAGTTATGGGGCATACAACATGGACTACAGTTTACAGTTATGGGGCATACAACATATACTACAGTTTACAGTTATGGGGCATACAACATGGACTACAGTTTACAGTTATGGGGCATACAACATGGACTACAGTTTACAGTTATGGGGCATACAACATGGACTACAGTTTACAGTTATGGGGCATACAAAATGGACTACATACAACATTGACTACAGTTTACAGTTATGGGGCATACAACATGGACTACAGTTTACAGTTATGGGGATACAACATGGACTACAGTTTACAGTTATGGGGCATACAACATGGACTACAGTTTACAGTTATGGGGCATACAACATGGACTACAGTTACAGTTATGGGGCATACAACATGGACTACAGTTTACAGTTATGGGGCATACAACATGGACTACAGTTTACAGTTATGGGGCATACAACATGGACTACAGTTTACAGTTATGGGGCAAACAACATGGACTACAGTTTACAGTTATGGGGCGTACAACATGGACTACATACAACATTGACTACAGTTTACAGCTATGGGGCATACAACATGGACTACAGTTTACAGTTATGGGGATACAACATGGACTACAGTTTACAGTTATGGGGATACAACATGGACTACAGTTTACAGTTATGGGGCATACAACATGGACTACAGTTTACAGTTATGGGGCATAAAACATGGACTACAGTTTACAGTTATGGGGCATACAATATGGACTACAGTTTACAGTTATGGGGCATACAATATGGACTACAGTTTACAATTATGGGCATACAATATGGACTACAGTTTACCGTTACAGGGCATACAACATGGACTACAGTTTACAGTTTTGGGGCATACAACATGGACTACAGTTTACAGTTACGGGGCATACAACATGGACTACAGTTTACAGTTATGGGGCGTACAACATGGACTACAGTTTACAGTTACGGGGTGTACAACATGGACTACAGTTTACAGTTATGGGGCATACAACATTGACTACAGTTTACAGTTATGGGGCATACAACATGGACTACAGTTTACAGTTGTGGGGATACAAAATGGACTACAGTTTACAGTTATGGGGATACAACATGGACTACACTTTACAGTTATAGGGCATACAACATGGACTACAGTTTACAATTATGGGGCATACAACATGGACTACAGTTTACAGTTATGGGGCATGCATCATGGACTACAGTTTACAATTATGGGGCATACAACATGGACTACAGTTTACAGTTATGGGGCATACAACATGGACTACAGTTTACAGTTATGGGACATACAACATGGACTACAGTTTACAGTTATGGGGCATACAACATGGACTACAGTTTACAGTTATGGGGCATACAATATGGACTACAATTAACAGTTATGGGGCATACAATATGGACTACAGTTTACAGTTATGGGGCATACAACATGGACTACAGTTTACAGTTATGGGGCATACAACATGGACTACAGTTTACAGTTATGGGGCATACAACATGGACTACAGTTTACAGTTATGGGGCATACAACATGGACTACAGTTTACAGTTATGGGGCATATAACATGGACTACAGTTTACAGTTATGAGGCATACAACATGGACTACACTTTACAGTTATGGGGCATACAACATGGACTACAGTTTACAGTTATGGGGCATACAACATGGACTACAGTTTACAGTTACGGGGCATACAATATGGACTACAGTTTACAGTTATGGGGCATACAACATGGACTACAGTTTACAGTTTTGGGGCATACAACATGGACTACAGTTTACAAGTATGGGGCATACAACATTTACAGTTATGGGGCATACAACATGGACTACAGTGTACAGTTATGAGGCATACAACATGGACTACAGTTTACAGTTATGGGGCATACAACATGGACTACAGTTTACAGTTAGGGGGCATACAACATGGACTACAGTTTACAGTTATGGGGCGTACAACATGGACTACAGTTTACAGTTATGGGGCGTACAACATGGACTACAGTTCACAGTTATGGGGCGTACAACATGGACTACAGTTTACAGTTATGGGCATACAACACGGACTACAGTTTACAGTTATGGGGCATACAACATGGACTACAGTTTACAGTTATGGGGCATACAACATGGACTACAGTTTACAGTTATGGGGCATACAACATGGACTACAGTTTACAGTTATGGGGCATACAACATATACTACAGTTTACAGTTATGGGGCATACAACATGGACTACAGTTTACAGTTATGGGGCATACAACATGGACTACAGTTTACAGTTATGGGGCATACAATATGGACTACAGTTTACAGTTATGGGGCGTACAACACGGACTACAGTTTACAGTTATGGGGCGTACAACATGGACTACATACAACATTGACTACAGTTTACAGTTATGGGGCATACAACATGGACTACAGTTTACAGTTATGGGGATACAACATGGACTACAGTTTACAGTTATGGGGATACAACATGGAGGACAGTTTACAGTTATGGGGCATACAACATGGACTACAGTTTACAGTTATGGGGCATACAACATGGACTACAGTTTACAGTTATGGGGCATACAATATGGACTACAGTTTACAGTTATGGGGCATACAATATGGACTACAGTTTACAATTATGGGCATACAATATGGACTACAGTTTACAGTTACGGGGCATTCAACATGGACTACAGTTTACAGTTACGGGGCATACAACATGGACTACAGTTTACAGTTAGGGGGCATACAACATGGACTACAGTTTACAGTTATGGGGCGTACAACATGGACTACAGTTTACAGTTATGGGGCGTACAACATGGACTACAGTTTACAGTTATGGGGCATACAACATGGACTACAGTTTACAGTTATAGGGCATACAACATATACTACAGTTTACAGTTATGGGGCATACAACATGGACTACAGTTTACAGTTATGGGGCATACAACATGGACTACAGTTTACAGTTATGGGGCATACAACATGGACCACAGTTTACAGTTATGGGGCATACAAAATGGACTACATACAACATTGACTACAGTTTACAGTTATGGGGCATACAACATGGACTACAGTTTACAGTTATGGGGATACAACATGGACTACAGTTTACAGTTATGGGGCATACAACATGGACTACAGTTACAGTTATGGGGCATACAACATGGACTACAGTTTACAGTTATGGGGCATACAATATGGACTACAATTTACAGTTATGGGGCATACAATATGGACTACAGTTTACAATTATGGGCATACAATATGGACTACAGTTTACAGTTACGGGGCATACAACATGGACTACAGTTTACAGTTACGGGGCATACAACATGGACTACAGTTTACAGTTACGGGGCATACAACATGGACTACAGTTTACAGTTATGGGGCGTACAACATGGACTACAGTTTACAGTTATGGGGCGTACAACATGGACTACAGTTTACATTTATGGGGCATACAACATTGACTACAGTTTACAGTTATGGGGCATACAACATGGACTACAGTTTACAGTTATGGGGATACAACATGGACTACAGTTTACAGTTATGGGGATACAACATGGACTACAGTTTACAGTTATGGGGCATACAACATGGACTACAGTTTACAGTTATGGGGCATACAACATGGACTACAGTTTACAGTTATTGGGCATACAACATGGACTACAGTTTACAGTTATGGGGCATACAACATGGACTACAGTTTACAGTTATGGGGCATACAACATGGACTACAGTTTACAGTTATGGGGCATACAACATGGACTACAGTTTACAGTTATGGGACATACAACATGGACTACAGTTTACAGTTATGGGGCATACAACATGGGCTACAGTTTACAGTTATGGGGCATACAACATGGACTACAGTTTACAGTTATGGGGCATACAACATGGACTACAGTTTACAGTTATGGGGCATACAACATGGACTACAATTTACAGTTATGGGGCATACAACATGGACTACAGTTTACAGTTATGGGGCGTACAATATGGACTACAGTTTACAGTTATGGGGCATACAACATGGACTACAGTTTACAGTTATGAGGCATACAACACGGACTACAGTTTACAGTTATGGGCATACAACATGGACTACAGTTTACAGTTATGGGGCGTACAACATGGACTACAGTTTACAGTTATGGGGCATACAACATGGACTACAGTTTACAGTTATGGGGCGTACAATATGGACTACAGTTTACAGTTATGGGGCGTACATTACGGACTCTTAAACTAAACTTTAGCAAACATGTATTTTCGACTTCGAAACTATAGTTTATGGGCATGCAATATTTACTCTTCAGATACATGTTAGGTGCATGAAATTTGGACTCGTCAGCTACAGTTTAGAGGAATTCAATATGGACTCGTCAGCTACAGGTTAGGGGCATCTCTCTTTCTTTCTCTCTCTCTCTCTCTCTCTCTCTCTCACACGTACACACACACACACACACACACACACAAACACACACACATTCATAGACACAAGTTAGAATGAATTTAATTAAAAAGGCATACTAATACCAAAACATACAAAAATACAAAAATTCAAAAACACAACTTCTTGTCAAAATGATAAATCGTCTTTTCTAGAGATCTGGTTAGCTCTGAATAGGGCTGTTTTTTTTTGGAAATTCCTTAACGTCTGGGAGGTTTGCCCCACTCGCTGCAGGAGGAGTTCCAGCAGGATAAGACCTGCTTCTGTGGAATGAAAAGCCAAAGCCCTTGGTATCAACTTGATAATCCAAACTCCTGTCTCTTCCTGCTGTGACTGCTGGTGTCTTGTCTGTTCATCTTGCTCCATTATCTATTGAAGTCTGTGTCTCACTTTTTCATTTAGCTTCACCTCTTTGTACATTATCTATTTTATCTCTTTTTGAGCCATGTTTCAGAATGTTGTTCTCCAATTCATCTGGCCTTTCTATTCAGGATTTGTTTGAATTTATGCAAATGAACGTGGAATTTGATAAATTCAAAGGCATGTTACTGGTTGCTTATGTTAGAGTCGCTTTTGCCCCATTGGCATTTACGAATAGTTTTTTTTTTCACAAACAATGACCTGTTTAATTGATCGTGAGGGTTTAGAAGAGACCATCATCCCTTACCCCTTATGCATACAGTGGGCTTCTTAATTGCATTGGACTTTAGGATCATAAAGCCCCAGGCAATGGTGTTCATTTCGAACCATAAACGCACACATTAATAGTCAGTATCACGATAAGACTCTTACGTGGATTAACACACCATCCACCCTACGAGATGCACCTTCTCCCGGTTCCGTGTGTGCACCCAATCGTCAGCCGGTACTTGGCCAGAATCGCCTAGATAGTAAATAAAATCAAATTCTGTCCAGTTTTCTTGTATTGCATATTTCTTACTGCCAGATTAGTGCATGCCATTTTGGTACTTAGAGTCGTGGATATATTAGTTTCAAGTTTCTTTTCAAATATCCAATCCCTAAATAAGGTCCTTGCGACTGGTTAACATTTTAAGCCTAATTAGGTGATTTTTAATTGTAGATCAAATGATGATGGTTATTGTGAAAGGTATTATCTAGTCGCGTTTTAAGTCAAAGTGAAATATCTTAATAACATGCAACTGGTCATTAACTCTAAAGACGGGCTAATGTTACATCTCAGGTGGCAGTGACATCAACTGTTGGATGCCTTCAGAAACGACGAGTCTTTCCCTCGTCCAATTCTTCTATTCTAATATTGGGACGAGGTCACCCACACCAAGCGATCTCAATGATGGTGCTGTTTGATCGAGTGATAAATTTCTCCATAAAATTTGAGTAACTCTCAATTCTGCGATTGGGAATAGTCAGTCATAGAACTGTTGTCCATTAGTACTGAAGTCCTTAACCATTTTCTTGGTCTCCTCAAATTTGTTCATAATTGTATTTATTCAAGCCACCTTCCAGTTAGCATTTATAGTGTGCTCTTAGTACTTTTCTTAAAGCATCGGAACAAGCTATAGTTGCCTCTCTGTCGTTGAGTAAATAGGTTACGCCTGAGTTTTAAAATTGAACTAATATAGAGTTATCAATGGCTGCTCATTGTTGCGCGTCTGGTCTTGGTTTAGGATAATCTCTTCTTGTTCTTGATTTCTCTTCTTTCTGCAGATAATCGAGCAGCCGGTGTTGATAGAGGCAGACAGATAAAGTTCAAGATCTTTGGTTATTGTTAAAGGAGTTGTTGACATGAATTGTATGGGAGAAACGATTGAGGCTGTGAATGCGTGTTGTCGTTGTAGTATTTGTTGTCTGCTGTTGTTGAATATGATGTGGAGTTTGGTCCTATTTCGTGGACAGATTGGCGAGTCCACCACTTTATGTGCCTCAAGCGAGGAGAGTATGTGAAACATTGCTACGATTTGGGAACTCAACGGATAAAACGTCTCAGTGGCATATAGCGAAGTGAAAGAGTATTTGATCATATCTTCTTCTTCTTCTTGGTAGTCTCTCGAGTCAAGGAAGACAAGTTGTGCACTTTCCTTCAACGGTGGACGCGCATGTGACTCCGGAGTCCAAATTACGATACACACATGCGATTGCAGGTGGGGCATGGGACACCGGTGGTTGTTGGTATCTGGGATACATTTCTGTGGCGTCTCTCACGGGTTGCAGCAAGACGCTGGCGAAGGTCAGCCTCAAAGGTGGAACAGGCTTTACTGGTCAGGGATCGCCAATGCTTTCTGTCTGAGGCAGCGAGCTCGAGCTGGCGTGGATGAAGGTCTGCCCACTTGATGTTTGTCTTGAGGTTGTCTTTGTACCTCTTGTGAGGGCGGTCTTGGTTTCGGTTTCCTAGGGATAGCTCGCCATAGAACAACTGCTTTGGGATTCTGCTTTGATCCATGCGGATGACATGGCCAGTCCATCGAAGCTGGGCCTGGATTATTTTGGCTTCGATGCTTGTTGTGTTGGCTCTATCAAGGACTTCCTGGTTGGTGATTCGGTCCTGCCACTTGATCCGCATGATGGATCTCAGGGAGCGCTGGTGGAATTGTTCTAACTGACTGATGTGCCTTCTGTAGAGTGTCCACGTTTCACAGCCATAGAATAGAGATATGATGACAACTGCATTGTACACCTTCAGCTTTGTTGACAGACGTATGTCCTTGTGCTGCAAGACCTTGGTTCGGAGTCGTCCTAGTGCTTGACTGGCTTTTTGGGTCCTCGCAGTGATCTCTTTGTCCAGAGAGCCATCGCTAGATATTGTGCTGCCAAGGTATTTGAAACTGTCCACATTCTTCAGCTGCGTGTCGCCAATGGTGATACAGGGTTGCGAATGGACAGTGTTTGGGGCGGGCTGGAAGATGACTTCTGTCTTTCCTAGACTAATTGTCCAAATAGGTTGGAGGCTTCAGAGAATCTGTCCACGATTGCTTGTAGGTGAGTCTCTTCATGGGCCATGAGGGCGCAGTCATCTGCAAAGAGTGCATCAATGATGAGTCTTTCTAGTCTCTTGGTTTTCGCAGATAGGCGACGGAGATCAAACACTGATCCATCCAGGCGATACCTAATGTAGATGCCAGTGTCAATGTCCCGTATGGCATGGAGTAGTACCTGTGTGAAGAAGAGGTTGAAGAGTACTGGAGAGAGTACACAACCCTGTTTGACACCATTAGATATGGGGAATTTCTCTGAGGGTTCACCGTCTGAGAGAATCTCTCCATTCATGTCAATGTGGAGGAGTCGGATATGGTTGGTAAACTTCTGAGGACAACCAAGTTTCTTGAGTACTACCCACAGTGCATCTCTGTTGACTGTATCGAAAGCCTTTGTCAGATCCACGAAGACAGCATATAGATTCATGTTCTGCTCAAGGCACTTCTCTTGGACTTGTCTCACTGCGAAGATCATGTCAACGGTGCTGCGGTCTGGGCGAAAACCACACTGAGACTCGGAGAGGTTATTTTCTGACACTGCTGCAATAAGCCTGTTGAGCAAGATGCGAGCAAGTATTTTGCCAGCAACGGAAAGCAGGGAGATGCCTCTGTAGTTACTGCAGTCCATACGTGTGCCTTTGTTTTTATAGAGGGTCACAATCGATGCATCAAGGAGGTCGTCTGGCATCTCTTCTTCCGTCCAGATGCTGATTAGCACGTCGTAGAATGACTCCAGAGACTGCTTACTGAGAGTCTTGTACAGCTCCGCTGGGATACCATCCTTTCCAGGTGCCTTGCCACAGTTTGTTTGTTTAATGGCCCTTTTCAATTCCTCCATCTTTGGCGGAATATCCAGTTGGTTGAGCGTTGGCTGTTGGGGTATTTGGTCAAGAACAGATTGGCTGACTGATGAGGGCAGGTTTAGGAGCTGATTAAAGTGCTCTTTCTATCTTCCCTTAATGCCATTCTTGTCTTTTATTAATGTACTGCCATCTGCAGCAAGCAAGGGCGTGGAGCTGGACTTTGTGTGGCTGAAGATTGACTTGATGGCGTTGTAGAACTCTTTGGAGTTGTTAGTGTCGGCATAGCTTTGCACTTCCTCAGCTTTCTTTTCCCACCATTGGTCATGCATCTTGCGGATTTCTCTCTGAGCCTCAGCCTGATAGGATTTGAAGCGATCTTTTTTGGGGATGGAGTTTGTGTCATTCTGCCAGTCCATAAAAGCTTTATTTTTTCTGGCAAGCAGATCTTCAATGGCAGCGTTGTTCTCATCAAACCGGTCTTGATGGATTCGCTTCTTTGGACCCATGGTTGCCATAGCTGTTTCTCTTATTATGTCCCTGAGCTTGTTCCATTTTTCAGAGGCGTTTCCACATAACGGTCCATTTGTTGACAGCATGTCATCTAGTCTTTTCTGGAAATCGAGCTGGATGGAAGGCTGCTGCAGTTTGACAACGTTGAGGGCTGTGCGCACAAGCTTGGGACGTCTTAGGTGGTGAGGGGCAATGTGCAGCTGTAGGGTAGTTCTGACAAGTCTGTGGTCTGTCCAGCATTCTGCTCCTCGCATGGCCTTGGTGATTTGGACATCCTTGGCATCACGCTGGCGTACTATTACATAGTCAATTAAGTACCATTGGCGAGATCTGGGGTGCATCCAGGTGTTCTTGTGTTTGTCCGCCATTCTGAACATTGAGTTTGTGATTAGGAGGTTAAATTCTGTGCATTTGCTGAGTAGAAGCAGGCCATTGCTGTTCATTCTGCCGACACCGTGCTTGCCAAGCACACCTTTCCATCGAACATAGTCGCAGCCAACACGGGCATTGAAGTCCCCCAGTAGTATGATCTTGTCGTCAGCTGGAATTGAGCTAAGTACAGAGCTGAGGTCCGTACAGAACTGTTCGATGGTTTCTGCTGGATTCGATAGGGTAGGGGCGTATGCACTGATGATTGTTGCGTGCCGTTTGTGGCTTATAGGTATTCGCAATTTCATTAGCCTCTCATTGATACCGACTGGCATTTCCGGGAGCTGCTTCAGAAGACTTGATTTGATAGCCAGGCCGACTCCATGGATGCTGTCCTCATTTTGGGCTTTTCCTTTCCAGAAGAATGTGTAGCCGCTGACTAGCTCAGTAAGAGAACCCTCTTCTGCGAACCTGGTTTCACTCAAGGCTGCGATGTCAATATTGTAGCGTGCTAGCTCCTTAGAAACTAGAGCTGTTCTCCTGTGGGGTCTTGCTACGTTTTCTTTGTCCATGAGAGTACGGATGTTCCATGCTCCAATAATAAGTTTTTTTCTTCGATTATTTCGACCGCAGATATGGATGATCTTGCCAGCCGCGGTATGCTGACCAGATTTTTACAAGGCAAGCTTTTTTTAGGCCACCTTTTCTAGGCCTCTCCCTATTCAGGGTGAGCAGCGCCATCCTAAAAAGGTCTGCTCAGTCACCCCTAGATGCTGCCGAACTGTTCTTCTGCCTTGGGTACAGAGCAGAACGACCACTTGTCCAAGGGCCGCCTACGTGCAGGTCTCTGACTACAACTCCCAGTGGTCATCTCCACCTGTTGCGTCGCCAGTCGCCCATCGCCGTAGGACTTTGGTAGGTGTAGGTAAAAAACGATGAGTGTGATGATAAGGATGAATGATAGGTGCACAACAACCTGTGCGTGAAGGAGATTAAAGTGAAACAGCCTTTGCACAGAGACAGCCTCACTCTCTCGGCCTCGGTAGTTAGAACTCAGTGGTACAAAAAATCGTCACGGCTGGGGACTACTTCAGCTGCATTGGATGGCTATGACGTCTTCCGTGCCTTGTCATACCCTGCGCTCTCCACAAAGCGTTTACAGATTCTCTTCCGCCCATTCTGCCGAATCTGGCTTTACATGCAAGGATAGGCAAGCTCCTAAGTCACCGAGGGTTTAAGGCCCGTCGGCTACCCTCAACCTGGTTTAGCCGGAAAGTCAAAGCCGTTGCCCGTGGTGTGGCCGCTGTGCATGCTACAGCTGCTTGGAGCCACAGGTGAGCGCCTGGTGAGGACCAAAGATGGGCAGGCTACTCCCGAAGGAGCACGACATGCCACCCACCAGAAGTACTACTACCCCTCCCAGAGCACCCCGAACACCGCATAGTAGTGTCAACAAAATTAACATACACCCTGTTTTTAAAAAAAATCAACATTTTTATGACAACGAGAAAGTTTCAGATACAAATCAAACAATTTTCAAACAGTAAAATATTTACAAAGATGGCAACGTTGTGTAGTTAAGCTCGAGTCAAGCTCTATTTGAACAATGTTTACAAGCGAAAGACAAAATATAGCCATCATGTTCATTAAACAGTCTTTCTACTTTCTCATCCTTTCAATCATACACTTGACCAAAACAAGTCACTAAATGTTGTAATGGACTGCCTTGATAAAGAAAATAATTACAATTTCATCTACACGCCATGGAATTCGTTGTTGTCTCACATTATTGAATGAGTCGATCCGGAACTTCTTTTCATTAAGTCAATTACGTCGTTTCCAAGGGCGGCGATCTATAGGATTCAAAATATACTCCACACTTGATCGTTGGTAAAGCAGACGGCGACCCAGTGGGTTCGTGGTTGATAAAGATTAAGCTTGAATGTCTTTAGGTTTGCGACGAGGAAGTTCATCTTTAGCGCACACGAAAGGATTCCAAGTAGCTATTTACGAACTGTGCGTCAAAAAGTAATGTCGTTCCCATGTGTCCATGATTTATTTCACAGTTAATAATAAGTCATCAATTCAGTCATGACCTTTCCTTTAAAATCTGTGACAATCTTCTTATTTTGTTTGACATTGTCGTTTCAGAAAATCTCTAAAAAGGAATTTAAAAAACCGATCATGAAGCCTTCCGATTTATCGGGCTTGAAAAATCTTTAAACTTCACTGTGCAGGTGTAAGACATGTTCTACATTTTCTGGAATGGTCGCTCATTTCGATGGCATGGGTTTGAGCCAAGACTTCAGCTCGTGTGCGAGGCTATTTGTCACGTGTTAGCCTCTTATTTGGTTCCCTTTCCCACTGAAATCGTGCGATCGATTCATCTTGATTAAAACTTTCTTTTGCTCAGGTTTAAACCCAGAGGGTCCTTATGTATAGGGATAGAATATTAGAAGCAGGGTTTTCATTCAACTTTTAAACAGGCAAGATGGAAGGGTCAACACAGATTGAGCATCTGGTCAGAACTTTGAGGGTCGTGATAAGGTTGTACACTTCACAGAAGACGATGGACTACACCTTGTCACGATAAAAGTCAAGATAATTGTTCCATCTGTTAGAATGCCCACATATTAAAAGCCAAGAAAAGACAGGGAAAATGCGACAGATGTCAAGATGCATGTTATTATTTCGAGGTAAAAATGGCATTAGTCTTCATAGTACCCTAAGAATAGATAAAAGCAACCAAAGAAACAAGAAGAGGAGAGGCTTCAGAAGATGAAGAATCAATATCCGTCAATAAAGACATGAAACGAAGACGGTAAGTACGTGAAGATGCGAAAGAACCTGCAGCGATGTAGAAAGTAAAAAATAACAGAGTGAAAAACAAAATAAGGACTTCTGGTGATGTTTTGTGAAATATGATTGTGACTTTCAGACGAAAAAGTAAGTTTCTTTTCTTTATTTTAAAGACTATGGAACAAAACACATATTCTCTCTCTCTCTCTCTCTCTCTCTCTCTCTCTCTCTCTCTCTCTCTCTCTCTCATACACCCCCCCACGTTTTCAAACATGGGGAAATTGAATTTAAGTTTTACTAGATTTCGCGATCTTCGAGTAGTATCTCTTTTCTGGAGAGGTGGGTAGCCCTAACAAATCTAAATGGGTATTTCTTCATTAATAAATTCATGGACTGGACATAATGAATTTGTATTCCATGTGATAATCAAGTCCTACATTTTCGACGGCTTCTAGAGATGATTAGGAAGTGGACATTTTTGCTGATGGTATCTGAGGTGTAGTCAGCGGTAGACGTAGTGATAGCTGAGTATGAGCCTTTGCTTCTTGAAGGTCTCTTTCTATTGAGTCTAGTTAACGAATTATGACACATGTCTCTCAGATAACTTGACATTGCCAACAATTTCTACTAACAACGTCACCGTTTGACTTTCACCGACCTTCTCTACATAAGACTTTCTCTTCTCTTCTCCTGCCCTCGTTTTCTTATTTTCTCGTCTTGCTGCTGTTTAATCACATATACTTCTTCTTTCTTCAACCTTTATCCGATGGTACCTACTGCCCTCGTCTAACATCCATTAGTTAAGGTAAGGAGGGGTAAGGTGGTTAAGGTCCTGGTACTGACAATAATGCTTGCGGAGAGGAAAGAAAATAAAGAAATAAAAATCATCCTCTTCTGCAAGTATGACCATCGCTTTCGTGACAGGCATGTCATCACTCAACGTATTCGGTGTAGGTGCAATCCAGTACCGTCTCTTCCTAGACTCAGCCATGCTCAAACTTGTCACATCGATTCATTGCGCACGAAAGCTGGCGCACCTATATACTACATGTGACGTCAAACGTAGCTCTTTTATGATTGGAAGAGAGTCTCCGAGCTGTGCATGAATTTTTGAAACATATGGATACATACATCCGCACGCACTAATGGACTCACATACATACATACATACATACATACATACATACATACATACATACATACATACATACATACATACATACATACATACATACATACATTGTAAAGTGTCTGCCCAAGATATATACATATATGAGAGAGAGAGAGAGAGAGAGAGAGAGAGAGAGAGAGAGAGAGAGAGAGAGAGAGAGAGAGAGAGATTATTCATAGACGATTTTAACATGAAGACGGGCTTGGAAAGGTATAATTATATATAACTTTTCTTCCAGCTTTCTTCACGCTTGGCCAGGGCCTGTCACCGTCTCACCTGCGTGAATCGTATTATTATATTATAACCACTTTGAAAATTCCTCTCAAGGTCACGTGACTTATCTGTTAAACTCTTGGCGGGATGAATTATTTGTTTGCCTTGCTGTCACATGGCCGTATTATATACAGGTTGATCTTTGCAGTACCAAAGGACTACAGGTAATACAATTATATCAATATAGTCATGTCATGTCTTTTAACATTAAATAGTGACCACTTCGTTCACAAAACTGACTTTAATGTCATCGTCGAATGAATTAATACAAATCAATCGATAACAGTTTAGATGTGTTTGTTTCACCTTAAGTGTTGAATGGGATTCGCATACCGTCATCTTCTACCTGATGTAAGGTACATTTGTGACTATTGACGAAACATTGGACTCTAGTAAAACGGTTTGCTACACGCCTGTCCCCCACCCGCCCCAGAAAATCATTAATCGTCGTGTTGCATACTTGGCTTTCATATCATGCTTGCGTGTTTTCTTCAAAGTTGTCCAGGTACAACACCGGTGTATTTATGTTCCAACTATAATCTATACAGTCAAGGGCTGTTACCTTTCTCTGTGTATGTGGGGGTGGGGAGAGAGATTTTAGATGTTTTAACGTAGCTGTAACACTTTTTCAGTCATATCACTACGATGTCTGCATTGTCAGTTTATAATGATGTCTAGCACTGGGGCATCATACCGCAGACATGTAGCATGATGTCGCACCTAGTCAAATTATCCTGGCACCAGGCCGACCAGTCCTAACACTAACCTCTTAATGCGATGGTTGTTACCTGTAAAGCATTTTAAGGAATAGTAATATATAGCGTTGTAATATGTCAGTTTCATAAGAGATGTCATGTACTCCGTCATTTTTGGAGCTCTTCACGTGACAACCATGTCTATGTAAGTTCCCCACTCTTTGCTTGTAATTTTAGGTCATTTTTACGTGTGTGTGTGTGTGTGTAAGCATGCGCGCGAGAGACTAGTCCACATTGTAAGTAACCAGTAGAGCTGACATGCATGGGCTGCTAAACACCAAAATATGTAGGTGTGAAGACTGCATTGAAAGCTATTTTTGTTATGAGTTCTCACTGTTTATCAATTTACCTGATGAATCACTTTAAACGTGTTTATGCGATTCACTTCAGTCTAATAGCGGTATAATTTTGATGAAGGATGTTATCACACTCGCATACACAGACAGATAAAGGAATTCATTTCGGAGATATGGCCATAGGTAATAGCTAATTAATATTTTATTGAATAACTAAATTCAAACTCTTATAAGATGATTACATATATTCTACCTTTTGCGACTCTTTTTTTTTTTCTTCATTGGGATATATACAAGATCAAATATTTCCGTACAGCAGATATGCTCGTCTGTTGCAATTATTCATATCAGCGACATTGGTTTCATGTTCAAAGCTCCATTGATTTGTTTTCTCGCCCATGCGACATAGGAATCTAGCAGTTTTGCTAACTTTACTTTTCTTATCTCAGTCTAGTCATTCCAGACCAGTTGTCTCCGTCAAGGTGTCCACGCGCTCAGAACTACTTTTAAAATATTTTTTAAAAACCGTTGTTGTCTTCTGCTGTGCTGGATAAAGTTATTTTAAACTCAAACAACAACAAGAACAAAAACAAGGTAACTTAAGGCCATTCCATCTTTGAGAAAACACCATACAAAAACATTTCGAGAGAGGCAAAGACACGCACTCATACATGTCGAGCTTGTTTGGTATTATGCTAGTTCGTTCACACACAGCATGGTCAATTTTATCCTATATGCAGCCCTAGCTTAGTACATTTTCAGATCAGCGTAATTAAGATAGCTAATGACAACTAGCTAGTTTTAAATAATTCGTGTGAAGTAAAGTATATACCGTTAGCTACATTTAATGACGCTGACCTGAAAATTGACTGTGCTACAGATAGGATAAAATTCTCAATGCTTTGTGAAATGATCCATGATAAAAAAAACACTGATCCATGCAAATAGACTATAGACGTATATACTTCATAGCCTCCCAGCTCTCTTAAGTACGGAAAACGTAGTAACAGCCAGATCCGTCAACGTACTAATCCATCCGTCAACCCACTAATCCATCCGTCAACGCACTAATCCATCCGTCAACGCACTAATCCATCACTACAACACTTGATATTTAATTTTCAAAGAATCCGTGAACTTGAAAGTTTAGTACATGGTAATCTGTTCGGGTCCTTATTTTAAGGGTCTTTTATACGGGGGGTGGGGAGGTGGGGTAATTTTTTAAGAATTGGAATTGATGAAATGAAACAGTTTCTTGTAATAAATAATAATTATGTATTGTATATTTCATATAACATCCATATATTAAGTATGTTAGTATACCTCATTACTATGAGACGTATTATGTTCTTATTTTTCTTTGCGCACAAGTATATACTGAAGTGTCCATTATAACAGGGTTACCCATACATGTGTCTTGCTGAGTCATGGTTACAATTTACCATGTTGTTATCATTCTGTTAGATATCATATGTAAATCACCAGTAAGTAACTTTGGTTGATTGGTTTATATCACATTATTACCTATGTCAGTTGATGAAATTGGAGATAAATGCATTTCCAATGAACTGACCAAGGCCAAAGACGTGGCTGGCCTGGTTGCTTATCGAACTCATAGATCCACAACCATTGAATCCACAGATCCACAACCATTTAGTTAGACTAAATGATCTACCGAGATGACATATTTTAAAGTAGCATTTAATTGAAGACTGCCGGATTCGTTCGTTCTAATATTACAAGTTAACGGACTTGAAATGTTACTCATGCTTTTCAACAAACTCTCGGGAATAAATAAATAAATAAATAAATAAATAAATAAATAAATAAATACATTCATGGATAAGTAACATAGCTGAGACAAGCACAATCCATAGCTTTGTCAGGATTACAGATAATAACTGGCAGATATGGTGCATAGGTTGCATAAATATTGAACACGTGGTTTCCCTTGTATTTCATGTCAAAGGTGATTTTCAATAATTGAAGTTTCATTAGTAAGGCAAAATACAGGAAACTCATAGACCCATATAGTATCTATGTTAGAGTTTGGACCGAGACAATGAAATCTCAGCCTAGGGGTTATATTATTTGTCTCCCCACAATGACAGTAACTAGATCAATATATCAATGAGATAAACACCATATTGATACATTTATTCAGCATATGTTAAATATAAAGCATATATTTTACATATGCACTGCATATTGTACATATACTCTACATATTTTACATGTACACTGCATATTGTACATATATATACTCTACATATTTTACATGTACACTGCATATTGTACATATATATACTCTACATATTTTACATGTACACCGTATATTGTAATGATATACCCTATGGTTTACGAAAGCACTCTATATTTTATAATGCACCACATATTTCGCATATGCACCGTATATTGGGTCCAAAAAAACGACCCACTTATCCTAATTTGAGAACAACAGTGCAACAGGAAACGCATTCTTTATTGGCTTTGAACAACTACACCATATGTTACATATATACGCCGTATATTTTACATATGCACTATATATATTATGTATAGACTATATATTTCAAATTGATAAACATTTGTTTTACAAGTACACCATATATTTCAGCAAGGATTACAGAAAGAAAAAGACTTGAGAGGCATGCATGAAGAAACAGAAATAGAATTACATTAAAGAAGAAGAAAATATGTTAGAAATGACAAACAATTATTAGATTTGTAAAAAAAAATCACAGTGTTTGAATCTGACCCTAAATAAGTGGGATTGTTTTGTGACATAATCTTGAAATTCAGCGACAATGCCGGAAAAGGCCCCTTTTCAAACACCGATTTTTGTATCTCCTTCAGAGATACGGATTAAGAAGAGGATAACAGAGACTGAATGTGGAATCGGAAATTGCAAGCCAAAATGTTCGCAATGCTGCGCAAACATCTGCACGATGGTCGGGGTGTATTGTTTGTCAGGTTTATTTACGTCTGTTTTAAGGACTTATTTAGAATATCAGGTACCTAATTTAAAGGAACAGTTTGGATTCGCTGATTCTCATATTACTCTTATACTCCGAATGAACGATGTTGGGTTCTTAGTGGCAGTCCTATTTGCTGGCTTCATAGCGAGGACGGTTCACATTCCCCGAATGTTAACTGCTAGCATAGTGCTGTATGGTATTGGTGGCATAATTTTCTCTGTTCCATATTTCACATCTGGAAACTCATTTCGATCACTGCATGACGAAGTCATGAGCAATGACATGTCAGATTTTAGCTTTTATTGGAGTCCAGTTTCCGAGCTGGCGTCATCCCATCGAGCCCCACTGTGTTTCTCAAACGAGACCGCACATGACAACTCCTCCGCAGTGAATCAGCAATATGGAGGTAATACGTCGAGCCAGAGCAATATCCTTCCATTGATACTGATGTTAGGCGGAGCGTTGTTACAGGGAATTGGACAAGCGCCGAGGTATCCTTTGGTAGCCACTTACATCGATGAAAATGAAGATAAAACTCACACTCCACTTTATATAGGTAAGAACGTATATTTATTTGAAAGAAATGGCCATCTTTATCTTATACAAATGGTGTCAATAAAAAATATGTACTAAATACACTAAGATGTAGATTTTCCCCATTATGGTAAGATACGTTCTGTCCCGAGTAAGAGTATTCCTGCCTGACTGGTATGCATGCATATTTTGCAAGCAATGTTAGTACATCGCCCCTCCTCATTATTTACAACAGTACACCGAGAACACACTAATTAATATGATTAAATTGTAATTGCAAAGACTTGTATGAACTTTGAACTATGAATTCCCACCAGCAATAGATCCTAAAAACGTTTGAAATGTTTTTTTTTTCTTCTTCTGTTCTCTGTATTTAATGACGAGCGAGTCGTGTAGTAAATCCATCATATAAAATCTTGAGACCCACCAGTCATAGCCGGTCTCAATACCTGGGTAGTAGGCCCCTGCTCACAAAACGGTAGGCACTACGTATATAAAACTGCCTGCTGGTTATTAAACAAAAGTTACAAACCACACAATGCACATCAGGCCTGTCTCTCTCAGTGAGAGTTACGTATAAGATAATACTCTGTACAAGACTTTTCAAGACTGTTTTCAGATGCGGATAACTCCTTAGTGGTCGAAAAGCCAAAACAGCGTCTTTGAGCGTTGTTGTTTGTCATCTGTACCGTGATTACTCACGTGCGCGTTTTAGTCTGCCCCGTGTTTAATCACATGCATTTTTAGTCACTCTCCAAAATGTCCATTTTCTTGCAATATAATAAAGCTAAAATGTGAGCCGAACCCGCGTTTTCCCACATTGCAGAAGTACAAGGAATCGTACGCTCTAGATGAATAAAAAAACATGAATAAATGTGATGTTTAAAAATATTGTGGTAACAATTCAATAAACAAACGAAAGTAGGCATCGCCATGATAGCTGACAATTGTTGTAACCCTGTAGTGGTATTGTGCGTCATGATAAAACAGCTGCCAGATGTGACACAATTTTGTAAAGATATGCATTTCGATGAAAATTGTATGGGCACTATATTTCACTCGACATAATAAGGCGCACGCTCACGTAGATATACAGGTGGGAAATAAGGAAAAATTGGAACACATTTAAAGAAGAATATAACCAAAGTCGGCCATCTTTATTTTCTATTAATAGTGCTGACAGTAATGCAAATGGACAGGAATTCAATGTTATTAAAATACATATATCTTGTTTTAATAATGTAACTTAAATCAGTTTTATTTAAACACGGCGATCAGTCTTAGGCCATGTTTAATATACTAAAACATGGATATATGTTGGACTAAGGTCATCTTTACTACCCTAAAACATGTATATATTTTAGACTAAGGCCATATTTACTATACTAACACTTGGATATATGTTGGACTTAGGTCATCTTTACTACCCTAAAACATGGATAGATGTTGGACTGAGGCTATTTCTACAATATTAAAATACTGAGGTATGTTTGTCAAAGACCAGTTTTACCATACAAAAATATATGGAGATCGGCTTGCCAAAAGCCAATTTGAATATATGTTGAACATGGGAATCTGTATTAAAACAGTTATATTGAAAACACAGAGATATGTTTGTATGACTCACTTTTTGCTATATTGAAGACCGCTCGATCTATGCGCCTGACACCATTTTGTACCAAACAGTTTTTTTTTTATGGCTACATTTCAGGTATTGTTACGGGTATTGCACTGTTTGGTCCAGCTCTAGCCGCAGTTATTAGTGGTGTTCTGAACAAAATTGATGTAATTCAGTGCGGTAAATTCCTCTCTCTCTCTCTCTCTCTCTCTCTCTCTCTCTCTCTCTCTCTCTCTCTCTCTCTCTCTCTCTCTCTCTCTCTCTCTCTCTCTTTAATCATCCTCTATCACATTACTTAAGTAGCCATTCCCCATGTTAAACAGCTTCAACGTTGTTTAGCTCTTTAATAAGAAAAATATTCATTGCCAATTCTCAATACACAATGTAGTTCTTTATTTGTGTTAATATTTTCAAGCAGATGTTTCCATTACATGTCTAAACAGTTATTATGCTTACGAAAAAAGGGAATATTTATTGGCAATCGACATCCAAAGGTAATAAATTGCAGACATAGTGAAGACATCGCGTTCCTTGGCCGGAATTACATGACACTATAGTTTGTATTAATTCAGTCGGACTCTTCCAAAGCAATTGCGTCACAGTGTTTGTTTGTTTCCATGGCTATAGCATGTAAGAAGTAACTACGGCTAATAAAAAATATGACCAAATTCACATAATGTACAAGCGTTTTTCGCTTTACTGTTTTTTTTTGTTTGATTTTCTTTTCTTTGTGGCAGAAATTTGTTTTTACATGCAACGTCTTAGAATTGGATCATGGTTACTTGGTTTCTTCATAATTGGAGTATTATCGGTTCTCTTTGGCATTCCACTGATGTTTTTCCCGCGATGGACAAAGGTGGGAGCCGTGAGAAAATCCAGACTGACACTTGGAAAAAGAGGAAAAGAGAGCAAATCCGCCTGCAAAAGATGTCGTTCTGGTATTACATGACAATATACTGTGTTCTATATGAATAATTAATCTGTGTTTTGAAAATAAGTTACAAAACAAAAATTTTCCATGCCTATTCCCACCAATCTAGCCGTAAAATGATTATTGTGGGCTTTCTGCCAGATCAGTACAAATTTAGCCTTGCGGATACAAGTGTTTTGTTGCGGATAGGCGTAAGGATTTAAGAAGGAGCCGAGTAAGGATGACTGCTGATTAGGTGGCACTGTTAATAAGTTATTCATTATCCAGTTAAAAATCAGTGGAAATTCCACTCAATCGTTTGTGTTTTGGATGTTGATATCAGAATGATGCAGTACGTTAGACATGTCGATATATAATGTTTATGTACGTTTCGAGTAATGTTGGTCTAGATTCTGAAATTTTCCTCGACATGTACAATCATAGTTTCTGATTGGCAAGACTTTTCTTTAAAAAAGCTTTGGGGTCAATGACAATTTAATGACGGAGGACACAAAAATCGCAAGAATTCTACTGACTGTTCGAGTTATTGGTATATAATGTCACTAGAATGATACCGAGTGGAAGAGGTATTCATACTTCATCATGTCACTATAATGTTACGGAGTGTTCGAGTTATAGATAAATTCAGGTCACGAGAATAACACTGAGTATTAAAGGTATTCAGACTTCATGTCACTATAATGTTACGGAGTGTTCGAGTTATAGATAATTCAGGTCACGTGAATAACACTGAGTATTAGATGTATTCAAACTTCATGTCACTATAATGCTACCGTGTGTTCGAGTTATTGATAAATCAGATACCCGTTTTACTGTATAAAACAGGTATATTCAGTTATCTATAGCATCATAAAAGTATTAAATCTCAGGAAGGTCTTTGCCTCCAGGCTAGCGTGTGCCCAAAACATGATGCTATATTATTGTGAAATTAACGATTATCCATAATGCTTCTTAGGATTTGCTAATATTTTCAAAATGAATACGAGCAATATATGTACACATTATGTAATGCGAAGCATTTCTTTGGAGGTACGGATGGTAATGGAAATCCATTCTGTCTGATTTACAACATATACTCCGGTTTCGATTGAATTGTTGTCATTTTACTTATAGATGCCTTTAGTTAGTATAGGAATTCGATGCAATCAAATCAATCAGTAAAAATTGCTACTTTGACGTACCTTTTTGAAAACTATAGTTGACTAATGTTTCACACTCTATAATCTCGGTTGCGTGCTATACTGTTACCATTTTGTTTGTCTGTTTGCAGTGTTTACTGGAATTTTGTGCCGAATAGCCGTCAATCGATTGTTTGGGTTATTGACTTTTGCCGCCTGTCTACATTTTCTAGTGGCGTCGACGTCCGAAGCTTTCTCAGCCAAATATATAGAATTAGCTTTCTCAATGCCGGCGAGGAAAGCAGTTGGTTTACAAAGTGTGTACAAAATTTAAGTCATATTGACCTATATAGAATCGTTACTCCGACAATACTAACTGCAAACAATTTAGATCTCATATTTATCTATTCCTATCTGAATCAGTTTGTATTTAAGGATGTGTACATATATTAAATATGTGTACATTTTTTAATTGCTAAAACAGTTAAGGTAATACAATTAAGTATATGATCACATAAGGATTTATTTCTCAAATACTGAATCAACCTTTAGACGTTAACTTATCGTTACTAATAAATATAAACCTATATAACTTCTTTATGTACCAGGAGAAAAATAATAACTACAAACCCAAATATGCTATACATAATTTAGCATTTCTTAAAAGTAATTTTCATGTTCCAGTATCTATCCATATATCTCGCAAAATAGTCGCCCGCATTCCGATCTAGTCCGATATCCGTGTTCTTACCTACCGTCATATCTATCTAATACTTACTTCTCCGCTTTGTATTCATCTACCTATCAATCCAACTGTATACTCGCCTACCTTCTTACCTACCAAATACCTACTTCTTCACTTCCACTCATAACTGTCGACTTTGCTTCAGAAATATAATGAAAACTAAATTGTATTTTAACAGAAGCTATCAGTGTGTTATCGTCAGTATTTGGCACAGTTATCGGAGGAGTGATTATTTCCAGAATGAGGCTACATCCAGTTACGTGCACGAAGTTAGTGATCGTTGTGAGTGTCATAACAACAGTTTTAGGGATGTCGTCTCTGTTTCTCGGATGCTCCTTACCAGAAATTAAGGGATTCACTACAAACGGAACAATTCAAATGTACGTTCCTTTAAAAGAGTTCTCCATTCACTTGTAATGTTTATATGGACTCTGTAAATTGGGTCTGCCGAGTTTGAATCAACTCACGGCAAGCAATCACGTAAAAGCGTATTGATATAAAATATAACGAATTCTGTGTTAAACGGAGACAAATATGTTATGTAAGGCATTCTGACCGAAAGCCCCATGACGTTGGTTTCCGCTCCACTGCTATAATTCATTTTAGTTTGAGAGAGAGAGGAGGGGGGGGGGGGTGCATTGCAACCATGCACAATGGAGAAATTTGTTGTATACCTTTATGTTTATTTTATTTACTATGACATCTTAACAATGCAGTAAATGTGTGAATTTATGCACTATCTAAAACAGACAGCTATCAAAATGATCGCTTTGATGTGCTCCAAAAATGAGCCTGACACCTCAAAATAAACTATTTTTAGCAGGTTTTAACATGTGGAAATTTATTTTTCCATATTTTATAATACAAGCTTTTTGAAAAATCAAAAAATATATTAAACAACATATAATTAAGTTTTTTTCAAAATGTTAAAACCCCTTTTATCCTCAATATTCTTTAGAAATCTTAAAAATTTAAAGTAGACCTGTCAGTCTTCCGGAAGTGCTAATCTGACATAAGGCCAAGCTGTGTACACTAGAAATAAAAATTACACGTAACAAGGGACTTAATATCTATGATAACAATATATATGATACAAACTATCGCTTGTACATAATCAGTAGAACCAGTGAGGAAAACGTGCAAAATTAGTTTTCTGTAAACTCCAAACTCTAATTGAAGTGAGAAAATCTAGAATAGAACCTATAATGCAGGTCATAATTGGATGTTGACTGAAGTAGGCTTATATTATTAGTGTGTTCTCCTTATCTAACTTGATTTCACAATTAAAAAAACTTTTTGCAATAACCTACAAAAAATGTCAAACATTTTGGTGGCTCTTTTTGCTCCCCAGTAGCAGTGACACTGAGATATAAACCACACCCAACAAGGAACGATGTATTCAAACCCACCACTCCCACTTAGCGCCTAGTGGTCTACGCTTGGGATTAAAGCGACAAAACAATCTTCTAATCCATGGAATGGCTTGCACTGTGTCAGATAGCACTTGTCATATCTTGATACTAAATTGAATTATCTGCAAAAGTTCAGTAAATGAAACTTCTCTAGTGAGTTAATGCTTGAAGAAAATAAACAGGAAACTGTTTCCTCAAAGAATAAATCGATTCTCTCCAGTGGTTCGTAAGGAATGTTATGATGGCGGATGATGTGTATTTGACTTAAGTTGATAAAAAGTACATGTATATGCAACTGCGGAAACTGTAGTATTCCTGTTGTTTTTCCCAATGATTGGCGGAAATATTAGAGTGTACCAATTGCTCTTTAGTGTTAAATATGTTAATTTCTTACGATTTATATGGTATAAAATTCGATGGTATTTGGTACCATTTTACAAATTACTGGCTTTCCCTGCAGTTCTAGGTTTACACCATTTGCTTGTTCAATTTATAAATTTTGCTTTATAGAGAAAATTCCCATCGAGAACAAAACAATGATTCCTCCATAACGTGTAAGGATACATGTTACTGTGACCTGATGGACTACTTTCCTGTATGCGGATCTGATGGACGGAATTACTTTTCTCCCTGTGTTGCTGGCTGCACAACGAGAGAAGGAAAGGTCAGCGAAGAATATCTGTTTGTCTCTCTTTCTATTCGTACTTTTATGCTTCCGCCAATTTTTTGTTAAACAACGTTTTCTTTAAAGATTGAAAGTGAATTTTCTGAACCCATTGATATAAAATATTTACTTTGCGCACGAAAACGTTTAGATATAAGACAATTAGTGATGCGTCAAAGATGGCTTACGATGTCTTTGTAAGACAATTATTTATGGGTTCTTCAAGTGAGCATGCTAAGTTCAGACCTTTATTTTGTGTTAATCAACTGTTCTTGTTAGATATTCGCAAATTGTTCGTGCATCGAAGGCACAAGGACAGCGACACCTGCACTCTGCGAAACCGATTGTTACAAGATTATACCCTACCTAGTTGCAACTGCCTTGACTGATCTCTCAGCAGGATTCTACTACATGCCGGCTTTCTTTGTATTTCTCAGGTAATGATTGATAATGTATGTTTTACCTTTGATTTGAATGTTCATTAGTGCTTCGTCCATTGGCGTAAAGTCGTTGAGAATGATATATCTGTTTCAGCTTGCTTAAGAATATGTAATAATAATAATGAGGACTTTGTATAGTGCCTAATCTTTAGAAAACTCTAAGCGCTTTGCACCATCAATAATGATATGAATACACTACAGCAAAAAAAAATGACATAAACAATGAAATTGGAAAACATAAAAACATGCTGAAAGCATTAAAGATACAAAACATCATTAGGTCTCTAAGTTTGTCCCTGCAGTCGAAAACGGTGAGTTTTAAGAGCACTCTTAAAAGGGACCACTGTGTCTTTGTTGTTTATTTTAATGGGCAATTCGTTCCATGTCGCCGGGCCTGGTGTGCAAAAGAACGTTGTCCATCTGACTTCGTTTTCACAGTGGGAACAATGAGTATACGGTTGTCAGAAGAGGAGCGTAAGTATCTTGCTGGTGTATACACATGGGTGAGGCCGGATAGGTATGTTGGACTGTAGTCTGTCATTGAAACATAACACAGAGAAAAAATTGTGTGTTTGATTCTGTATCGAATTGATAGCCAATATAGGGCACAGAGCAGTGGTGAGGTGTGCTCTGATCGAGGTACTCTAAAGATGATCCGAGCAGCTGTGTTTTGAACTTTTTGAAGTTTCTGGAGTAAATATTGTGACGAACCAGACATAATTAATTGCAATAGTATAGTCTTGAAATTACTAATGAACACACAAGTGGTTTAGTGGCATCAACTGAAAGATATTTACGAATGGAAATGATGCGTCTCAGTTCAAGATATGGAGCGTTGCATATACTCATGACATGTTGGTGCAATGTGAGAGTACTGTCTAGAGTAATAACTAGGTTTCTTTCTGATTGTGAAAATTTAATGTTGGTGTTGCTGATATTTATTATCTGCGGTAAAGGATGTGAATGAGAAAGTCTTTGTGTTGTAATCAGAATAGACTCAGTTTTATCATCATTCATATGCAGCTTGTTACATGTCATCCATGAATTCACATCAGAAATGCACCTCTCTACTCTATGGATGGTAGCATCAACTTCAGTTGGGTGGCTAGACTTGTATATTTGGGTGTCATCAGCATACAATTGGTGCGACACTGGGTGATGATCTATGACACTTGAGAGCGGCTGAGTGTATAGAATGAAGAGAACAGGTCCATGAACAGATCCCTTTGGTACACCACAACATACGTCAATTGGGCTGGAATGTATTCCGTTTGCATATATAATCTTTGTCCTGTTGACTATGTAGGACTTGAACCACTGTAAGGCTATATTCTGAATGTCAAGTACTTGATGGAGACGGTGGAGTAATATATCATGGTTTATTGTGTCAAATGCTGCAGAAAAATCTAGGAGAACGAGGACTGTAATCTTTCCACTATCCAAAACAGAGAATGTCATTAAATACTGTCAGAAGAGTAGTTTCCGTACTGTAGCAAAGGCGATATGCAGACTGTACATTGCTGAAAAGACTGTTTTAATTCAAATGAGATACAAGTTAGGTTAGAACAACCTTTTCTAAGATTTTTCATATGAATGGGAGATTTGAAACTGGGCGATAGTTCTTTAAATCGTTATGGCCAGTGTTGGTTTCTTCAGCAGAGGCTTTACGATGGCAGTTTGAAAAATGATGGGAATTCCCCCGATGAGAGAGAGAGAGAGAGAGAGAGAGAGAGAGAGAGAGAGAGAGAGAGAGAGAGAGAGAGAGAGAGAGAGATATTAATAACATCAGTTAGTGAAGGAAATATTGGGTCTAAGCACTCAAGCAACAGTGATGTCGGAATTGGATCAAGTTCACAAGACTTTGGTGCACTCTTCATCACGATTGTCCGTATTAAATTAATATAAACAGGTTCAAATGCTCCTAATGGTTTTCGCTGCAATTCTGCATCATAACTTTATGGTTACGAGTCAGTTGAAATTGTGTTGTCAAGCGAATCTCTAATGGTTTGTACTTTGTCACGGAAGAAATTTGCAAATTGGTCCGGAAGTTCTACTGGAGAGAAGGTAGTTGGAAGTGGTGTAGATTTATTCCTTGACATTAGTTTGTTAGTTATCTCGAAGAGCTCTTTGCAGCTGGAACTCTCCGTGATCTTAGTACTGTAGTGGGATAATTTGGCTATATGGACTATGTTTATGATGTTCTTCTTAGCGGCTTCATAGATTTGTTTATGAATAGTGAGTCTGGTGGAAAGCCAAAGCCTGCTTTTCGGCGATGTCTTTTAGCAGTGCGAAGCTGGTCCCTACCAGGGCATTGCCAACTGATAAAATAGGAAACAGGGAATAAAAACTCCATCTGACATTTTATCAAATATGTGCCAGAATCTAAGCAATTGGCAATGTACTAGTGCTAAAAATAAACAATGTATCAGTTTGGCCCTATTATTTTGTACATGTAGAATCAGGTTATATCACCATACAATCCCTCATAATATGACAATACAGTTTGTTGCTGTTGTGTAAAATCAATTTGTATTTGATTACTTTTCTCGATGATTATGTGATGTATATCTGTATCTTGTAATTTACGTTAGTCCAAAATCAAGTTTATGATCTACCTGCCTAGTGACATTGATTTTACAAACAACATAATACATAGCTAACATTTCTCTAAGATTACAGGTTTAATATTTTGATCATTATTACTGGAGGGAAACATATTCATTTGACTCTGAGTCGATGACATTAGTTTTCTGCATGGAAATTCCTAAACTTGTTGATAACGTCGAATGTTTTTCAAAGAAAACTGACTGACATCCTAACTCAGTTATTTATTTGTTATATCAATGTTGTATACTTGAAATATTACTATTACAAGGCACATCACTCAACTTGCATTTGCACCGCAAAATGTTTCTCTACTAACAGGTGCTGAAATGCAAAGCCACTATAGCCCCTCTTTAATTATGAGGGTTTGTTGTTAGCATGCCTAGCCAGATGTTCGTCCACAAAATCTAAAACATCTGAGAAACATCACAATATTGTTTTCGCGTTTCTTCTTTAAATACGTTATCCAATCATAATACATTATGAAAACTACTACAACCTCTCAAATCCAGCCCGTACATATACTATTTTTTGCTAAGGGAGCTAACTGCTGATGGCTGAGCGAGGTGGCATAGGGCAGAGTGATCTCACTGTAGGTATAAAACTTCGCTGCAAAGCTTACGAACCTCTATAACTAGATAGAAAAATGTGATAGAGACCCCAAATTAGAACATATAAGGTAGTCTAAAAATCCAAAGACTATCAGGTCCAGCGACACAAGGTCGCACACTAAATAGAATAAGGAAGGAATTAATGCAGGCCCAGCAAAATTAGAACATATAAGGTAGTCAAAAGTCCAAGACTATCAGGCCCAGCAGCACAAAGCTGCAAAGTTCACCAAACAACTCAGGAAATATGACTTAACTAGATCCCCAAATAGTGCATATAAGGTGATCAAAAGACCAGATCATCAGACACAGCGACACAAGGTTGCATATAAAAATTATTAGGAAAACAACAACATCTAAAATGCACACTGAGCACCTAACACCAAAAAACACTGTTACACAAAAGTTGTACACTTAAGGAACAGCACAGAGTATATAAATAGGGATAGGATACGTCCAAAGAAGCAGCCCTTGCCAGGCACTTCGCCTCGCCCACTAAAACACCCGCAGCAACTCCACGTGCTTAACACGTCCTGAACGACCAACCAGAAACAGAATGAATTAATATGAGTGTGTGCTGGAACTATTCCCACTCATATTGTATGTGGCCCTACAATCACACAGTAGTAGCTCAATAGCTACTCCGATGTGACGGCCCAAGTAAATAGTGTTCCATGAACACATAAACGCCTGCAGGGTGGCGGCTCCATTCCCACCCTCAGGATAAAGTAAAAAACCGTCTTTTGACGGATAAAACAGTGATAAGAGCCTTCGGGACGAATCACTTTAAACACATAATATCAATCATTACGAACCTCTCAGTTTATACCTCCGCACCTGCCAAGAAGCACGTTCTGTTCGCTAAAGTCAGAATCTTCTCGGAAGATACACCATTTGCTATCTTACAACAGGCGGAATATTGCTTATCGCCTACCACTCCGAATACCGCTGGGCATGAATGGGAATCGGTCTCAAGACTAACAAGAGTACTGAATAGGGCTGTTGAACATACGTTTGCCGATGCCGTAACTGCAGCTACAATTTACGATCGGCGGAAAATGACTCGGTTCTCTCTGTCTGCACTCTCCTGAACGATCAACCTAAGACCAAGATAAGAGCACAACCTTTATCTGAACTTCTGATATGAGGTCAGATAGAAGATTTTCATAAACACGATACCCAGAAGAACGACGTCCCTCCCTTCCACAACCATATCGTTGATACAGTAATAGTAAAGAAAATAGACAAAAGGACTCAAGAGCCACTCATTTGAGATGAACCTCTGAAAATCAGATCAGGGCCACCAACAAGACTCAGTTCGGGCTTCGAAGTAGTACCTTAATAGAACAGAGCCGTTGCGTCGAAGGAGATCACGCCTCTTTCTCACTTTCACGACTGGACAGGAGGATATATCATAAGAGACCTCTCGTTCCGTGTTAAACGGGTTATTCATGCAACATATAGGGAAATAGTCGAAACTCAAATGAACTTCTTACGCATTGCAGTTCACGAGTTTAAAGCAGTACCACCAGCCTAGCATTAGACCAGAACTGTTCGCTAACCGAGACAGAGGTCGAAGTCCGCATTCTCTATCTTTTTCTGCGAGATTTGTCATCCAAGAGGGTCCAATACGGTAGGGTCTATATCCGCAGCTCAACAGGTCCTCCTTCCAGATCGACCAACATATTCTTAAGAAGTGGCTGCATGACCTACACGGGATTAGCGGGGCATGGGTAGATTCTTCTCTATTTGAAGCCGTGCCCCAACAGTGTCCTCAAGTCGAGTTACCTAGAAGTTGTCTTGCATAACTATAGAGACGCAATATGGTATTACCTTGAATAAGGGAATCTACCTCTTTCACTTCTTACCTATTCTCCTAAGGTATTAAGATTGGCTAACGTATTTTAAGAAGAAAAAAAACATTTTTTTCTAATAAACTATGCTTTTTCGAGAATACTTGTACTAGTTTAGCTAAATATAGTATCTGGGCGGGTTGGAATTGCGAGCCATTAGTAGTTCTCCTGTGTATTATGATTGGATAATTATTCTGGAAGAACATATTTTACACCGAAAAATGTTATTTCTTTCAGAGTGTGAAAGTTATTTGATTCACGTCGAAAAAGGCTATGCTTCGATTGCTAATGGAAATATCACGTATTATTTCCCTTTGGCTGAATGTCCCCGCTGAAATATTACGAGCAATATTTTCTTCACGTTTTCCCTGGGTCTAGCTATGATTATCAAAATTTAGTTTGATTAAATGTTCGATAAATTCACTCAATGGGTTGCATTCATTCGAGGACATGTTGAATGATAAAGGTAATTATTAAACTAAAAATTGCATGCAAAAAGATTTAAAACAGAAATAAAATTCGTAAAAGTGGCAACCGAAATTGCTTATCTATTTATTTATTTATTTTCCATTTATTTATTTATTTATTTATTTATTTATTTATTTATTTATTTATTTATTATGCAATATATTTGTAGAAGTGTGAAGGACAGGGATAAATCATTTGCAGTTGCCTTGGGATCCTTCTTTATCATGCTGATAGGTAAGCAGTCAATGGAAAAAATGTCTTGTTAAGAAAATAAAAATAAATTGGTACTGCAGTATTTGGGCGTAGAATATTTTGCAATGAGCACAAAAGGAAAATGTTCGAATCAAAATTGTATAATTGTATAATCCTATTTTATCATTTTATATAAATGTATTAGTGATCTACTCATGTCTCAATGCAATGTGTGTTTATGATTCTCTTATTGTCTATCTCTATCTCTTGAATTATATATATATATATATATATATATATATATATATATATATATATATATATATATATATATATATATATATATATATATATATATATATGTGTATATATATGCATGTAGGTAGGTTGGTAGGTAGATAGACGGATAGGCAGGCAGGCGGACGAACAGACAGACAGACAAACTAATAGATAGATAGATAGATGGATGGATGGATGGATGGATGGATGGATGGATATGTTCTGACTACATGTTTTCTTTCTTACAAATATTAATGTATGGATCTATCATTTTTTATCTGTTTGCTCCATATTCTGTTTGTTTGTTGGTATATATACATTTCATATATTCATTTAGACCGATACATAGTTTAAAATATTTCTAGATATCGTTGTCTTCTTTTCAGGCTGGATTCCGGGTCCAATCATATCCGGAAAGCTTCTGGATTACTCGTGTCTTTTATGGAAATTCACTAGTGGGAATACTGGAACTTGCTCTTTGTATAATGTTGATCACTTCCGTTATATAAAGACTGGATTGGAGACCGGTTTTCGAATTGCTTTTGTTACCGTCAATGTCATCATTTTCCTTATAGCCAGAAAGAAACGAGACTGGTCCTTTGAGGATGAAGTCGATTCAGTTATTCCATTTGATCAGGAAGAAAGTGTTGAATTAATGGAAGAATCGGAAATGGCGACAACTCCGACTGGTTGGAACTCAGATCCCATTTACATGGGCTTTACTACCCCTAAGCGACTCGGCTCATTCAACAAAAAGTAACGTTTGCATGATAAGAGTGGATAATTAAAATAACATTTTGAAGTGTGTCTTATCCGGCGCATCTGAGATTGATTTGACTTCTTGTTCTTAGTTTATGAATTATACACCGGTGACTGGTCTAAAGTTCACTACTTCTTCATCCCCCAACACCACCTTCACCTTCATGCCAGGAAGAGCTGTCCTTCTTGAAAAATTGGTCCAATGGCCATGAATAGGCCATTTATTTATATTACTTATCCTTAATTAACATTTCGTTTTCTAATTATAAGATACAGGTTACGATAGATTTCACTTAAAGTCAGCGGTAACATAGATAATACCTTGCTAAGAGACAATGGGAGGCGCTAGGACCTTTTGTAAGTAGTAGCCTCATGTTGAATACTATGATACAACGAGAGGGGGCATTACCCCTACCCCAAGCTAGAACATGTGAATTCTGTCAAAGTTGAGCTTGATAAACTTAGAAATTCTCATTTGTATGTCTCTATATGTTGAATGTAATCTTGCATTCAGTTAAATTAACAAGTTTCTTGAGATGTTTAATCCCTAAAGAGATTCCCTGATGTAACTAAGTATTGGAGAGGCGTCGAGTTAATTTAGGTAGCATATATTAAACGCCTTTCTTACAACTTCAGTACAAGTCGTAAAACCTGATTAAATTTCGACTTCTTTTCCGCTTCATGTAGTAAAAGTACCAACGCTTAAGTAATCATTGCGTATGTGTTTGAATATCTATCATTGCGTATATGTTTGAATATCTATCATTGCGTATATGTTTGAATATCTATCATTGCGTATATGTTTGAATATCTATCATTGCGTATATGTTTGAATATCTATCATTGCGTATATGTTTGAATATCTATCATTGCGTATATGTTTGAATATCTATCATTGCGTATATGTTTGAATATCTATCATTGCGTATATGTTTGAATATCTATCATTGCGTATATGTTTGAATATCTATCATTGCGTATATGTTTGAATATCTATCATTGCGTATATGTTTGAATATCTATCATTGCGTATATGTTTGAATATCTATCATTGCGTATATGTTTGAATATCTATCATTGCGTATATGTTTGAATATCTATCATTGCGTATATGTTTGAATATCTATCATTGCGTATATGTTTGAATATCTATCATTGCGTATATGTTTGAATATCTATCATTGCGTATATGTTTGAATATCTATCATTGCGTATATGTTTGAATATCTATCATTGCGTATATGTTTGAATATCTATCATTGCGTATATGTTTGAATATCTATCATTGCGTATATGTTTGAATATCTATCATTGCGTATATGTTTGAATATCTATGTACATTACAATAAATACTATTCCAAGCTCTATTATATATCTTCTTTTCTCGTGAATGACTGTAACTCACGGATCCTAGAACGTTTCATTGATTTGTCATTTATTTAAAATCATGGATCTTACATTGCAACGTTGTGGACACATAGATGCCTGCATACATATACACTTGCAGCAAAGCACGGTACAGACAGACAGACAGACACACATACTTACCTTACTTATCATCCAAACTTTCAATCATGATACTAGTAACTTGTGTTTAGTTCTTTGATTGCTAGTTCATATTTGTGTTACTACTGAACAATATATTCCTTTTACACCCCCCCCCCCCAATTTACATGCCTCTTTTCTGGGGTCAGGTGGCCTAGTGGCCTAAGACCCCTGGTAGTAAAGTGGTCTAAACCTCTCGTCTTTACCAATCACTGTCATCTATCAGTGAGTCTCGGGCTCGGGCAACCTGTGTATGTGAGAAAGCTTGCCAATAGCCTCCCGTGGGTTCTTGATTCTTACCGGATTTTTCCGGATTCTTCCTCCGCCAGTTATACTGGCAGCCATGTATAGCCATCCCATCGTGTGCTGAAAAATTATGTTAATTCAACAAAAAGGAAAACATATCTAATTTCATTGACTCATCTGATATCGATACCAAACTGTTCCTTATTCAAGAACTATGTCGTAGTCTGTATTTTGGAGCATCGTTTGTTCTCTCGTTCAGGCGGTGACATGATGTACACTTTGGCATTTGTGTATTGATTTCAGATATTTGTTTAGTCTTTAGAATATTTACATTATGGTGTGGCTATCTGCGCGTATATCGGCAACAGTGCACAGTTCGTAATGAGGCCATTTGCACGGTACTTTGTTTATGGTCCTTCCTCATACGAAACGACCTGATAGCCGATGATAAAAACATCACCGTATGTCCGTCTTTGAAAATATATCAGACTAATATATGCTTTATTAGGATCTAGACAGTCGAAAGTTCATTATAAAGAAACATATGTAAAACTACATGGTGAAAATAATTGTCATCAGAATATACATCAACGTTTACCTTTAAAAATAAAAAGAGTCAATGAAATTAGATAAGTAGCCAAACATCCGATTATCGCAACCTACTAAGACATGTGCTGTTGATGTTATGGGTTCGGCGCCATTTCTCAGATCATGGTTACAGGCTATACATGGCTGCCGGTATATTTATTAGAAGAATAACACGGGGAGAACCATCGACCCATGGGCTACTACTGACAATCTTTATAACGTACCCAAGTTGGCCGAGCCATAGTCTCAAACTCAGATGCCATTTATCTGTAAAAACGAGAAACTTGGACCACTAGGCCTTCCGGGGCCCCTAAAATAGATATCTGAAAATGTCAGTCTTTATTATCAAGATATTACATATAACCAGGTGCTAAACATTGTGTAAATAAGGTTATTATATTTTGTTCTAGTTTCTCAATTCGAAAACAGTAGTAACTTTAGTGGACCAGGTAGCATTTTTTTTACTTTTACTATGCTAAAACTTTAAATTGTCACTCCTCTTGCATCTGTCCACCGCGCATTGCATTTATTGTAACCAAGGCAAAATATGACACTTTAAATAATGTAGTCTTTATATGTGTGTGTGATTTGGATTTTTAACGTAGCTTTAACACTTTTTTCAGTCATATCGCTACGAGGTCTGCAGTGTAGCACTTTATTGTGATGTGTAGCACTGGGGCATCATGCCGCATACATTTAGCATGATATCCCACCCAGTCACATTATCCTGACACCAGGCCGACCAGTCCAAGAGCCAACCTCTTAATGCTGAGCGTCTAGCGAGGCAGCTGTTAGTACAACCACAACTAGGCCACCGGATCGGTCTTAATATGTAGTCAATTCCAGTTTATTAGATATCTTCCCAAATAGAACAAACACTTTACAAACAGACAGGTCTTCCTGTTATACATATAATGTAATACAGCATTTCAGTTGGAGAGCAGACCTACGTATCATTTTACACTGTTACAACTTACATTTAAAAATGGCTGCCTAATTGCCACATATCCTTCTCCCATAAATTGTTGTCTATGTGTAACAATGGTTGAATATAGTCCCTCGATCACCGCGCTATATTATTCTCGATATCTAGAAGTGTTTCTTGTTTGCTTGCGTTTTTTTAAATAGCCTTTCAGTAAATTGCTGTTACCTTTATTATTACAAAAGTCCACTGCACAATACTGCATAGCTGCCGACAACATTATGTCTCTACAGATTTCATGAGGTGTTCAATTCCGTATTTGTGCAAATCCATAATAATGACAAAGATCAATATTGCTATACATGTATGTACCTCTGACTGTGCAGGGGAGATGCTTGATTTAGAGACAGAGGATTGTTATTGGGGTTTTGATATTTGTGTGTGTGTGTGTTTGTGTGTGTGTGTGTGTGTGTGTGTGTGTGTGTGTGAGAGAGAGAGAGAGAGAGAGAGAGAGAGAGAGAGAGAGAGAGAGAGAGAGAGAGAGAGAGAGAGCTGTTTGTGTGTTAAAAAAACAGTTGAGCAGTGTTAAAACAGTTGAAATAAATGCATCAAACTTCATTTAAGAAATTTTAGAGAACGAGACCCATATGTAAATCATCAGCAACATTACCGCAGCAAGATTTGGAAATCTGCTGGTGTTATCAAGTTCATATTTGTCAACGGTACATTAATGGTCCTTATACTACTATTCGATAATTGTACGCTGAATATTTGCCACATACTATTAAAAAAACTTGCATGTTCGCAAATACTGAAGGGTCTGCATCATTTCGCAAATAACGTACATGTTAGTGAAAATAAAAATAAACCACAGAAACAAAATATAATTGACATTTCCTTTACAGCAGCACACCATTTAGTAAGGAAATGTTTTGATCTCGCAATGCTGCAAAATTTGGTAAAGATACATGTTTCTAAGCACTTCATTTTCCAGCACATCACCTGTGTCAATGCATCTATTCTTCTTTTTCCAGCACAGGACGCGCGTGTTTTATTTTTGATTAAACGTCACTAATATTTGTGCTCTCTTTAATGTACGGCACGGTTTAAAAATGTATATATTGTTTTCATTAAATTCACACTAAAATTGCTGTTTGTTAAACCACTAAATACATATAACCAGTCAGTGGTATGAGGGCGATAGTAAATGCGGAATTTAAAACAGGATTTCTTTTTCATCTTTCAAGTCTACCAATTACGAAGTGTTAATAGGGGCCCAACTGTCTGATAATAGAAGATCTATGTGGAAACTGTAATAAGCTGTATGTGTAGTTTTCAAGGCCATACATATTTACCTAGTTTCCCTAGTAAGGTAAATGTCCGCTTTCGGTGGATATCGGGACTACAAACTTTGTGACGTTATAAAATTTTATTTTTCTAGTATATTCAAGTCACTCGAGATAAAACCATGACAGCTTTATTTTTAACATATATTAGAACACAGTATGATGTCGGCAATGTATTGAACGGTGTTTAAATTCAGGGACTGGTGTGATCTATCGTTCAAGTGAGTAGCTCAAACATTACCTTCATTGCCGTTTTCAGATTTGATACATAAATCGACATCTTCATTTAATAACATGGATGAATACTGGTGTTAGCTATGTATGATAAAATAGTATACTTCAAAACATTTCAATATTCATATATTAGTAAAATCTAATTACTCGAATTACTGTTAAAAATGCTCGAATTGCAACTGTGGACCCCACCCCACTACACAAAGAACATTTGTTTTTTATTTGATGCTAAATTTGCTATTATGTAAGATCATATACATGGTTTGCCAGTATCCTTTAGGCGCTAACCGTTGCGGAAATTAAGACTTGAACAAAGTGTTTTTCATTAATCTTTCTAACGTGTATAACATAAAAATTTCTTCACCACTTTATTCACCCAGATACCTGCAGTAACTGAAATTCAATCCGTTACAAAATATATGTGTTATCCGCACGATTGTGAATATAGAAAAACATCAATTGACGGTTCTGAAAGACTATATAACGACAAGGTGTTTTGTTCGGACTTCCCGTGTCTCATAATTGAACTGCTAAGTGAAAACGGTACTAAACTATAACATGCGTAGCTTTTATGACCGTATATATATATTTACCTTGCTTTGGCGGGTACAGTGTTTATAGATTTACGTGACGAGACAAATTGCACTTACCTTCGTATAGTAAAGTCACTCGAGATAAAACGTGACAGTCTCAGTCGGCAGTATGTTATGGGGTAACACACAGACATAACAGCAAATGGTACGTTCATTACCTACATTAGAATCTTTCTATCTATCTGTTTGTTTGTTTGTCTGTCTGCTTGTTTACCCTTATGTATTGCATGCATGTATAAATCAAGCGCTAATGTATTTATTGCCGATTCATTGCAAAAAGAATACAAGCGTAAGACCATATAGGTTTGTTGTTCCGAATATTAGACATGAAGTAAACACAGATGGAAGGATAAGAAATATCAGTATAATTTATTACTGCATTACCTACAGCACCCATTATATTATGCAGCATTATTAAGTGTGTGTGTGTGTGTGTGTGTGTGTGTGTGTGTGTGTGTGGACAGATAACATGACGTTTTAAGTTTTGGAAAAAAAGCAAGCTGATAAACCACTAATGGTGGTATACCAAAGTGTGATACGCTCAAGGCGCGTCAATACACAAACATAAATATGTTTACCGGATTACTACATTAAATCAGTGATGAATTTCTACTGATTAATCATCAGTGACGTCAGAAAAAAAAGAGAAAAAATGCTGATACTCCACGTTTTCTAAATGAATGGTACACAATTTTATCAAAGCTCTCTCTCTCTCTCTCTCTCTCTCTCTCTCTCTCTCTCTCTCTCTCTCTCTTTCTCTCTCTCTCTCTCTCTCTCTCTCTCTCTCTCTCTTAATTGCAGCAGGGCCAAAATATGTGGAGTGATACAGAATAAGAGTTTGGGCCTGATGATACTATTGAAATTTTGGTTACACCAAGTAACATGGTTGAACGCGAGTCTCCTTAACGATTTTTTGTACACGTTTCGTGGGATTTATGTAGTGTGCAAAATATCAATGGGTGGCCCCGAGTGTCTGAGTGATCTAAAGGCTCTTTGTTACGGTTCACTGCCATCTCACCTCTGACTGCGTGGGTTCGAGTCTCTGATTCAGCCAGTGCGTGTATGCGAGAATGCTTGCCATTAGCTTCTCGTAGGTCCATGGTTTTTTTTGGGCCTTTCCTGGGTTTTCCCTCCACCACTAATACCGGCCGCCATCTATAGCCTATTTTGTGCTAAAAAATGGCGTTAAATCCTACAACAACAACAGCAGCAACAGCAAAATACCAATGACGCCAAATTGTAATAATTTTTCGAGATTATACGGTATATTGCTTTGTTCGGAAGCAAATACATACTGCAGTTTATTTAATGCTATTTTCTACCAATTTATAAAAAGTATCAATATGGTTCTAAAAACAGATATTATAATAATACAATTTCCGAAGGCGGCTCTCTCCACCCATCCATTTTTCTCTCCCACTTTACGATGTCTCTGGACTTAGGAATGATAAAATTTAGAATAAAATGGATCAACGAGGAGATAGAATTGGATGAAATAAACAATGTTATGGTCGGTAGAAATGTTAATACAATCATACTAATGACTTAAAAGGAAAAGAAGCAAATTATCAATTTGCATAGAGGACTGTGTAATTAGATGCAGAGGGTAAAGAATTACATTTTGTAGCGGACACTGATGTGACGAGATTGTTCGATCCGTCAATACGCCGTTGCCTGTAGACAGTCTTTAATCCCCGTTGGAAATTAAAGTATGTGTATTTAAATGTGATATAAATAAAATATAGGTATAGTATGTATGATGTATCTTGGATATACAATTCACAGTGCATATGTTCCTTAAATTCAATGATACATTGTAGAGTACATACTATATTATACATTCTTTAACACTTAAAACAAATGACCATGAAGAGAATACTAGCTGTAATTTGTGTTGATCTATACACGACATTACAGAAGAAAATAGATATAATAGTTTGGGGGGAAATCTCTGACATGGCTGCATTGGTCTAATTTTCCCTAACGCGTCTTTCAATGAATATCGTTATCACCTTTCATGTACGTTCAGTAAATTGATTACTAATCTACATTTGACTGAGTATCAAGCTATAAAACGAGTACTTGCCTGGCATCCAGTGTTCTACAGACGTTGATGATCAAATTATACAACTAGAACTTTCCTAACACCCTGTATTCTACAGACGTTGAATATCAAATTATACAAGTAAAATTTTCCTAACACCATGTGTAATATAGACGTTGAATATCAAATTATACAAGTAAAACTTTCCTAACACCGTGTGTAATATAGACGTTGTATATCAATCTATACAACTAGTACTTGCATAACACCCAATGTTCTATAGACGTTGATTATCAAACTATACAACTTGTACAACACCCAGTGTTATATATAGACATTGAATATCACACTATACAACGTGTACTTGATTGACACCCATTGTTCTATAGAAGTTGAATATCAAGTTATACAATTAGTACTAATACCCAATGTTCTAAAGACAGTGAATATCAAGCTGTGCAACTAGTACTAAAACCCAATGTTATATAGACGTTGAACCACTCAATATTGTAATTCTGATCCCGTTAATTTAAACTGTAGATTAAGCGTATCATCTACAGCCGTATTTGAAGTGAAGACCCATAGCTATATGTACTCTTAGATTATCTCTTTACCAAGTGATATTAATCAAATGAACCTTGGAGTGTAATAGATAGAAAGAGCTTGCAGTAATACAACTCTATTGTACCTTGGAGTTTAACAGTCAGCAGACGCTTGCCGTTATATATATATATATATAGTAATAACTCTTTAGTCTTAAAAATGATACAGAGAAGAGCGCAAACAAAGTTTTGTGAAATGCGAAAACGACTTTTATTTTCCTAGTATAAAAGTAAAATGTAAAAAATAACTTTTGGTATTGCGGAGTAAATCTCAAATAATACTAGAATTTTTAACAGGAGTCTTAAATTTCTAAATAAATTTAGTGGTATTCCAAAACAAAATCCATCTCTTTTCTTTAATCACAATACTAATATCCATAGCATATCCTTATTTGAGTTTCTCCTTTGAATACGTTCCCCAATCACATTACTTTAGGGATATTAGCCTGCTACCTCGCGAATCCAGCCCTACCAAAAGACGAAAATTCGTCTTTCCTGTCTATGTCATATAGACAAAGGGCAATAACTCTTGCCCATTACCTCCCCTTGCCGCCCGTTAGGTGTCGCTTCTTTAGTTTTTTAGCTTCGCTTACGCGAAAACACGTACAATTAGACCTCCAATGAATCCAAGCCATCTTAGTGTAAATTCTGACCATCCGAAGTTAAATTTATAAGGAATTACTGTGTTGGATAATCATTCCTCTACAGGTCGTATACATTATTTTACAATATTTTCCAATTTGAGTGACTTTGTCACCTTTTCTAGACTTCGGACCAGGTTGCAACGTGGTCAAAGCATGTAATACATGTAGCACTCAATAATTTCGCTTATTCCGTATGTAACGTTTACGATATTAGCGACTAATAACGTGCTGCTTTGATAATGTGTGCTGTATTTATCTTCTTTGACGTTTCAGTAGACTTCAAAAAAGTCTTTGAACGACCAATTGCGACTATTTAATGGCGGACTTCGTGTTGTAGTCACGAATTCACGCGACACTTAATCATTTCGCTTCCTCCGTTAGTTACGGTTATGGAATAGCGACTTAATAGCGTACTGAATTGTTAATTTGTGCTTTGTTTATCTTCTTTCCGTTTCAGTAGACTTCGTCTCTGAACGACCAGTTGCGACTATTTAATGGCGAAATTTCGTGTTGTAGTCACGAATTCACACGACACTTAATCATTTCGCTTCCTCCGTTAGTTACGGTTATGGAATAGCGACTTAATAGCGTACTGATTGTTAATTTGTGCTTTGTTTATCTTCTTTCCGTTTCAGTAGACTTCGTCTCTGAACGACCAGTTGCGACTATTTAATGGCGGAATTTCGTGTTGTAGTCACGAATTCACGCGACACTTAATCATTTCGCTTCCTTCGTTAGTTACGGTTATGGAATAGCGACTTAATAGCGTACTGAATCGTTAATTTGTGCTTTGTTTATCATCTTTTCGTTTCAGTAGACTTCGTCTTGAACGACCTATTGCAACATGCTCACGGTGATAACTAGTGTGGTCATTAAGAGTTAACATGGCACGGAATAATTTGACTACTCCGTTAATAACGGTTATAGTATTATCGAATTAATAATATGCTGAATTTTTAATCTGTGCTTTGTTCTCTTCTTTTGTCGTTTCAGTAGCAAAGTCGACAACGAAGGCATGAATGGCAAAATGGGTGTTGGCAATGTGGAAATGGAGGAAATTATGTTGACATGGTTTAGGCTGCCCAGTGGATGTAAATTTCACCGCAGGTCCGTGCATGGCTTTCGGGCCTGTAAGTCCGGACGCATGGAGTCTAGGTTGGATCAATTGGATCCATTTTATTATGCACTTTCGCCGGCCGTCCAGCCGTCCGTCCAGCCGACACCGTCAGTTCAGCCGGCACTTCAGCAGGCACCAACCGGCACTAGCCATACATCCGGCACCGTCCGTTCAGCCCAAATGGCACCGGACGGCCAGCCGACCTTCCAGCTGGCATCAACAGGCACCGGCCATTCAGCCCAAATGGCACCGGCCGGCCAGCCGACCTTCCAGCCTGCATCAACAGGCACCGGCCGTCCACCCGGCAACGACCGTTCAGCCCAAATGGCACCGGTCGTCCAGCCGACCTTCCAGCCGGCATCAACCGGCACCGGCTGTCCATCCGACAACGACCGTTCAGCCCAAATGGCACCGGTCGTCCAGCCGACCTTCCAGCCTGCATCAACAGGCACCGGCCGTCCACCCGGCAACGACCGTTCAGACCAAATGGTACCGGTCGTCCAGTCGACCTTCCAGCCGGCATCAACCGGCACCGGCCGTCCATCCGGCAACGACCGTTCAGCCCAAATAGCACCGGTCGTCCAGCCGACCTTCCAGCCGGCATCAACCTATGCAGGCCGTCCATCCGGCAACGACCGTTCAGCCCAAATGGCACCGGTCGTCCAGCCGACCTTCCAGCCGGCATCAACCTGCACCGGCCGTCCATCCGGCAACGACCGTTCAGCCCAAATGGTACCGGTCGTGCAACCGACCTTCCAGCCGGCATCAACCTGCACCGGCCGTCCATCCGGCAACGACCGTTCAGCCCAAATGGCACCGGTCTTCCAGCCGACATCAACCTGCACCGGCTGTACATTTGATTTACGGAGATTATAGTGATGTACCCGTCAGTCAATCTGTACTACTGGTTACATTTCACTACCATGAGAGAGATGTTATAGATGTATCTCCGTCCAATCAGACCATTCGAGAGGCAGGTGCCGGTCATAGCCGGACCTTCGCCGACATTCCGGCCGACCATATACCAGACAAATCAGTCGGTATCGCCGGTGTACACCTCCCGTCACGTCAAATACGTGTCGGTGTGATTTTAAAACAAGGGAGAATTAGTGACATTATCAGAGATGACGGAATTGAGTTATCTATGCCACTTGGTATGCGCTACCCAGATATGGCAGCTTTACCAGAACAGGACTTTCAGGCCGACCATTCGTCAGTTCAATCAGCCGTTAGTGCCGGCCGTCCATATGTTCACGGCTTCTCCACAAGGGAGATTTAGTGAAAGTGTCAATTATGACAGAATTGCGTCATCTAGGTCACCTGGTATGCTGTACAGATATGCAAGCTATACCAGAACCAACATTCCCTCTGAGCGAATGGTAGATGGGTGCACAGTGCTGGTCGCACTACATAAGCATTATGTAATTATTATTACCTTCTAGCCGGCACCAACCGGCACCGGGCGTCCATCCGGCAATGACCGTTCAGCCATATGGCACCGGTCATCCAGCCGGCACTAACCGGCACCGGGCGTCGATCCGGCAATGACCGTTCAACCCAAATGGCACCGGTTGTCCAGCCAAGCTTCCAGCCGACACTTGCCGGCACTGACAGTCCATCCGGCTCCGGCCGTCCAGCCCAACAGGCACCGGTCGTCCAACCGTATGGAGATTTTAGTCATATACCAGTCCGTCCGACTGTACCGCTGTACCAGCACGGGGACTTTTATCATACCGCAATCCGCACAAATCGGATTGACGAAGATTCTAGTGATGTTTCCGTCTGTCAATCCGTACTACCGGTTACATATCACTACCATGACTCTGATGTTGACGATGAATCTATCGATCCAACCCGACCATTCGAGCGGTCGGTGCCGGTCATAGCCGGCCCGTCGCAGGCGTTCAGGCCAAACATATACCAATCAATTCATTCGGCATTGCCGGCCGTCCATAGGCTATCAACTCATCCACAAGGGAGAGTGAATGCCTTTTTTAGAGATGACGGAATCGAGTCATCTATGCCACCTGGTATGCATTACCCCGATATGGATGCTTTACCAGAGCAAGATTATGCACATAGTGAGTGCGATGAATCACAGGCAAATCAGCTGTATGCAGATCCAACTATGGAACGGACTGAGTTCAGCTTCAAAGCCGCAGTGGAGGAAATTTTTAGGGTGTTAAGGCCCCTTCAGAATGCCCTCCACCTCCTGCTGCAATTACCGACTATAGGGTTAGTGCGTCGGTCGATCTGGATGAAGGGGAAGAGATTCTATCCTTCCGCCTCCTTCCCCAGTCGACAAAATTAAGGAAATTAATGACCGTCTGTCGACACGTATAGGGGATCCAGGAAATGTTAAGGCGTTCTTTTCTGAAAGCCAAGTACCAGCGTCGTTTTCAGGTCGATGGTACAAAACTCACTCCGATGCGTTCAATACTGAGGTCCTGGCTCGGGATAAAATAGGGAAGCAGTCCATATGTCTGCGGCATTGTCTTATAAAGTGGACACAACTGTGTTCAATGCCACGTCCAAGCTGGTTCGAATGTAGTCGCTACGTCTTCACTGTTAGACCTAGCCTCCCTAGCCATTTTCAGGATCGCTGAAAAATCTGGCAATGAACATGCTTGGGATTCGACGGCCCGGTTAGCTAGGGTTCTTAACAGGGCAGCTCACCATTCCATGGCCAATAGGCTGACTGCTTCTGCCAACCTAGACCTGATACGTCGTGACGCATGTCTGAAGGGCATGTCGCTTAAACCCCATCATAAGCTGGCTAGATATGACCGACGCACATTTCACGTCCCTATCCCACGAGTAGCGGACATTCTCCGTTGTGCTTGTCGGGACTAGGCTCATCAGTTCCATGTCATACCTTTCGGCCTAAATTTAAGCACTTGGGCTAGTACCAAGGTTATAGGTTACGTCGTCACCCTGTTCCGCTCGACTTCATCTATTGCGTCGGCAGTATATTTGGATGACATCCTCCATAAACATCTGTCAAGTTCTATTCTGCTCAAAAGCAGAAACGATCTTATATCACTTTACGTCATATAGGCTTTCTCGTGAACTGGATAAAGTTTGATCTCTGTCCAATCCGGATTTTGGTCCATCTGGGTGTGGAGTTTCTCCCGATCTGAATCTGGTAAGGCTTCCTCGAGTTTGCGATTATCCAGATAATTGCACTCGTAGAGTCCGTTTCCGACAGGATGCGCATTTTAGCGAGAGAGTTGCAGATCCTCGGATTATTCAATGCGGCAGCAGACTTGATCCCGATCAGCCGTCCTTTTATGCGCCCTTTACAAAGGACGTTGCTAGCGTAATTGCGCTCTTTTCAAGTCCCTTCGATCCCAGAAAACAGTCATGCTCACGCCAGAGATACAATCATTCTTGAGTCAATGGCACAACCCCTGTAGGCTGTCCACAGGGATTACTCTGGAGATACCCCAAGGGGATAACGGTATGTTCCGCCACTAATACCTACGGTTGGGGTGCCCACCTGTTGCCGAACTTCGATACTGTCAGCGGCACGTGGGTGCCAGGGGCGAGCCCTTTCCACATCAACCTTTCAGAAATAACGGCTGTCATCAATGCCTTTCATTTCGGGCAGGATCAACTCTTATTACAAACTGCCCTCATTATGTCAGACAACATTGTGGTGGTGCCTTGCCTCAAAACAAGGGGACACCAATCACCAGACCTGTGCAATCTGAACTGGCAATTTCTACATTGGTTCGACAATCTCCACCTCAATGTACAATTCAGACACATTCTTGGCAGACTCAATGTCTTGGCTGACACTCTATCTAGTCATTCACACAGAATGGTCACTCCATCAATCGGACTTTCTTCCAATTGACACACTTTGGAGACGTCCGATGATTGATCTTTTGCAACAAGATGGAATCGCAAGTTCTCCACCTTTCATCTCACAGGTTCCAGACCCAGAAGCTTGGGTCGTGGATGCTCGATCAATCACCTGGGAAGGGTTGTGGGCATTCTCCTACCCTCCCACGGTCTTGGTACTGGAATTAATCCAGAAGTTAAGGGGTCAGAATTGTCAGATGGTTCTGATTACCCCTCTCAGATGGAACAACTCCTGGGTCTCCGATCTACTCAATCTAGGCGATAGATCTACCCAGGAATATTACAGTCAGCTCAAGTATTCACAAGCAACCGCGGCCAGGGATGTTCCACCCCTGTCCGGACCGTCTTTATGTTCAAGCTTGGCTCTTGTCCAGACAGCCTTGCAAGACAAACAATTTAAATCTTTGATTGCGGAGAGAATCTCGAGAGCAAGAAGGGACCTCTACTCTGAAGGTTTACGAGGGCAAGTGGCATGTTTTCAGAGACTGGTACCATATCATTCACATTGTTCCTCTGAGTGTCACAATCCCTCAACTGGCCAACTTTTCTCTGGCTTTTCGAGGAGAAACATCTGGCTCCAGTTATTCTCAAATGTTACCGCTCCATGATATCAGACACATTCCGCCATTCTGGTACATGTGCTATCAGCCATGACAAAGATTTGTCAGATCTTTAGACATTTTTAAAAAAAAAAAAAAAAAAAAAATTTAATCGACTTATATCCCTCACCCTGTTTTCAAATGGAATCTGTCCTGGGTTTTAACATGACTCAATTCAGACAGTATTGAGTCTTTAACCCACGATTAGTTAAAGCTACTATCATACAAATTGGGTTTCTTGATAGCCTTAGCTTCAGCATGCAGGGTGAGCGAGTTACATGTCCTTTCTAGTGACCCGAACTCTTTCGTTTCGATCAGAGGGTTTGATGGTCCTCTTGACGCAGCCAGGCTTCGTAGTCCAAAATAGATTACCATACATTGCGATCAACGAGTCGTCATTAGCTCGCTTTCTTTATAGATAAGTCAGGATCAACAGCCATGTAAGATCCTGTTTGGGCACTCTAGCACCATTTCAATGCATAGAGGTGAGTCAGGTCACATACTAGCACCTCTTTCTTCTGGTGATAGCTGGGATATGAGATATCACCATTCAAGCCCTTGCTTCATGGCTGTAGTGGGTTATACGCTCGGCGTACTCTGAGAATTCGCAAATCAGTCACCTTATAGAAGCTGTTGCAGAGTCAACCTTCTACAGTTTTATCTTCAAGTTTGTACTCGCAGAGGCAAACATTGATTCTAGTAGGTCCGGTGTTGGGCAGCCCAGACGCCCACCAGACCCATGTGCAACAATCAGCACAGCCTATTAGCTTCGCTGGATTCGCCAGATAAATTTTCGTAGGTAAGAAGATTTCAATAACTATCTTCTTAACCGCATAAAAGGGTCACATATCACGTGACCCTGGGCTGTGTTGCTGATTGAAAATTAGGAGACCGGGTTATCATTCACATGGGGAATCCAACCATCATTCCCTAGAGGATACCCGGGGTGGAGGTCGGATGCTCCGCATTCCCTCCTCCTATTACTTATTCTCCTAAAGTAATGTGATTGGGGAACGTATTCAAAGGAGAAAGCAAATTTTTTAGTAAATTATGTTTCTCCGAGAATACTTACCCAATCACATTACTAAGAAACCCTCCCAACCACCCCGCCATGCGAGCATCCTCGTGTTTTATATATCGCTCAGCTTAAAAACTAAAGAAGCGACACCTAACGGGCGGCAAGGGGAGGTAATGGGCAAGAGTTATTGCCCTTTGTCTATATGACATAGACAGGAAAGACGAATTTTCGTCTTTTGGTAGGGCTGGATTCGCGAGGTAGCAGGCTAATATCCCTAAAGTAATGTGATTGGGTAAGTATTCTCGGAGAAACATAATTTACTAAAAAATTTGCTTTCACTATAAATGCAGTCTCTATTTCCAGAATATTATTTTAGATGAGCACTTTGTATTTCCAGTGACGAAGTAATTTAAATAATTTCCAGCCCAAACGAAATGTTGGATTCAACAGTAAGACTAATTTCTGCTTTATTTCATCAATAAATAATTTCTAATAAACAAGATTTTAATCTTCTCTACCTAGCCCATGTCACGACTATCATTTTCTTTTTCTTTTTTTTTTAAACTTTTAAGAAATGGAATTTTATTCTAGAAGGGTTCTACTTGTTTAGAAGGTAAAATCTTAGTCATAATTAGACAGCCTGTTACTAAATGAACAATATAAAACCTGGCAAACAAAAATTGTCCTTGACTTAGACTAATGTAATAACCATAATATGTATCTTTCAGTCATAAAAATGTTACCAATGTTGTTGTTTTTAAAAAAACTGTCTATGATTTTGGACAAGATCAGCTTTACATATTTTACTTAACTCAGAGCGTATAGTGAAATAAAAATTATAACAAAACAAACAAAAAACAAATCATGCAATTGAAATCTATCTATCTATCCCTTAGTCTTGCCGACCGATGGGGCACCACTGAAGACCTGACAACCAGCTTCCTCTATTCCAATCTGTTCTCTGAAACTCTCACTGTGTCACTCAGCTTCAGTCCTGTCCACTCTGATATGTTATCCTCCCATCTTTTACTCTGTCTTCCTCTCCTTCGCCCTCCCTGCACAGTACCTTGCATGATTGTCTTAGCAAGCCCTGTTGATCGTGTGACATGTCCATACCATTTCATTTTGAGATTTTTCACAATGGTCAATAGCTCTTCCTAGGGCCCAATGGCTTGCTTAATTCTGTTTACCACTTCCTCATTCGTGACATGATCTCTATATGTAATGCCAAGCAAACTTCGAAAGCATCTCATTTCAACAGCTTGTATCCTCCTTTCGAAGATCCGCTGTGAGGGTCCATGACTCACAGGCATATAAGAATACAGATGCAACCAAAGAGCGCATCAGTCTGAGTTTTGAGCTGACTGAGGTGTTTCTGTCTTTCCAAACTGTCTTCAGCCTTGCCATTGCTGTTATTGTCAGCGCAATCCTGGACAATATTTCTGGTTTCGATCCCTCGTCTGCCACGATGGCTCCTAAGTACTTGAATCTATTAACTATTTCTAGTTTTTGGCCTCTAATCATGATGTCAGTGCTGATACCACTGGTGTTGTTGGTCATCAATTTGCTCTTCTCTGCATACCAAAAGCAGTAGCTGTCCTGTCCAGTTTTTCCACCAACTGTGCTAGCTCCTCCTCATTTCCTGCAAGGACATCGATGTCATCAGCAAAGCGCATATTCGTTATTATTCTGCCTCCAATACTGACAGTTTCTTGACGGTCTTCCAGTGCATCTGTCATGATTCTTTCAAGGAAGATGTTGAAGAGAGTAGGTGAAAGAAAACAGCCCTGTCTGACTCCCACAGTTGTCCTAAACCAATCTCCTATTTGACCGTTGAAGCATACTGCGCTGGTGGCCTTGCTGTAAAGGTTTTCTATGACTTTGATCAGGTTAGCATTGATGTTGTAGAGCTTCATGATGGACCAAAGGGCTGCATGCCATACCCTGTCAAACGCCTTCTTAAAATATATAAAGACATGATAAAGGTCTTGTTGGTGCTGGAGGTTTTTCTCACATAGCATGCTCAGGTTGAAAATCTGTTCAGTTGTGCTTCGCCCTGGTCTGAAGCCTGCCTGTTCTTCAGCTATGATTTCCTCTGCTCGTGGCTTCAGTCTGTAATATGATTTTTAGCATGACTTTGCTTGGGTGGCATATAAGACTGATCGTACGATAGTTCTGACATTGCTGCAAATTGCCTTTTTTCGGGAGAGTTACTATGAGTGACTGAGTCCATGGTGTTGGCCATTTCCCTGTCTGCCAGATCTTGTGGCAGATTGTTAGTAGGGCGCTTATCGTGGCTTCACCCCCTTCCTGGACTAGTTCTGTATAAATGTTGTCTACTCCTGCTGCCTTCCCTTTTTTCAATGCTTTCACTGCTGCAGCCTCTACTTCTTCTCGGAGGATGGGGTAGTTGTCAATGTTGGTCACTGATAGGGTGTTGAGTATGTCTGGGACCCCTGTAGGTCTGTGGTTGTACAGGTCTGAGCAGTATTCTGTCCATCTCTTAAGAATGTCTTGTTCTTTTGTAAGACATTTCCCTCCCTTATCTTGAATGATGGAGGAGCGTCCTTGTTTTACACTGTTCAGGTCTTTCGCCGGTTGGTATGCTTTTTTGCCATTATTTTTCTTTAGATTGTTTTCTATATCTTTACATTGGTCTTCAATCAATGTCTCCCTTGCCTTTCTCATGCTTTTCTTGATAACCTGGTTGATTTCCCTGTATTGTTTTGCTCCTTCTACTTCTGATTTCTTCTTCTTTAGCTCTCGACGCTTGTCACACAGATCAAGTATGTCAGTTGTAACCCAAGGTTTCTTTGGTCGTCGATGTTTGCCAAGGATCTCACTGGTTGTTTGGGTCACTGTCTTGTTAAATGTGTCGATCATTGTGTCTATAACTGTGTTCTCTGCACTAAGAAGTAACAGTGGTGCAAATGTCCCTCCTCTCCTTGTTAGGAAGGCTTCCAAGACCTCTGGGTTTTTAAGCTTGTCAAGGTTGAACTTGATTCTTGTAGGGCCCTCTTTGTCGACTTTTTTTAGACGTAGTCGGAGGGTCATCATCACTAAGTCATGGTCACTTCCGCAATTGAAATATACATAGCAAAATAAAGTACATTGGAGTCTAATAGCCATAAGCCGCTTGCCGTGATATGGAAACTGCATAATAGTTTCTTAAAGTTTCGTTCCGTCCCCACGGATAGTGTTATGTATATTTAATTAGTGTGTGATTACTTATAGTGTTATGTATATTTAATTAGTGTGTGATTACTTATAGTGTTATGTATCTTTAATTAGTGTGTGATTACTTATAGTGTTATGTATATTTAATTAGTGTGTGATTACTTATAGTGTTATGTATATTTAATTAGTGTGTGATTACTTATAGTGTTATGTATATTTAATTAGTGTGTGATTACTTATAGTGTTATGTATCTTTAATTAGTGTGTGATTACTTATAGTGTTATGTATATTTAATTAGTGTGTGATTACTTATAGTGTTATGTATATTTAATTAGTGTGTGATTATTTATTGTGTTATGTATATTTAATTAGTGTGTGATTACTTATAGTGTTATGTATATTTAATTAGTGTGTGATTACTTCTAGTGTTATGTATATTTAATTAGTGTGTGATTACTTCTAGTGTTATGTATATTTAATTAGTGTGTGATTACTTATAGTGTTATGTATATTTAATTAGTGTGTGATTACTTCTAGTGTTATGTATATTTAATTAGTGTGTGATTACTTGCGTAAATAGTTGTAAGCAACATGTTTACATAACTGACTCGTTTCCATGATTGTACGTTGTAAACAACATATCACATAGCAAGGATTCAATCTCATTTTTGTTTACAGGTAGACTGTTTCCCTTTAGAAATCTTTAACCTCCATTACATTATACGTCAACTGAAACCGTGTTTAATGTAGAGATTTTAATAACAAATAATAATTAATAATTAGATTAATCTGTAAGATATGCGTTGAGATGAATTATTTATTTAAAATATTAACAGTAGTACATGCACAACCGTACAAAAATCACTTTAATCCAAAGTTATGAAGTATTTAAAATATTCGTTGAAATTACCAAAAAAGTGCTCAAAGACAATTGGACTAATACACCATTTATTACTTTTGCATAATTTTGGTAAATCAGAACATTCCATACTAATGGAAGTCATCAGAAATTTCTATATTTATTTAACATGAAATAGGAAATTAAAATTATTTGTGATTTAATTTGGACAGCTGTTAGTATATGTAAATTTTCGTTTTTTTAGAGAAAGAAATTGTTTGTTGATATTACACAAAATTGGTGTTTTCACTTCTTTCCGTAACATAATGTACGACTTAGAGCCGTACCATAAATTGTGGTCGTACCAGGGATATGAAATTCTTTTAAACATTTTTGATATTAGAATTTGTCTTTACAATTTTAATTGGTTTTCCTCAATTTTCATTGTCAAGAGTAAAGAATTTAACTTGACACATTTGAGAAATATTCAGGAAAACTAGCAAGCATGTAGATACCTATTTTAGAATCATTATAGTCTACGGAAAAAGGCGAAATTATTGAGGTAGCCAAATGTTTTGTTCTTTCTGATGCGACAGCATCTTTAGTACAACAAGAGATAACTATTTTGATTCAGTATTTGGTAGGAAAGTAGATCATTATACCAGTGGGTTTGTTTGTTTGGCTAAGCAATAACTGGTTTGATATGAAATTAAATGAATTGCAGTTTACAATTGCGAGATTGATTTGGAATTTAGAAAACCTCTGCTTCTGAATTAAATGGTGTAAATGCTGAGAGAGAGAGAGAGAGAGAGAGAGAGAGAGAGAGAGAGAGAGAGAGAGAGAGAGAGAGAGAGAGTACACATGCAGATTCAAAAAGAAGGTGGAGAGGGGAAGGCAATATAGATTTAAAGGAATATAACTGTCAATACCTTTACAAACATATTCAGGTTTTGTTACCTAAACTATTAGGTTAATACCTCGTCTGAAGGAACATAAATAGATCTTCACTTTGAGAAAATAATTGAAAACTTGAATTATAGAGAGCACATGACTTTTTTTAATTACAAGTCGTTGTTGTTCAAAGTTCAAGAAGTGTAAACCCTTCTGTCGATACAACAAAATACTGATTGTGATCTGGTTAAGGATATATCTTGAAGGGTTATGTGTTGATACCTGAGGCAAATCGACCAAGTTTTATGAAATTTAGAAAAGAAACTGGGCTGACCTATGCATAATTTGCTTGGGGATAGAAGTTTTGGTTTAAGTTTCATATTGAAAGAAATATATTTCTTGTGTCAAACAAACTACAGTCTGATTATATCTTGCAGACATATAAGCCATTCTTGTTAGAAGGCTATATATCGCTTACGAATGATTCTCCCAAGTCTATCCGTATTACTTATCTGAGGGCATTCAGAATATAGCCTATCAGTGGGTTAGGTCCTACTTAGTGAACCGGACACAAATTATATCTGCAAATGGAATACACTCCAGCCCAGTTGACGTAAGTTGTGGTGCGAAGCTGGTCCCTAACACTGCTATACCATGGAGAACACATTTTTATTGATACTCTGCATTTGGTGGCTGGGGCATATTTCTCAAGCAACTGACGCAGGCAGTTATCAAGTTGTTCCGCTGTTGGATGTAAGAAAGTTGTTAGGTTTTCTTGGATGTCATGCATGAATTTGGTTCTATTTATCATTTTTCGCTTAGTAGCAAATAGAGGTGGAGGTTTAGGGACTGATACGTCGAGATGGCATACAATGCAGAGGTGATCCGATGCAAGTTCGCTGGATACAAGGGTGGATTGCAGAATATTATCATCAGGTCTATAAAGAAACCAGTCTAAAATGTGACCAAGTTTATGGGTAGTTTGGTCAACTAACTGTTTTAAGATTGAAAACATGAATGGAATCTAAGAGTTTTGACATGTATGGTTGACCAGGACAGTCAAAGTGAAAGTTGAAATTTCCAAGAATAATTAGGTTGCCACCTATCGAATTTCCATACTCTAGAAGATTTGGAAATTGCTCCAAAAAGAGAGATTCAGTCAGCTTGTTTTCTCTACTAGGAGGAGGACGGTAGAAACAGAAAAATGGACGGACCTTTGTTCCAGTGTGAGCCTTGTTTGGACTAGTTCAAACGATGTTTGGCAGAAATTGAAGGTTGTGTTGTACTAAAGGCATTTGATCATGGAAATCTTTGTAATTACAGCAATTCCACCTCCGCGAGAGTTGCGGGGGAACAATTTGATGGAGTAATCGCTGGGTGTTAAATCCGCACACTTAGGTTCATCACCAGCTGAATGTAACTAAGTTTCTGTCAGGAAGAAGATGTCAATATTCTGTTCGTTGATAATATTAACAATTTATGTGCGCTTTTCCGGTGATCCTACTGATTGAGCGTTGAATAATCCAATACGTATTTGTATCCCTGGGACAGTTGACACAACGGTTGACGATTTTAGAGGGATTTGAACCAGGTTATTGAAGTTAACGACAGCATTTTTAAGTTGTTTATCCGTTACGGGCGAAAGGGAGATAACTGGATTTTTTTTCCTGTGCTACGCCGGCTAGCTTTGAAAGAACTTTTCTTTCTTCGTTTCCGTTTACATCTAAGAAATGATGAATGTATTCCCAGTTCTTTCAGTCTTGAGCACAATGTAGTATCTAGAACCAAGGTGTGGTCATTTAATCTAATTAATGAGGGTCCGTCGTATTGTAAGCGGTCACGTGACGGCGGTTTATTCAAAAACAAATGACGTCTTAACATTGGGACAAAACAGCTGAGAAAAACATCTAATTGTTCTCGTTTCCAAAACAAGGAGATGAATTAACACATACGAACGGAACAGCCAATGCATGATGAAACACAAAAATGTAGACGATGATAGAGAACAAGCACAAATATCATAAATATAGCACAAAATCGGAAGAGCCTTTCTCGAGCAGTTAAGCGATGGCAGCCATCTTTCCGGAAGTGCAGCACAACCGTGTTCCTATTCGAAGTAAAGATCCATATTGGCTGAGAAATGTAAACAGGAATCTTTTCAGACAGATACAACGATTGCATCAACAAGAAAAACGTACTCAAAATCTCAGGCAATGACTTCTTTCATACAAAAAGGAAACTTGATTATTAACGAATTTAGGTAGTCTAAATATAACCATTACAAGGCTCATATGAAACAAAACATGGCTTTACCTGCTAGCCAGCGAGACGTGTGAAAACTAATTAGAGAAATTCAAAGCTTGTCAAAGACGAAATCTTGTGAAAATATGACCAGAAAAGCAAAATATGTTAAGCATCCTTTAAGAGAATGTTGACTTTGAACACTAAACGTTTAAGCCAAGTTTCCGAGCTAGTCGTTAGAAATCTATGTTATTATGTTATCGATAACATTTTGCAAACTAGGATGATGGCTATGTTTATAGCTGATTAGGCGTAAATTCACTCTGGGCTATTGCATCCGACACTTAAATTGATGTAAAACAAAAATTGCACAGTATATTGAATGTATACTATCCCCTTGCACATTTCAGGGTTTTCCCAATCAGTGAAAAATAAGAAATGTAATACCTGTGCCTAAAATTGTCCAAACCGTTGTGTCAAACAATTGTTTTATATCAAATTTTTTGAGATGTGTTTGAATAAATATCTAAATACCTCACATACGAATTAACAAACATCTTCATCACAATTTTATGACCATCTTCTTTAAAAATAGCAAGGTTTTCGAAAGAGATTGGAATGCCTAATTGCTCTAATAACAATACAGTACTGCTTTTCATGGAAATGTGTTAGTATGGTTTGAAAGTTGACTACTGTCAAGAAACCAATGAATCATAAACTCTAAATCTTTATATGTAAGATGCATCAAAAGTTGCAGTCCCCAAGGTGTACAGTTAGGTACACGTATTTGTTTAAATCTGTTTCTATAATATTGCAGACAATATATAATCATACATTAAACTGCTGATGAAACACCTTTGTATATAATAGGTAACAATCGGACCTTACCTGAATAAATCAGAATCTTAAATTCAAATACTGAAAATATACATTAATGGTTTGACGGTGACTAGTTACAATTGATTCGAACAGGACTAAGTCAATGCTAAACTCAGCAACTTAACCAAAGCAAAGGACTCTATAGGTTACATGGACGAAACAAGCCTGTAACAGGTTTCTCAGTAGAAACAAACGGGCATTAGCTTAGTGATGCACGTGGCACACGCATGTTAAGCATATTTTTGATACCCCTGAGAGACATGAATCTGTTTAGAAAGTTTTAAATTCAAACTGAATGGATTGATTTTGGAAAAACGATGTACTAATCTTATATTGTGCTTATGTTTAATTACGCCGAACTTATCTAGAACAAATGCAAGGTAAAGAACGCCTTGTAAACATAAATGTCATGGTGATAATGATAATAATAACAGGGATATCTCCTTCACAACTATACTACAGAACTAATTTAATAAACCATAAACTCTCACCTTAGCAAGGCTAATTTGTTCGGTTATTTGACGTTTACAAATTAGCTCCCGTATAGTTTCAAAATTTGATACAATATTTATATACCGAAAAATAAAATCAACTCGATCGACAGATGTTAAAGGATCTGGTATGTACAGAATAAGATTGTCACATAATAGTCTGAACCTGTTAACGGTATAAATAAGAAACAACACTTCATCGCACAATTTCAAAGCCTGCTTGAGTCGAGAAAACGAAATCATTCCATGGTATTATTGTATTGGGAATGCCACGGGTTATACATTCCAGGCTAGCAACAAAGGGTATCAGTTAATAATTACGATGTATACAAGAGTTGCTTATCTAATTTTAAGTATTGCTCCTGCGGGGAATTAGAGAAAATGCAGAACACTTTCATCTAGATTCTTCAAAATATTCTGTTCTTTGAGATAATACTCTGTACTTCCTCCATTTGCAAGTTATGTTCTCTAAAGTGTTCTAACTTTGTAGGACTGATGCTGACTTTTAAGTCTGAAAGACCCCGTTATATATTAATGAAAGGAATTAAGTTGTTGTCTTCATAATTACTAGACAATTGTGAAACAAATTATGGCACGGAGAACGACGAAACTCCCCGCATGGGCAATACTTAAACTAAGATACGCATTTCTTGTGTTCATCATAATTTCAATACATACACTTTGTTGTTAGCCTGGAATTAAGCTCAACTACGTTATCGTTCATTTGGTTTTTGCTGCCATGGGTGTCGTAAATCTTTCTCACTCATTTGTGTATCCCATTATCTTCCTTAAATATAATCCCACATTCCCTTTGAAATTAAGTTTCCTTTGTGATGCTATCGTAGTGGCTCTTACAATAGCGATAAGGGGAGTGTTAGGTAACTCTTGTGAGTCTCGTTGTTGCCATCGTTTGATGTAGATACCATGACATCAGCCATTTCGAAACCTAAACTCAGTCATGTGAATTCAACTGTATCTATTATATCCAAACTCTTCACATGTATTATTGTTGTATGGAAATTCTGAACAAGTGTATATCACATTATTATGGTGGCGTACTAAAGGATTTTAATTTTGCATTTCAGGTGTGAATATTGAATATATGTGTAACAGTAATATAATGAAGGAAACAGAGAAATTACGTGCACAGGCAGAAGAGCATCCTATGAACCGTAAAAATGAGGACCAGTCCGACACTCAATGTGGAATAGGCTCATGCAAACCATCTGCACTTCGCTGCTGCGCAACGATGTGCACGTTCGTTGCTGTTTACAGCATATCTGGTCTCCTGACGTCCGTTCTCAGCGTCTACATTGCTTCCCAAATCACCACTTTGGAAAAGCAATTCGGACTGAGCAGCACACAGACAGGTTTCATTCTCAGTTGTAATGATATCGGGTACTTATCCACAACCCTCATTGCCAGTTATCTTGCTCAGAAAGTTCACATACCACGAGTCCTGGCTGCAAGCACTGTACTATATGGTATCTCCGGCATTATCTGCTCACTTGCTTATTTCATATCCAAAGACTCGTTAAAAGTACCTGAAATTGAAGTCTCAAGTTTCGGAAATGTTAGTGGCGTTGATCAGATTTCATCGTATTACACAAATAATCCAAAGTTCGAAGCTCCAATGTGTTCTTTTGAAGAACTTTTACCGGAAAACTGTACGACACATGTTTCTAAACACACAATTGGTCTTCCGAACCAATACAGTATACTAGCGGTGGTTCTGATTGGTGGAGGCATGATCTTACAGGGAGTTGGGAAAGCACCAAGATACTCAATGGTTTCAACATACATTGACGATAATGTGAAAAGGACACAGACACCATTATATGTCGGTAAGAGCACGTACAGAACTTTCAGAATCTGTCTTTATCCTTAAACAATTTGCTTCGATGCACAGCCACAAATGTATAGGTGAGTAGGTAGGTTGGTAGGTATATAAAGGTTACATATGTATCACAGACATCTCTCATAATTTGTCAGCGCTTAATTTTCCACTCTGTAATTTGAGTTTTATCTTCCTACGATCGTTAGCAACTTTACCAAAAATAAATTAACATTTTCATTCCACGGATGATTTTGAAAGGATACACTATGATAGTTATTATTTACCATCTGCGCACATAATTATTTTATATTTCGAATTCATTCGATAGTAAAAATGATTCACTTCAAACATTGTACGCAAAGGTAAAGTTTCATTCAAATGTATGGAGGGTGAAGATGTCATCAACATCAGTCTCTTGACCTAATGTGGTCGTCGAGGCACTGTGCTACTGAACATTTGACCAGTTCCTTCCACTTGTCTTGATCATGTGCTAATGCCTGTATCTCCGCAAACCTTTTCCTGGTCCATTCTGTGATGTTGTCACTCTATTTGTTTTCTGTCTACCTCTCCTTATACCAACTTGGACACTACCCTGCAGTACTGTTGTGGATAGACTGCTGGCTCTTATGACATGGCCTTACCATTTCAGCTTTCTCTTTTTGACAGTGGTGAGGAGGTCTTCATAATGACCTACTTTGTGCCTAATGGTGTTACGCACTTCTTCATCTGTGATGTGGTCCATATACGAGATGCCAAGGATGGTACTGTAGCATCTCATTTCAAGTGCCTGGATTCTTCTTTGTAATTCTGCTGTCAGGGTCCAGGTCTCACATGAATACGAAAAGATTGAGATGACATGTGCTCTCAATAGTCTGATGTTAGTTTTCAGACAGATATTCTTGTCTCTCCAGATGTGTCTTTGACATAGCTACCGTTGTTTGTGCTGCTCGTGACAAATGTTCTGCTCTTGATCCCTCTTCCGTGATAATGGAACCAAGATATTTGAATTGGTCCACTGTTTCCAGTTCCTGTCCTCTGACTTTAATCTTAGTTGAGATTTGTTTGCTAGTATTTGTCATCAGATTTGTCTTCTTTGCACTTATCTTCATGTCAAATCTGGAAAATGTTTCATCCAGGTTCTTCGCTAAGGTGGCAATCTCATCTTCACTGCCTGCCATCCCATCAATGTCGTCTTCAAAGCGGAGGTTGGTGATGTTACGCCCTCCAATGCTGACTGTCCAACAGTGGTTTTCCAGGGCTTCATTCATGATGCACTCTAAGTAGATGCTAAAAAGCGTGGGTGAAAGTAGACAGCCTTGTCGTACTCCAACTGTTGTCTTAAACCAGTCCTCCACAGAACCTTGAGCAATTACTGCACTGATAGCCTTGGCGTACAATTGCTTGATAGTGTTGGTCAACTTTTGACCCATATTGTACTTCTTCATAGTAGCACACAATGCCTCATGTCCCACTCTGTCAAAAGCCCATCTGAAATCTATGAATACATGATAAATGTTTTGTTGATGTTGTGAGTACTTTTCACACAGAACCCTAAGATTGAATATTGGTTCTGTTGGGCTTCTTCCACTCCGTAACCATGCCTGTTCTTCAGCAGTTATTTCTTCTGCTTGTGGGTTCAGTCTGTTCAAGATGATCTTCAGCATCACCTTACTAGCATAGCTGATCAAACTGATAGTTCTGTGATTCTGGCACAGCTGGAGATTTCCTCTTTTGGGGAGTGTTTTAATCAGTGACTGGGTCCACTCTATTGGCTATTCGCCTGTCTGCCAGATCTTGTTGCAGATGTTTGTTAGTAGCTCTATCACTGATTCCCCACCATTCTTGGTCAGTTCAGCTGGGATGTTGTCTACTCCAGCTGCCTTCCCATTCTTTAGTGATCTTATTGTTCACTCCACCATGTCTTTGAGAATGTGGAAATCACCATAATTTGTCTGGAGTTTGGAACTTCAAACACCTCTGGGTCTTCTGTGGATGGATGGTTGTAGAATTTTTTACCATAAGCAGTCCATATTTCTGCAATGTCACTTGCTTCTGTGAGGCATTTTCATGTTTGTCTTGAATGGTACTGACTCTTGGTTGCTTCTGTCTGGTGAGGTCTTTCTCAATCTGGAATGCCTTTTTGCTGTTATTCTTTATCAGACTGATCTCTATTTATGTTAACTTTTGTCCAATCCAATCTTCTTTTGCTTTCTTCAAGTTTTTTTATATTCTCGTTTATTTCTCGATACTCCACTGCCCCTGTTGTGTGTTTGGTGGTTTTGAGGTCTTTCGGACATCACACAGATTCAGAATCTCTTCTGTAACCGAGGGTTTGTTTCTTTGGGCTATCGAGGCCAATGATGTCCTGTCCTTGGAAACTGTTGTCATGACTGTGTCATGAAGATTTAGCGGGTTATCAATGCTCATATGTGGAATTAGTAACACGCTTAAAATAGCATTTGAGATACGTCTAGATTTCTGTTTGACTTGATTTTATTTGTCTTTTTATTTGCAGTTCTCGGCGTAAGAGTTATTTATCCCCTAATCTCATCCTCTTCATTCTTCTATCACACCTCAATCCCCCTATCAATGATAAATAAATCAACAAAAGCCAAAAGTGACCATTCAAACCCATCGTATACAAGAAGATTGGAAGCAGAGAAGAAAAAAGCTATACCATTATGACTTTAATTTTAGTTTAGTACGAGTAACTTTCAATAATAATTAATGCACATACATTGTCAACCGTTGTATTTTGGAAGGGAGTAATATAATTTCAAAGCTATGACTGGTCAAAT